>CM069448.1:74104905-74401390 GCA_035610835.1 Ophiura sarsii
AAAGTGTTAATACCATAATAATAGGTACAATTGTAACTAATGCGATGTAAGGATTTGATGTATCGTCTATTGTTAAGGCATTATGACGTGAAGGGTGGCCTTAATCATGTTAATACTTTATCCTCGGGTTTATCCGGTGCAGGTAGTTACGCTTGATTATTTATATTGTGAAGCCAAAATAAAAAATAAAACAGTTTATCGTATCTTTACAGATCCCCTTTTACAAGAATTGTGTAAGTTTCTTTTTCATTTTTCATCAATATGTCTGCATTAATAAGTCAATATCTGGCGAGGGGGGGGGGCGTTTGCTCGCCTATGTTTTCGACAATAAAAAATTAAATGAAATTGAAATACATGGAAAAAAGCTGATTGTTAAGGCCACGAAAAAAATGGTGTAGGCCTACGGGCCCAATTGGCCTACTTTTGGAATTTCCCCCGAAAAAAAAAATATATATACAGATAATTAAAAACGACTTGAGCAATCACATATTGTTCTACAGAACTGTTTCGTGAGGGCCTGAGATAGACCCTCACTTCTCAGGAACAAATTGCAGACTGATTTATTTGTGTCAAACATGGTTAATATACAAAAAAACTACTAAATATGTAAGGCCAGCAATAGATCAAATAAATCATTGAGGTACAGTTTTGTAGAACAATATGTGATTGCTCAAGTCGTTTTTAATTATCTATTTTGCTCCCTTCGGGTTGAGCACTTTTCCAGATGCTGGTTTCACCCTTTACTTGAATTATATATAGATATATATATTTTAGAAATGTGTAAAAATTGTTCAAAATTGTTTAACATTTGTGAAATATGTCGAAAATTGGCTGAAAATTAACCAAAATACACAGTACAAAAAAGTAGCGCTTAAACAAGTACTACAATTTCGTGATTTAGCAAAAGATTTGAAATAAAATAAAAAACTCTCGACTTCCTTTAATCACATGATCAATCACATTAAAGAATCCCGATTGGGAATTAAAAAAATAAAATTCTTTGAAAAAAATTCCACAATGAAACAAAATCCCCCATTCAAAACGTAGACCCAGTCCCGGATGCGATTATTTTTTTCGTACATCAGTTTAACCAAAATCAGTTCATTTGTTTAAAAATGTTTAAAAAAAATAATCAAAATTTCGCTTAATTTCGTATTAAAACGGAATAAATCAATTTGGTTAAACTGATGTACGAAAAAAATAATCGCGTCCCGGATCCAGTAAAAGTACCGAGTTTTTCTTTCCCAACGTAGTATCCTTTCGGTCTTTAGGGGTTTTATTTATTTATATGTATTTTTAAGAAACAAGTATATATTTTCATTTGGCCATTTGGTACTCAAGCTCGTCACACATGGGTGTCTAATCATAAACATTGGTCTAACTGACTCTTAAGATTTCACTTGTGGATTTCACAGTAGATTAGAAGTAAGCGAACTGAATACGGTCGACTTTAGACACTTGTTGTTGGGCCTCAAATAAAATTCACTTAAATATCATTATTAAAGTCTCACCTTTTAAAAATGGATAATTTCGTCGCTCTGCTACCAACTCATGGTGTCCGTTGTAGAACATTTATGTTGTCGTTGTTATTATTGGTAAATAGGATAGGAGACGTTGATGGCATACGGAGAAATGATGTAGAGACGGTCCAAGGTAAGCAGCTACATGTACATGTATAAGTGAACCACCAGTCAAAGTTAGTTAGACGACCGAGTAGTCGATCGGATCAATTATGATTACATGACAAAAGCGGTAGGAATCTGTGTGAACCAGAGTCGCTTTGAGCATTGACCCTGCTTTGAGTAATTTTCGTACAGTGTGTTTTGATGGTTCTTCATTATTATTGTTATTATTATTATTATACGATGCATTTTCATTTATATAGCGCTCTTACACAATGAGGTACCACAGCGCTTAACAGAATAAAGTACATACAGAATTAAATACATACACGGTAAAGAAAGGTAAAAATACATACAAGGTAAAAAGTAAAATACATACATGGTATAGCAGGTAAAAATACATACAAAATATAATTTTTTAAATACAAACACATTCAAGAACTTTCTTATATATCCCGTAATATATATTAATTTAGAAAAAAATAACAGCTGATAAACAATAGATGTATTACCTACTATAGTACTATACTATAACTTAAGTATTTTAAAAGTTTAAGTGTTTTCTGCCGGGGGGGGGTTCTCTCATTTATATGGTATACGTATTATGTGCCTGCCTCTATTAACTTGGGGTGTTTTTTCGAAAAAATTGGTATAGCGATGGAGTGGTTTTTTTATCACAGACCAAAGCGCCCATAAATTGGGTGTATTTTGAGGAATTATAAAGCACCCAATTTGTGCAAAATTGGGTGCTTTTCTAACAAAATTGGTATATTGATGGGTGGGAAATTGGCCAGAAAATAGGTATAGAGAAAGTCAAATTTTCGAAGTCCGGCAGGCACATCCACGTACGATTTTGGCAAAAGTAATAGTGGTAAAAAAATACCCCCGAGTATCTACCGTTAAAGGTCACATTTTTTTAAATCTCGGCACCTAAGGTGGTTTTGTTACATTTTAATGATTTGTTTGTCTTTCGGCTACTGTATTTGTGTTACCCTCTATGAGATTATTGTGTTTGCGTGTTTATTTTAAAGGCAATTTAATACCCTTTAATAATCTGAAGAGAGAAAAACTCTATGAATTTAAGCTTGTTATTAAACATACTTAGTTGGGGTGGTTGAGGAAGTGGAGGAGGAGGAGGAGCTGTCTAATTCTTAGTCTTATGTCAGTTTAGTTATAAATGATGCAAAAATGCTTTACATCATTTACTTAAAGTATCAATTACGCTAATTAACTAATTTTCAAATCTGATTAACGAAGTAAGATGATCCATGTGCATATAGTCACAAATCCGTTGTTGGCGACCCGTTACGGCGGGTTGTCTATATATACAAACCAGTAAATGACATGGTTTATGCAAACTGTGCTAGTTTATTTATTTTTAATCGGATTGATCTCATACTTTCAGGATATCATAATAACTAATTGGGTTTACAGTGAAACTAAATTCGTCATGGTCCAATGATCATAACAAATTTTACAGCGTCATGAAACAGAGTCCTATTTTTTTAGTCACCCTGTAGATGGGTTTGACATTTTTGAAAACTAGCATCTTACCCATTGTTTACGTCTCACGATGTCACAATGCACCAAATACAGCCCCTTTCTTTAGGCATACAAACCAGCAATGATTGTTTTGACCTTTTTGCAGTTGAACCAGTTCAAACAGTGTTAAACAGGTTTTGAACATCATGTTTTGCAAATTGACATAATTCTTGGCAAACAGTAATGAATAGAGACAAATAATAAAAGCTGCTGTATGCCAATTGATATCATCCTATACAGTGATAGACCAAGATAATCTTATCATCAAATACTAAAGCATATGGCAGCTATTTCACAGTAGCAAGCCCTTTTCAACCAATGATGTTTGTTTAAAATAAGCACTGGTTGTTTACATTACAGCTTATGAACTTCTGGGACCACTATAAAGCCTGTTCAGACAGCCACTAGACTCGAGAATAGTTATTCCCCAACTTAAAAATATAAACTGTTAACCCAGAGTGTCTGTCCAGACGACAAACTTAGTCTCGAGTATAGCAATAGCTTCGAGGTTAACTCGAATGCAAGAAACCCTTTTTAGCTTTCCAATAAAGGACAAATAAAAATGCACATTTATTTTGATTGTATTTTAATGCATTGTTAAGTTCAATGAACATCTTGACTGTTTGAAAATGGAATTATATGGCAATGATATAATGTAAATATGATAAAAAGTACAGGATTGTCACACCCCTGAATAACTTTATAAAGGATATTTTATCCTGGTGGTGTATTATTTATTTAGACCATAATTTGTACTACAAATAAAGTAAATAAAGTTAAAATATTTACAAAATCATAAAAAAGCGTTTTGTCCAACATGAATTCATGTATCCGCAAACATGCACATAATTTCAGGGCATTGTAAAGAAATATGAGAGAATCATGACTCTTTGGGACTGTGCTTGCATTGTGTAAAGCGCTATATAAGAACGGTATTTTTTTTATTTTAATTATTATTAAATAACATGACTTTAAATTAAAATAGACTTCTCTGTGAATTCAATGGGCAGGATGGACTCAAACTCTTAACAAGGTGGACTCACTGTGTTGGTACTTTCACTAAATTCCAAATGTAACTAAAGGGTCATTAATTAGGCTATTATTCTGTTTAGTGAACTAAAGATTGAAGCATTTTTCCATAATCACCAAAACTTCGCCCTAACCTGATCCTAGTTACTCTGACGACCATCACCCTTGATCATGTTATTTCTTTGAACCATGACACGTGGATTTTAATTTTGAAAAAAAAAACCATTAAAAAGTAGCTGATGCGCTCATTATTCTGAAAATATAATTACACTAATTCAAAAAATAAAAAATCCTGTTCTACAGGCCTAACCCATTTTAAAAAAAAGAGAGGACATTTTGTGATGGGAAGTGCTGTAAAACCCGGGGGAAACATTTGGCAAGTGTGGGAAGACCTCAGACTGTCCAACCTGCGCATGCATCCGGGGGGGGGGGGGGTTCTCACATTGATATGTTATACGTATATGTGCCTGCCTTTTGGGGTGCTTTTTCGCAAAAATTGGTATAGCGATGGGGTGGTTTTCATCACTAACCAAAGCGCCCAATTGGCATTAATTGGGAGTATTTTGAGGCTTTTTTTTAAAAAGCACCCAATTTGTGCAAAATTGGGTGCTTTTCCTACATAATTGGTATATTGAAGGGTGGGAAATTGGCCAACAAATAGGTATAGAGAAAGTCACATTTTCGAAGTCCGGCAGTCACATCCACGTACGATTTTGGCAAAGTAACCCCCCCCCCCCCCCCCCCCCCCCCCCCCGGCATGCATCCCCAATTACACTACCGGTAATCGATAAGGTACCCGTAGATGGGTCCGCGTGTAGAAAATAAAAATGTGAAAATGAAAATCGGACTTCACCCTACATTTGGGAGTGTCATTTCCTCAATCACCCGGTCCTAGCGTGCAATATATCATATTAAAGAAAATCAATTTTTCAACAACTTTATAGTTTAATATTTTTAGGTAGGATATATATTTTTAGAGTTAAAAGCCCATTTATTACCTGTATAGTTACTTTTTTTGATGACTGTAGCTATGCCATGTTTGGATATATCAAAACATGTAGGCCTATGTATATAATAATACAATTACAATTTTCTAATAAGAATCATACATGCTACCGGCCATATTTTCCTTACCTGTATGTCTTGCTTCGTTTCCTTCCACGAGTCAAGGCTATACTAATTGCTATCAATTGTTAGGTACTCCTACTTTTTAATTTGTATACCAACACTTCCCACACAGTCCACCACCCTTCCATTTCTTAAAGGGAAGCGGTCATGGTGAGGATTCTAACGAAAATTGAACAGCGCGCGGCGACTATTTGAATCTAAACAAGTTGGACATTGGCGCAGTCTGTAATTGTTCTACGTATGTTTACATGCAAGCGGTGTTGTGTGCGACTCTACAACAATCTCTTAACCCAATGTGAACGGCGCGCTCAATCAACCATCCTTCATTTGATTGAACGTGATATAAGTGATGTATTAGTTATTAGCTAAGGTTTAGCTGGACCAACGATCGCCGTCAGCGGTTCTTTTCCTCACCATGACCGCTTTCCTTTAATCACTGCTCACTCTGCTATGAAATCACCAGCCATAATAATATTAATACGCCTTCCAGGCTACAATAATTATTTATTTGGGTCGCCATTTCCTTTTTTTATACCTTTTGTCTATATAGGTTTCAACATTTTATTTGAAGGAAAATTGGAAAAGAGTTATCAAGGCTCTGGTTTTGATGTAAAAGCGATTGTATTTGCATAATTTAATTATTTTTTCCAGTATTTAAAATTTCGTATTTTGACCACCCTGTACATATGTTTCCTAATAAGCTGAACAAATATTAATATTTTATATGGCTGGATGGGTAATTTACACAAATACAAGCCTTTAAATAGTTCCTGCATTTAATTTAGACAATGGTAGAAAAAAAGAAAATCATCATATTGAATAAAATGTTAATTGTTACACCCTGTACAAGGTTTAGGTCACTATGTACATGTATATTTGATTTTGAGTTACCATAATTACAATCCTTAGATTATAAGCTTTCCAAATATATATGGTTTCGTACCCTTTATATGTAAACAATTTGTTATATTCTTCTGAAACTGCAAAATGGGGTGTATTTCATGAAATAGTTTAGTTTAGTTTTAGTTTATTTTGATTTGGCATATCAAAACACAGAGATACAATACATCAGATGAATTTATAAATCTTAAAAATTACAACAATTTACACAACATATTTATAATAGAGAACATATAATGCCAAGGATAGCCCAAGAAAGCTCTAAAAGGGTTTATTTCCATTGGGGTCCTACCAATATTAAAAAATACTGCAAGTCACGACTTGCGAATCCCCCTGGCTGGGAGATCAACTAAATGAGGTCAACGGTCATATATGGGTCATGTTCCCCCGGTGTTTATGTTTCTTTTCTCCAAGTTTGAGGTCAATCGGTCAACTTTAACAATTTGACCTCTGGATGACCTTTGACCTCAGATGACCTCTAATTATTTTTATACACGTTCCCACGGTGTTCTTTGCACAAATTAACCCCTTGTTGACCTTTGACCTTGGTTGACCTCGGATGACCTCTAATTTATTTTAAACATGTTCCCCAGTGTTCATGTTTCTTGTCTCCAAGTTTGACGTCGATCGGGCAACTTTTACGATTTGACCTCTGGATGACCTTTGACCTCAGATGACCTCTAATTTATTTTAGACATGTTCACCCGGTGTTCATGTTTCTTGTCTCCAAGTTTGACGTCAATCGGGCAACTTTTACGATTTGACCTCTGGATGACCTTTGACCTCAGATGACCTTGGATGACCTCTAATTTATTTTAGACATATTCACCCAGTGTTCATGTTTCTTGTCTCCAAGTTTGACGTCGATCGGGCAACTTTTACGATTTGACCTCTGGATGACCTTTGACCTCAGATGACCTCTAATCTATTTTAGACATGTTCACCTGGTATTCATGTTTCTTGTCTCCAATTTTGACGTCAATCGGGCAACTTTACGATTTGACCTCTGGATGACCTTTGACCTCAGATGACCTCTAATTTATTTTAGACATGTTCACCCGGTGTTCATGTTTCTTGTCTCCAAGTTTGACGTCAATAGGGCAACTTTTACGATTTGACCTCTAAATGACCTTTGACCTCAGATGACCTTTGCAAATTAGACCCCCAAACAAGCAGCTACAGTGTTTGACCATGGCCTACCCATCACTGAAGGTTTGAAGTCAATCCGTCCATCCTTTCAACAGATACAGCATTTGGAAAAAAAGGCTAACCAAAAGGCACACACACACATACACACAGACATACAATACAGCATTTGGAAAAAAGGCTAACCAAAAGGCACACACACACCCCTACACACCTACGCACATTGACATGATGACAAAATCCCTTCTGGTTTTACAAACCAGGGGGATAAACAGCACATAATAAAACAACCATATATATTTGCACACAAAAAATATTGCACTTTTTATGGAACAACTGCATACATGTATAAAAAACGGATGAAAAATCAAGATAGAAAGTGATTTTAACTGTCTTTTTGAACTGCCCGTGTGTTTTGGATGTTTAAACATATGAGTTGGTAACAAGTTCCATTCCCGAATACCAGTAAAGAAAAATGTATATTGCACTGCTGACCTTTAGCTCTAGGAACTAGAAAATGTGTCACACTGCTCCTGGTATTGTAGAGGTGGGTGTTGAAATGTTTGGTAAAATGAGAATTCAGGTACTAAGGTGCTATTTCATTATAGATTTTTAAAAACATGTTTGAGTTTAAGTTGTTTAACTCGGTCTTCAACTTTCAACATTCCCAGCTTCTTTAATTCTTCATCACCAATGTGGGACCTGGGCTCTAGCTTCAAAATGAAGCAAATCAACTTATTTTGCACAACTTGCAGCTTATTTTCCAACTTTGCAGAAAGTGAAGAAAACTATGAAGAGCATCAATGATCAAAATGGCAATGTACATGTATAAGGGCAGTGCAAAGGGTCTTATACGAGATCTTTCATTTAAAAAATGATCTTGTCTGTATAAGAAACTTAATCATACCACAAGTGATTTTGCAACAGTTTCACCACTGAGATTTTCATCGAGAGTAAACCCAAGGTATTTGACAGAGTTTGTAGGATTTATAATTCATAATATAAACTTCAAACTTGTCCACCCTGCTCAGTCTGATTTTAGATCCAAAAATAATAGACTCTGTTTTGCCAAGGTGTAAGGACAATCTGTTGCCAAGCAGCCATTGTCTACACGACTCAAGTTCACTACTTAAAGTATCAGGTTGAACACCTCCCTGGTTAAACAAAAGCAACAAGATTCAGAATCATTCCTGGAAACCCTGTGATCATTATCTAACAATTTGAGATATCAATTATTTATTGAAATCGAACACAGTTCAATTTTTGACAACATATGCTAAGTTTTACAACTTGTTAACGAAACATCGAATATATGGCAAACTATGCATTTTTTAATAAAGTAAGCTCACACGAACCCGACGATATGAATTTCGGTTAGATTAAAACAATTTATATTTTTGACACTTGCATAGTGGCAGCCTTATTGAATTCAGTGCCAAAAATCCCTGCAAATGTGCGCCTAAATTTTAAAATAGGAAACACAACTTGGCTTTTTTAACAAATAAAAACACGAACATACTGGCTCCTACTATGACAGCACATAAACATAAAGTTATATTACATTATTTTACAGGTCACTACTTAAATGTTGTAGAAGTTCCCAAATATATGTATAGTCATATTTGCCAACATGTTTGTCAAAGTGAAGAGTCAATTTCATTCTTGATACTGTCGGTTGTCTTCACTTCTACAATATGCTCTGGGAGTTTGTACCTTAGTTTACAATTCGTTAAGAAAAGCCCATGCAGTTTTATTTTGACTGTAGACTCTCCTTCCATATTGAATAACCTGCTTGATTTGACGTCAGTGAAGCCAAGCGTAAGCGTATTCTATGCGCTTGGATGATGTCCCCTTTTAGTCGCCTATAGGCCAGGTGAGGTTGAGCTTTTTTCAATATTTTTGCATAGGAAGGAATTTAGGAAAACTTCCTATAGTTAAGGGTTAGTTAGATTTGTGTTGCTCTATGTTGATAACTGCTCCGCAGCTCGTAACCTTAATGACGAGGCCCGACCCCATGTAATAAATAACATTTTACATTTTGGCAATATCCGGCAGTGTTTGAAATTAAGATAGACCCCATCATAAGTCTAAATTTAACATGCTAGAAAAAGTAAAAAGTGCTGTAAATGTTCCTAAATGTTTCATAATTTGGCATTTGTAGGTTATTTCCACTACATTAGGCCCAACATCTCTAGCTTTTTCTTGAATGGTACCATTTTACACGATTTCACTGTTTCCACCAATTTAGAGCTAAAACCCCTGATCTAAGAATATAGGAAGTCTGTCGTACCTAAGATAGATATCATTGGCCCGTAGCGGGGAAAATGCTAGTTACTCTCTACAAAAGTGATTGTTTTTAAGCAGAAGACATCTAGATCTTCAATAAAAACAATGATTTGAATGAACCAGTTTGCTTTAAAGGTGAAAAAAATTAACACGAACTTGACCTCTTTACCACACATAGGGAACTGATTTGGTGGTGTGGGATCATATGGTGTCACACCACCAATTAATTCCCCTATTAGATTACATGCTAAAGAAGTCAAATTAAAGTCTGATTTTTCAGCTATCGAGCGACTGGTTTGTTCAAATCTTGGTTTTCTTTGAAGATACTGATGTCTGCTATCAAAACAACACCAATTTTTTGGGGGTTGACCAGCATTTTCCCCCGCAACAGGACGTCGAATACTAGTCTACTGTCAAAATCGCTCTCTGCTAGCTATAGTCGGTGCATTTGTCCTAGAAGAAGTGAAAAGAGAAAATTTGTGTCAGATCTTACTATGACAGAAAACACCAGGGTTATTTGGATAAATATTAACTTTATAGTCTACAAATCACAAATAACAAAAAATTCTTTCATATTTTAAGCGCACTGTATACCTTTTCTGTACATTTAAATTCATGGTAAAAGCTGGGATCAATCTTGAATTAAAAACACTGCCTAGTGTTGGCGCTAGCACACACTTCTTTGGTGGTGTGGGACCATATAGGTGACCACTTTGGGCGCGACTATGTAACTGTATACTGTAAATTAGATTTTCGAAGAGACATCTCTCTTATTGATCTTGTATCGTTATTGAAAAGACCCAATATGATGTTCTTTCGCAAGTTACTCTAGCCTATTATCACGTCTACATGAACATATGCTTATGGTCACAATGACTCAAAGAAGAAGGAGTTTTACTTTATTTTGACCATGCATTAACGAAGTTATAGTTTCACTGGAAACTGCAGTTATTTTTTATTATGTCTTGTACTCTGTTTTATACCTACCGTTACCACAGGTTTTACAGACAACGCCGGAAAGACGTTTGTCTTTGCAATACCAGAAAACTACAACACCCATTACGACATCACCGTCATCGTATCCGCCAGATCTGCACAAGACGCTCACGTCGAGTTCTTCTTCAAATCGAACACATCTCTTGTGGCTGTCAACGTCCCTACTGGTGAATCACGTAACGTATCCTTGTCGAAAGAGACAGTACTAAAACATGATCCAATTGGCACCCACTACCAAAATGGCATTCTAGTGACGTCCGATCAGGATGTTAGCCTTCATGTGTTTAACGATGCCCATCATAGGTCAATGGATAGTTTTCTGGCTCTACCAACACATGCTCTCGGCATGGAGCACTTCGTCATGTCCTACAAGCCATGGATCCAATCACAAGTTGCCATTGTGGCCGTGGAAGACGAAACTTACGTCCGTTTCATCGTGTCAACACCATTTGTGTACGGTGGAGTTATGATAAGAAAAGGCATACCACTGACGATCTTGTTAAAACGTCTACAGGCCAAACAGATGAGTTGCAGCGGTTGTGACTTCACCGGCACTCAGATCACTTCTAATAAACCCGTTGCGGTAATCAGTGGTAACAGGTGTACTTTTGTTCCAGATGATGGCACCCAATCTTGTGATACTCTGGTGGAGCAACTGCCACCTGTGAAACAATGGGGTAAGACCTACGCCGTTGTTCCCATGATTGGCCGCAGCTCGACTATATATACTCATTACAGAGTTCTTGCGGCTCGATACGGCACCGACGTAAGCGTGGGTGCTGACAAAGTGGCCCTGAAACCTGGACAATATCACGAATTTGAATTGTATAATAATGAAAGCACGCTCGTCGTGGCCAACCAACCTGTGCTTCTGGTCCAATTTACAAGCGGTTACACCGCTGATAACACAACTGGCGATCCGTCCATGACGATCATACCGGATTTTAAACAAGGGGTGTCCGAAGTGAACACAGGAACCTACGACACAACCAAAGAGGAAACTGCGATGGTAAATTACATCACCGTCGTGGCCGAATGCGAACTATTCGAGCACATCAGATATGATGATGCACCAATCATAGACGGCGTTGTGCGCACCCGTGAGCCAATTGACGTATCAGGTGTATGCTACGTCTCTATGCAAATGAAGCACGGCTCACACCATATCAGCAGCCAATCAGATGGGGTTAAATTTGCCGCCATCCAATACGGGTTCGCAGACTATAACTCGTACGCCCATCCAGCAGCCCTAAGCGTACGTAGCACCCTATGTACAACATTGGCTTCTACGGGAGAGCGACTGGAACATAATTGTGATCAGGATGTTCTTGTTGTGGAGTTACCCTATGGAGGAACATATCCACCGCCAGCTCCAGCACCTTGTGACTACTCGGAATGTTTTGGACCACGTAAGGATTATTGTTTGACATTTCTTTTTGTTAAATTCAAGATATGGCAAGATTTAGGGAGTGTGCTCGCAACAATTCATCTGGCGCTCTATCGAGTGATTGGTGATGAACGCGCGACGATTAATACCAATAGGAACAAGGAGATTAATCCAGAGTCAAAATCCTTTCCTTTCAACCAACTTCTCCCTAAATCGGGCCGTAGCTTTATCCACGTACGTGTTTTTGTTTACTGTGAGAGACAACTTTATAGTGACTCTTAACATGCTCTACAAGTTTGCTGTATAATTCATAACTAGACTAAGTAATAGCTACTAATAGCCCACCAAATATAAATCATCGGGTTAATGAGTCTTAGCCTTATGCTAGATTAAGTCAAATATTACTGTTCATGTCGTCTAAAGTCTAAGGACCAGTTATATCCATATAGGTAAAAGTCATTACAATATTCAGGAGAGGGGCTTAATTCGGGTGTTTCGTGAGCTATATTTGAACAATATGTTCGAATTTCTTCTGGGATAAATATTTCGTCGAACCGAGAACTAACATTTTTTCAATCATGTCAACCACGATGCCAGGGGTGTTGGCTATTCATTACCCCTTACTTGACTTGGCGTCTCTAAACATTGACATTTTGATTTCAATGTATCCTTCTCAGTTGCGGTGATCGGGATTGCAGCGGCTGCTGCTGTGTTAGCAGTGTGCGTAGAGATCTTCTTTCGTCTGAAGATCATGGCGAAGTACAAGTAAGTGATCATTAGGAAATTAAACCTAGAATTTAAAGTAGTAATACAATAGTTTTCAAACATTTTGGTTACCGTAATTAGCATGTTTAACTATTACGGTGTCCATAGCTGGACAGACAGACAAACCGACACACCGACAGACCAACAGAGAGATAGACAGATCTTGTTATTTATTATAGTTTGATCAGTTCCAAATTGGCGAAGCCTCCTACTGTAGTTTCTGCCAGGTTGATAAAGGAGTTCTCTTATAAATTAAGCAAACCACTTACAGATATCCTAAATCAGTCTTACAAAGAAGGGTATGGTCCCAATTCCAAAAACCAAGCCTGCAAATTGGGAAAAATTAAGACCTGTTTCCCTGACTGACCACTTCACCAAGGTAGCTGAGGAGTTTATGGCCAAGTGGTTATTAGAAGATTTTGAAAGTAACATTGATCCCAATCAATATGGGAATAGGAAGGGTGTTTCCACTACCACTGATAGATACTTTGCTGAATAATTCTGATAAACCTGGTCAATTTAGCTCTGTTGTTATCACTGATTTAGACTAATAGTCGATCACAATCTCTTAATTAACAAATTCATCACTCTTGGTGGGCATCCATCACTGAATACAGAAGGACGCGGACTCGCATGAATGTATTAGACACTGGGACGTAGGTCTGTATCAATCAATCTAGCACTCTCCATGTAGGGCACAGATGAAATGTGGCTTAAAATGAAGCTAATATATGCCTGATCAATATTTTACCTTATCCCACGTTTGTAGGTTGCACGTTATGACCCTAGACCTCGATTTAGGGTCAAAGGTCACATGTGTTTCAATGGGAAGTCAAAAACTAAATTTAACATGGTAAAAAAACTAGAGCTATTGACTATAAAAAGTATATTATATTGTTGGGATAAGTGTTTTAAACAAAAAAGTCAATCACAACTTTGATCGTAGATCAATAGTTTTTGAACTGTGACCTTTTGAAAATTACAAGTTGGCCAAAATAGACCATTTTGGTCATGTTTTCGCAAAATTGGCACAAAAATGACATGATATCATCATTAAAAAAATAGTTGGACTCATTATGAATTGATAAACCATGTTATAATGTTGGTATATAGATGTACCTTACATTACAACACATTTCAAAAATCAATGGTATGTTGATGCCATGGCAACCAGCTTTAATATCCTTAAAATCCTTTAAATTTGACTCAGATTTTACCCATTTTCGATGAATTTGAAGGATATTAAAGCTGTTTGCCATGGCATGCGGACATCATTGACTTTTGAAATGTCTTTTAATGTAAAGTTCATCTATAAACCAACATTATAACATGGTTTATCAATTCACATTGAGTCAAAATATTTTTTTAATGATGATAACATGTCATTTTTGTGCCAATTTTGCGAAAAAATGACCAAAATGGCCTATTTTGGCCAACTTGTCGTTTTCAAAAGGTCACAGTTCAAAAACTATTGATCTACGATCAAAGTTGTGATTGACTTTTTTGTTTAAAACACTCATCCCAACAATATAATATACTTTTTATAATCAATAGCCCATTTTTTTTACCATGTTAAATTTAGTTTTTGACTTCCCATTGAAACACATGTGACCTTTGACCCTAAATCGAGGTCTAGGGTCATAATGTGCAACCTACGAACGTGTGATAAGGTAAAATATTGATCAGGCATATATTAGCTTCATTTTAAGCCACATTTCATCTGTGCCCTACATGGAGAGTGCTAGATTTGTTTTCTGAAGGAATAAATCATGCACGGCCTATAGTCTATAATTATGAAGCATTGCCATTATAGACTAACTATACTTAGTGAACTTTGCATCGTATGCGTGACGCGTGCAGGCGACCAAACTCGAGTACGCTTGGATTACTTTTGCACGGGACGAGATAAAAAACGGATATTTTTCGCTAATTTTGGGACTGATTAAACTATGGTAGAGATTGAAAAGTAAATGAAAGTAGGCCTACGTAAAGTCATTTGTCCTCAATGTTTGCCATTGTACAATATTCATGTGCAAATGCAAAGAAATGACAGTTATCATGGTGGTCGGACCATAACCTCTTGACCTTTCTAATTCTTATTCTCCATTGTATATCCTGCATATCATCAGCACGAAACACCTTACGAAAGAAGAGGCTAGAGACAGACAACTACAGTCCAGATTGGATGGCAATACCTTTATACTGGGACGAAAGACAACCGTAACTAGTCCACCAAAGGTGTTCCAAGGAACTGTTACAGGAATCTCATCACCATTGGATCATCAGGATGGCCCGAGCTACAATGAGAAGGCTCCTCCTACGACAGGGTATACGGCTATGAATCGTGGACCCAGAGGCATATTATAGCCTTATTTGTTCAACTCTCCATTTGTCTTCCTAAGTGCGGTCATACGACTTAAAGGTAGATGTTCCGATTTTCAACTTGAAGTTTTCTATTCTACATGAAAGGTCATCCTTAAAAAAGTCGTGTTCCAAAGTTTGAGTTGCATAGCTCTAATGGTTCTTATTTTAGACGCACAAGATGCTGTGAACTGTACCCATTGAGTAGTACACAAACTATATCGGTGGTTACCACCATTCGCGGTAATTCGACGTTATTTCATCGATTTCTCCGTAGTTATACCGATTTAGGCCGTCAAATTACAGTATGATGATGAGAAAAATACGAGCTTTCATATGATATGAAAATCTCCGTATGTTTGAAATAATTCTGTGTTACGAAAATGTGATCGGGTCATTACCTTTAAGTCGTTAAGTCATGACTGTATGTCAGAACAAAAAAAGTCTTCCTATTACTCTTACGACGGTATGTTAGAACAATAGGCAACTACAGTTACACGATGGCAGCATATCATGATAATATGCCGGTATGCCAGAACACAAAATGTGGATTTCATGCAGGGAGTAGGCCTATGTAAAGCGACGCTATGCTACGGGAGATGGTTATGTTTAGGCATTGGGAGTTGAGATAATCCAAAGGGGGGGGGGGGGGGTGAAAGTGTAATGAAGTAATATGGTTTGGGAAGTAGGGGTTTATAACGAAAAGTGGTAGAACCCATTGGAGGGCCATGAAGGAATGAAATAATGTGGTTTCTGATAAGCAAAAATATGGTATGGTTAATCTAAATCGCGTAACATGATGTCAGATGTGGGATTTGATACTGTTGTAGTTTCCGTCAGAGTCCTGATTAATTACGATATTGAAATTATACTAAATTGCGTAACAGGGAGGGCCACGGTCGGGGTGTAATGAAATAGTGTGGTTTCTTAAAAGTATAACCATGGGATATAGCTTGGGGTAATGACTGCGGGAAGTATTCAATTTCAGGTCAGAAAATAGGCCTGCATTATATTTGAACACATACATGTATTCTTACCAATTTCATGATACATTTTCCAACACTATCGGCCGAGTGCACCAATGACGGGTAACTTAATAGGGAGGTAAGCTACCTCTCTAGTAGTTATGCTCTAACTGTAGCATAACTTACTAACGATGTAATTCTTAGAGCATAATTGGCGAGTAACACCAGAATAGCAACTAGCGAGGTAAATATCCACATTAATCAGCATCGTCCCCTTACAAAATTAATTGGCGCATATGCTAAGTGTTAACCTATAGTTTACTGTAAAATTCTGGCGTGAATGGTCCTCCGTAATATTAAAACGTGACGTCACTCGCTAGGTCATAGGTGAGTGTAAATCAAGAATCACGTGGAGTCGGCCTGCGATCCGGGAAAAAATGATGCTATTTTATGGCCAAAAAAATCGAAGTTTGTTTACCGCTTTTTCAAAAATAAGGACTATAATGACATTACAAACATATTTTGGGCGAGGGGCACATACAAACATTGCACCAAAAAGCACAATTTTAATGACAAACACAAGCACCCGATGGAAACAATTATATACAATTATAACACATCTCTTAACACAAATACTTCCGTGGCGTGGACACCTTGTCCTTCGCTTGTTAACCGCGGAACCCCGGTTCGATTTCCAGACCACGCACGGCACGATATCCTTTTTTTTATTTCGTTCATCTAGTTCTACCCTTCCATTCACAATAATGTTGAAACTTGGTTTATCAGTTTTTAATTAATAAAAACAATAATAAGTTTATGTATTTAGTCATTATTTAAGATCCTTGGACAATTAGCACATGTTGGTCAAAATATGACCCAAAGTCGGTGCGATTAGTGTTTGAATGGGCAAAAGGAATTGATCTAAATTTTGACTAAAATAATCACCAAATTGCATGAATGGATTTTCAAAAATCTAAAAATCTTTCAGCTTATGAGGGGTCACATTCAAATAGACACCCCTGGGCATGCAAGCGCAATTGGTCCTTCAGCATCAGCGAATCATCCCCTCAATGTTCACAATAAATTTACGCTAACTGCTAGAATCGACTGACTTGTGGCATAAAACGTTATGCCCCAACTTACTCTTGGGTCCGGTCAGGTATAACATTTAGCGTAAATTACCCGCCAGTTACTAGCCTAGTAGCTTACCCCGCATTGGCGCTCTCAAAATGTTGGGTTACGCCTCAGTTACTAGCGAGGTAGCGCTATTCTTCAGCTACCCGTCATTGGTGCACTCGGCCGTATGTGTTGTTTCATTGTGTAGGAGTTCTATCTGGTATGCCCTACTTATCAGCGGGCGCCCGTCCGAAGGACGGGCATCCCGCTAGTCATACTATCTCATTAACATGATTAAATAATTACCTTTGTGTCTCAACATTTTTGGAGAATAAAAAGTTTCATTCATAGATTATGAAATACAACTAAACAAATGTTGTCCACAAAAAAATCATCATATGCCGGTCGGTATGCCAGAACAGCGGCGGAATTGTATTAAATAGTTAGGTTTCACAACATTTACGAGATTCACTTGATATGAATAAGCCGGGGAATAAGCAAAGGGGTTCTCGTGTGTAACCTTACATTATTGCATTATTGCAAGAAAATTGTTCGAAGTATAATTTTGAGAAAAAAAATCCAAAACAATTGTTATGCAATGGAAACGAGTGTATGTCTCTCTAAATGTAAAACGAGTGGAAAGAGTGGAAATTCACTCGAAAAGGAGTGGAGGGAGTGAAACGCAGGACAACCCGTTTTAGAGTGGAAAATGTCCACTCTAAAATGAGTGTAAAATTTAATTTTTCACTCTCAATAGAGTGGAACATTGTCATATAAAATCCCCTTTCACTCCTTTTAGAGTGTTTTTCCACTCAAAAACGTGTTGTCCTGCGTTTAACTCCTTGAAAGAGTGGAAAACCACCTTAGAGAGTACATTTGTACGTCTCCATAGTGTTCTATTTATCAAAAATGTCAAATTCAGTATTCGACGTAATACAATATGTACAGATTCACCACATGGCCTATACAATTGGGGCATGAAACATGTGGTGACGTCAACTACGGCATGCCGGGCATGTCGTAGTTGACGTCACCACATGTTTCATGGTACCTGGATTGCAGAATTGCAACAACAATCTCTACAAAAACATTAAAAGCTGTTTTTACCACATCATAGACGGAGCATTTAATACCGTGAAATAAAACCACTAATAATTCTGGAAAAGATTCAATGAGCGTGTACATTGAAGGCATATTATGTGATCTCTTTCAGAGAGCGCCCTCAATTCATGATTTTTTTAGAAAGTAGATTTTCTTGCAGATTTACATTTCTGATCATAAATCGTACATACATTCCAAGTGACAGAGCGATACGATTCCTAATTACCTCAAAATCAAGGTTTTCGAGTGAAATTAGAGTGAAAATATAAACTGTCGTGTTATCACGACAGTTTATTTTCACTCTAAAACCATGATTTTGAAGTAATTAAGAATCGTATCGCCCTACTTGGAATGTATGTACGATTTATGATCAGAAATGTAAATCTGCAAGAAAATCTACTTTCAATTTTTTTTTCGATGTTGAGGGCGTTCCCTTGAAAGATCACGTAATATACCTTTAATTGGTAGAGTAGGCTAAATTGTCTATCGTTTCAAATTCAAATTCATCACTGATCCTTGACAGTCTCGAGTGTCGTTCTCTGTTCTTAAAGGTAGATGACCCGATCACATTCCGATTTTAAACTTGAAGTTTACTATTTTACATGAAAGGTCATCCTTAAAAAAGTTGTATTCCAAAGTTTGAGTTGCATAACTCTAATGGTTCTTATTTTAGACGCAAAAGATGCCGTGAAATGTACCCATTGAGTTGTACACAAACGATATTGGTGGTATACCACCTTTCGCGGTAATTCGACGTTATTTCATCGATTTCTCCGTAATTATACCGATTTAGGCCGTCAAATTTCAGTGTGATGATGAGAAAAATACGAGCTTTCATATGATATGAAAATCTCCGTATGTTTGAAATAATTCTGTGTTACGAAAATGTGATCGGGTCATCTACCTTTAAATAATAAACTCTCGAAACTGTTCTATAGAGTTCAATTAACAAATTCATGAATCAAAGTTAATTTTTTCTCTTATATTTGGATGGAGGGTCGTTGTGTATTTTGGTTAAATCACAGATCTCGGCCCTATCATCAAACATCTTAAGATTTTCTTAAGTTGGATTTAAGAAGAACTAATTCTTCTTAAATCCTGAAAATTCTTCTTGAATCCATAACTCTTAAGTTAATAAAACTGAAGAAGAACAAACATCCTTCTGAATTTCAGAGGCTATCTTAACTTTACTAGCTAAGGTAATACAGGCTGTATCAAAATGATTTGTACTCTGATATGTTCCATTTTCAAAAAAGCATTAAAAATATAAAATCTCTGATAAATACAATAATTTTAATTTTAATAAATAGGGAATTATGTCAACTTATTGATCTGATAATCTGAAGATAATTGGCTGTTGTTTCTGACCGCTATTGTCATTCAAATGAAGATCGACGTAATCATGGTTTTACTCGCAGCAACGCAAAATTAATAGGTTTACTGCACAAACTCTTTATAAGTAGTGAATATATGAGTGCAGTCAGGAGGAACTTTGAATTGTGCGCTTCAGATATAACGTTTCGATGAAAATGATAAAAACACCAATATTCCTTTAAAAGCTTGTAAATTCTGAAAGAAATGTTCGATTGTCGTAATACAAAATTCTTAGAAAAGATGAAACTTCAATAATTTTGCATATAGAAGCAAAATGGTCTAAATGGTTCGTAACATATCAAAACAAATTCTGAAAAACTGATCAGACCACGGTACAAATCTTTTTGATACAGCCTGTATTCTTCTTACCCTAAGAAGAGTTTTTATTCTTAACTTACGAAGAATCTAATAGGAACTCGTCTTAACTTACAAACTTAAGATTAATCTTAAGTTGACTTGAAATATGGACCTAGTGTTGTTATTGCTGTTAAGGTGTTTATTCATTTATCTAAAGTCAAAGAGGTTTGGCAATATTTTGCCGACATTTCAAACCCATGTCCGACTCCCGTTATTCATGATGGTGACTCGAATGAAGTGGTCACCTAGGTTTACAATGAAAGGTCACCCGAGTTAAATGGTTTCAGGTTTGATCAACAATGTACAAATTGAGCAAAAATGTCAAAGAAGTCCTTAATAAATGATAATAATGTCTTTATTTATTTTTGTTCATTGTTTATGTGTAAATAGAATGTTATTCTGTAAAGCAAGTATTAAAATACATGATCTCTTCAATAAATAGAAAAATAGTTTTAATATGTACAAATCTGTGTTTATCGTGAGGTAGAAAAGGGATTTAGAAAAGTGACTTACAGTGTGTCCCAAAAAACTGGATTCAAAAGTTTGCGAGCTTATAACGAAATAAGTAGGAATTATGGATAGTTTATATTTGAGGATATCAAACAAAATATACCTGACCTCAATTTGGTAAATTTGGAGACCAATCCAATGTAAACTTTTTGAAATACAAAGATTTGAATAGAGCGTGGTCAGAACCCATTTGTCCCGATTTAAGATTAAACCATCCGTGCGTTGCATGAAACTGTGCGCTATGTGCAGTATTCCCGGCATGGGGTTTATTCTCCGAAAGAAATTAACAATAACCCTATACTATAACACTAGGACTATAACAAAGAACATTTTTGTTAATGTTTATGTAAATAATGAACTTGTATTATTGGTATATGACCAAGATAATTTTATTTACTGCCCGAGTCTTTGTAAAGAATGAATGCAAAGGCAAAACATTGACGAAATCACAACAATGTGCAATTGCAACACATCGGGGTGTTCCTTGGAAAGTGGGACAAATGGGATTTGACCACGCTCTATTAAAATCTTTGTATTTCAAAAAGTTTATATTGGATTAATTACAGAGTATAACCAATTAAGGTCATGTATATTTTGTTTAATATCCCTAAATATAAACTATCTATGTTTCTTACTTTTTTAGTTGTAAGCTCGCAAACTTTTGAACCCAGTTTTTTGGGACACGCTGTAGTTTAAGTAAGTAATATCTAAACATAGCTTTCGCCGTGTTATGGCCCGTTCATTCTCCCGTTATTGCGCAACGACCGGACGTCGCGTCAACGGATCGTCAGCTGAACTGAAGGCTGAAGCAAGCACTGAAGCAAGCAATGTCAACCTTTTAAGGCGCGTTCATACTCCCGTTGTTGCGCATCGATTGACGTCGATGGATAAAAGTTGACATTGCTTCAACTCGTGCGCCGATGTCCATCGACGTCGGCCGATGCGCAACGACGGGAGTATGAACGCACCTTTATCCGCCGACAACGTTCGCCGATACGCAACGACGGGAGTGTGAACAGACCGTCAGTCCTGCAATTGGTCAAATTCAGCTTTGTGAGAACTTCATCTTTCCATTACGTAAGCTCATCGTGCAGATAACCGGACTAGTTGCCGCCAACTCTTTCTTGAGTTTCCGCGCCACCTGGTTAACCGTTGGTGTTGCCCGACGCGTCGCACGTTTCGGTCGACACGCCCTTTTAGGCGGACGTCTGACCGCGGGTGATTTTTTGACTTGGACGATTGTCGCTGTTTGAAGATCCTTGTTGGCTTTCGCATCATCCAATCGAGTCATCAGATCCTATAGTGTAAAAGAAGACATAGAACAGTGAATCCTTGATATCAACGAATGCATTCTTGATGTCAGTAGAGTTAGAATCGTATATTATGAGACATTTGTGGCAGAACTCTTTTTTACGTCAGAGAATCTTTCTGGAGAGCGCTATAGTTCAATCAGTTCCGAATTGGCGAGAAATATTCGGTTTTTATTTATCCGCGCGAAAAATTAATTCAAGCGTAAAGCGCGATTTTGACATACGCAAGCATCACGCATACAATGTCATTGCAAAATTGCGCGCCATATTGCGCCATAGCGTATTGCGCGAGACGCTCTTCAGAATTCATTCGCAGTGCTGTAATCAGGTTTTGCCAATTTGGAACTGGCTCAACTATAGTGTGTGTTTTTTGACAGATCATTTTTTCCTTAACTTTCGTTATGGTGATCTTCATTCTGGACGGTTTATATCACAGAGAATTTTATAAGGCAATCAGTATTTTAAATCAAACGCTTTAGTACTGAACGAATGTCACTTCAAACCAAGATTGTCGAAAGAGCAATAAGCTACGTGGGTGGAAATTGTGTCCAACGACATGTCATCAGACTTACGATATAGTTGTGAAGTGCAAGTATGTGCATCAATTCAAGTGTTTCTTGGTTGTAATATAACTTTCCGAATAATCATGGATGTATAGAATTGATCAAACACATCGCCAACAATGTAACAGTCATCGAATCTGGTTTCCCTGGGATTTCTAAGTACCAGCCACAAACCATGTCTACTGAAACCGCTCAACCAAAAACCATGCAACCCGATAAACGCAAAACCCGTGAACCGCGAAACCCGAGAACCACTCTAGTTTCAATACTGTGCAAACTTTCAAACTGCAATTGGAATCAATCCAATTCAAAATTAAAATCACCTGAATGACGTCAGAAACACGGCGAGCTCTTTTATTCATTTTAGAAATACTTTTGCTGCGAGATCTGCGACGTTTTCTGCCCGGTTCATTTCCTCGGCGGTCCTGCCGCCCCCGACTGGTGACCAGATCGGTGTAACTACCACCGGTTCCTTGATTTCGTCTCTTTGGTGGCGTGTTTGGTGATCTGCTTGTTGATGGGCGACGTGCATGTGTTTTCGAATAGACTATCTAAAAATGCATCATAACAATGGGAAGCCAACACGTGTAAATAAATATTACAAATCATAGCGTAGATACATAATTATTCTATAAGATAAAAAACACGTCTTCGAGAAAAGGTTATTTTGTATAGGCCTTTATGCTGTTCTCAATTATGTCCGAAAATGACATGTATATCATACATGACCATGTAGACTTTAAAATGAATAGCAATGTTAATAAGTTTGAACTAATTTATATCACCAATGCAATTAGAGAATAAAATATAGTTCGTGCTATGGGGTGACAGCAATGTTTATCAACAAAAGCAATGGTCGAAGGGACTCGACTGTCAATACATTACAGCATATGACCACAACACTGTCCACTATGCCTTTTTGCCCTTTATGCTACATGTAGTGGCGCGAGTTTTAAAAGCACGGGTCCTAAAAACAAGATGCGCGCGCACACCGCCGGGCAAAGAACAATGGCAACTGCCGGCCAAATGGCCGGCATGACGTCACATGTCACCCCATCTATACGTTGGTTTCATAATGTATAGGCTGTACCATATTTGGAGTCGTGTATGGTCGCCATGGTACAGCCTATAGCAAAACAGCTACGAACTATATTTTATTCTTATTTAGTTTATTGGTTATTTTCATCTTTTATCATAAAAATAACGCTTTTTGTTAGATTTATGTGAATCAAACAACAACAGATTTCCCTCTTTACAAAATCGGCGAATCCAGCGAACTGTTTACCAACTTCCTGCTTCGAATAATCGCGTTCCGATTTTAACACACGCACACATAATTATGACAACGTCGACGGATATCGGGGCGCGAGTTGAAGCAATGTCAACTTTTGTCCGTCGACGTCGACCGATACGCAACGACGCGAGTATGAACGCACCTTATACGACCACGCATACGTCGGCAAATTTGTGTAGGGCACGCTTGAACATCCAAACGCGATGACCATACTAAAGGTATTACTTATTCGAATGAAATAAATCCCGCCCCAAACTATACATTATACATTATTGCCTGATATTATATAGTGCGTATCGGCTGAAAATCAGCCAAAAACTAATCAAAATGCCTGTATGACATCCAAAAACCACACCCACCATAATAATTTACATTAAAGTATAGATTTGATAGAATCGCATACATTTATATATATATAATTATATATGGCAATTGGCGAGCCGATTCCATGAGAGCAGATCGGTTATGTTCACATTCATTACTTCATGAATAATCGCGATAGCTGCGTATCAAGTGCGTTCCAATAAAATGAATCGTTAGATGTGAACGTGCACGCCGAGCGCAGGTTACTAATAATTGCCCGAAAGTACTGCGCCAAAGTGTTCTATTGTTTTGCTCAATGACCGACCAATCAAATTAAAGCCTCACACTCCTAAACTGAATATTCAATGAGTTATGAGGAAACACGATTAAAGCTTATTTCTGTTGGTTGAATGAGGGGATGATCCGACTCGGACTGTTTCAATAACTAAGAAGGGCAGGGGTGGACAAAATAAACAGAAAACTAATTAATTATTAGCGAGATTATATCGGTACAAATCAACGATTTGGGTAAATATGCATCTTTTTCAGTAATGCGCCCCTTCGGGACAATTCCTCAGACCAAAACAAAAACCTCTGATTTCAAAACAAATTCACGAAAACAGTTGTTACGCAGTCATTATTCTCTAAACATATGCACATGTCATACTCGAAAATATACACCGTAATTGAATTCAGTGATCACGTGATACACCAATATGAAAGATAAAAGATGTGCAAATCCTGCCCCCTCCACTGTTGTCTGCTCCAGATCAACATCCACGAGTTATAATAATATGACCTATGTATTTCAGGGGAAATTGCCGAAGGTTACCCATAGAAATGACAAAATATACCTTAAAGTGTGACAAGTTGTAAGTATTGTGACAAGTTGACATGGCAACTTCAAACGTTTAGGTTACGCACATTTTTGGCAAGTTAAGGCAACTTTAGAAAATCGTAAGCGTTTTTCGGCAATTCACTGAAACTTCAAAATATGTGCTGCTCACATAAGGCAACTTGAGGCAACTTCAGAAAATGTTGCAAATTTTTCGACAACTTCAGGACAGTTTTGCACATTTTTGAGCAACATATTGCAACTTTAGAAACCTTTGCGCATTTTTCGGCAACTTAAACTTACGGCTCTTCGGACAAATTTAGGAAATGTTTGGCTATGCATATTATTTAGGCGATATTTATTATTTTAGTCAGCGAGGCATACTTTTTCTCTTGTGAAATGGGACCCAATACTTACCTTCAATTCAAGTGGGTCTTCATCGAAGCCTGAAAAAGATAGCCTTTTCTGTAATTGTTGTAGTCTCTTTCGACGTTCAATTTTCTCAGCCCGTTTAACTTTCAAAGGAGTCGGCGACGGAGTCCACGACACAGGAGAGATAGCCGTAATGGGTGTCACGAGCGCTCTATTTGACGATCTCGAAACACGTCGTCTTTTGCGTGAGGGTGTCGTCGACGGTTTTACGTGTTTTTTCGGACTCGTCTGACGTCTCTTCGCCTTGGCAATGACACGATCTTGTCCCTGTAAAAGATATAGAGGAATTTATAAATAATTATGAGTAACAAATAGATTTTAAATGGTAAGTATATGAATGTGTTTTCAGTTAAAGAATTTTACTGACTTGATTATTTCAGCTTTTAAACATTTGTCCAATAACTTAATTGTGGTATGAATTAATTGGAGTGAATTTAAAAGAAACTTGATGTAAGTCGACTATAATACAATATGTATTGATGTAATACTTCCAAATAATGTGCAGAAGTATGTCGTCCCGACAGTAAATTTTCGTAAAAGGTTGCCCCAAATTTTTTCACAGTCAGTCACCTCGGGGGGGTAGTGTCAAAATTTTTCGCACGGTTGCAAAATTTCGCAATCAAAAACACAAAAACAGTCAACAAATAATGCCCAATCCTTAGTCTTTATGGCCTAGGTATTATTTGTTTTCCTTCTGAGAATTTAGCGTCCAGGTATTACGATTTTGGCGTCCGGTTTTTGGAGCCCCCCCTACCCCCCCCCCCCCCCCCCCCCCCCGGTCGGTACGCCACTGATTGTGCCCCCTTCTGGTTCGGTCTGGTTTTGGTGATATAAACTTGCTTTGGTCGATGTTGAGCTGGTCATTGAGACTTTTGTAAAAACATGTTAGTCTACCTCTCCTGCGTCTTTCTTGCAGTGGTGACCAGTCTTGTTTTGATTTCAGTGCTGCGACACTTGTGTCCTTCCCGTAGGTGCTTGTTATAAAACGAGATGCCGCGTTCTGTACTTTTTCGAGGTCTTTGATGTTTTTAGCGGTGTGGATCCCAAGCAGCGGTTGCATAGTCTAGGTGAGGGCGAACAAGAGAGGTGTATAACTTCTCTTTGATGGAGGAAGATGTGTGGTGGAAATTTCTTCTCAGGAAGTTCAGCACTCTCGAGGCCTTAAATATTTAGCGTGTTCAACTTGTTTGTTCCATCTCAGGTCTCTTTGGATGTTGATTCCTAGGTACTGATTGCAGGATATTTCTTCAAGGTTGACTCCAAGCATTTCATATTTGGCAGGTGCTGGATTTCTCTTCCTTGTGATGCACATGGTTTTACATTTACCAGGATTAAATCTCATTCCCCAAGTGTTGGACCAGTTGATCATGGTGTTGAGGTCGGTTTGCAAATCATTCATCATCATCAATCTGAAATCACCAGACATGGTCGGAATAGTGAACATAGCTAACCTGCGACATAGCCAATGCCGAGGTAAGGTGCAAAACCCCGGTACACACAGAACGAAGCATATGATGGAATCCCACTGTATACAAGAGATCATGCACCAATATCAGCATGACAACTCCGAGAGGAATCAAGAGTTATTGGAATACGACGAAGCGTTGTGGTCTGGTAGTGTGACATCGAGTCATGTCAAGGTACAGAACTAGACCTGCTATTAGGAGTTGTATACAGAAGCCAAAACAACACCAATGAACAGAACGACAGTCTCAACCATGTTCTTAAACACCTAGCATGCCTAGGAATGCTCATAGGAGATGTTAACTATAGAGAGATCAATATGGGAGACCATGGAAGCAGGATCAGGAAGAGCCGAAGCATTCCTTGACGTAATCCTGGACAACTTATGGTCCCAACAAGTGACAAAGCCACTTAGACTGAATTCACTCCTCGACTTGGTTATACATCAAATCCAGATATGGTCGATATGAAGTACACGTCCAAGCATATCTAGGCAAATATGACATGATGAAGTGGAACATACTTAGTTGAGCCAGAGAATTCAGCGCCAAAATGATGTCAAATGCCAACAACGACAACATGAGAGACAAAATGAAACAAGGCAACTGGATAGATGGGCTTGATAAGAAATCAGCAGATCGAACACGTAATCTTACCAAAGACAAACTTCAACAAATGATCCAAGACCATGTAGCCTACCAATGCTCAGAAAAAGCCACTCTGGTTGACAAAGAAATTTCAGCGAACAAATCGCAAGAAACAACAAGCATGGAAGAAAATACCAAAATAGAAAGACAACAAAGACTCTGGCATGTCTGAAGCATTATGCAAAGTGTCGAAGCCAGAGAGAGGCAAAGCAAAGTAAGAAAAGCATGATAGACTTGGAATGCGTTTTCAGCAAAATCTCCACAATTAGCAAGTTTGCTGCACCAAACTAGTCCACCCAGTATTATAAGTACATATAAGGACATAGAGGACATGCAACAGGACATCGACTACCACCAAAACGGATGGGCGGAAGATTGGCAGATGAGGCATAATGCTGATTAATGTGGAGTAAATATGCACTAGGGTACCACAACACTCACCACACTTACCCCTAGGGGAACACGGAGCTGAAAGAGACAACTGAAGAGAAAGACCTGGTGGAAGTCCTCATGAACAAGTAGCTCATCATTGTGCGCAGCAGCAGCTAAGAAGGTTAACAGAGCGTTGGGTATGCAGGCAGGATTAAGGCTGAATTACGTGTAACAACTTTGTTTGCTATTGTTTTCAAATCGAAAAATGTGTAAAGTCCAAGTTATTGGCATGATTGCCTTGCAGTTGCAGCCCCGCTCGTGATTGCCCCGCAAGTGCATGATTGGATCCAACAAAAAATGTTGATAAGAATAAAATGAAATCGCGGCCAGGTTAGAGAAACGTTATGAAAGTTATGGATAATGGAACGCACCTGTGATTGCAGTTGTTTCACATCGTTCATGAACGAATCAACGCCAGGTCCTGCCGCCAAGTATCTATCTAGCCTGGAATAGTTGCGCCGATCACTGGCAAATGTTTGGTGTTTGGCTGTACGCACATGACTTTTCATGTTTTCAAACCTGATAAAAACGTGTAGAAAAATGTATATAAGAATGTGGCTTGGTAGAAATTCATCCGATTTACAACTACATGTATACATTACATATTTAACATGTTTAACACTTTCCACGCCGTTGTTAGTTTTACCATGGCATATGCCTACAAAACAGATTTTTCATAAAAAACATAATCCCAACTTTCAAGGTCTATCGAAAGGATTATTACTGAACCAATACTAGGCATGTTTGTACTTATTGTAATGCATTTCTCATGGTGATTCCAAATATGGTAATGAATGTTGACATTTGTGAAACAAAAATTTTGTGTAATTTTGGAACTGCACGACGACTGCCGCGTGGAAAGTATTAAGAAAGAACAATTCTAAATTATTCATCTGAAATAGGGAATCTTGAATTGAAATAAAGACATACCTCACATCGCAAATTTCACAAAAGCCACCCGACGGTTTTTGTCTGTTTCTTGTCTGCGGAACGGCCATTTTCGGTATCAGCGTTGTTCTTCGAGTGGCTACAGCAGCAGTAGCTGAAGCTCCAGCTGCGGTCGACCTTGTGTTCCGCTTTGTCTGTGCTGCTGCAACAGCAGAACGCGTCTGGACAGCCGGTGCAATGACGTCAAATGGACATGTTCCCATCGGGTTCGAGACATATATTCGTGGACAAACGTTCACATGATGAACCTGGGGTTTGTAGCAGCTGCATGAAGCAAGAAAATGAATGAAAAACGGTTATGTTCGATGACCCAAAGAAGATCCTTGAAAATCCCTAAAACAATGCTTTGCATTATTGCTGAACTACAGTATAACAGCAATGGAGATTAATGGAGTAACATCAAAAGGACCTCACGTCCATTAAATCGTTAATGTTGATACATGTAATTTTCTGAAATAATTATTTCATCTCAGGCGGCCTGTAACGTTTCAAACACTTCCCGCACAAAACAGATTTTCAGAGACCTTCCTCAACTTTCAAAGTATATCTCAAGGTTTACTGAACGAATACTCGGCATGTTTGTAACGCATTTCTCATGGTGATTCCAAATATGTTGATTGAATAAAATAATTTTGACTTTATTTTTTTTTAAATCTTTTGGGACTGTCGTCTCTGCAGACGACTTCCGCGTGGAAAGCGCTAAAGGCATTAACTTGTAATGGAAGGCAGTGAACGAAAATTATTGAATTGCATTACCATATTTGGAATCACCATGAGAAACGCATTGAAAAGAGTCCATTGAACATGCCTAGTATTAGTTCAGTAATTCATGAGATAAGACTTTAAAAGTTGAGAATGTTTCTGAACAATCTTTTTTGTAAAAAAAATGGTGGTAAAACTATTATAGTATAGCCGCGTGGAGAGTGTTAACCCAAAATGAGGCAGAATTCATACAACTTATCTTCATCAGCTTTCTTACCGTGACTCATCCTCTGCCTTCAGGTAGTGGCCTCGCAGTTGTCTGACAGTAGCAGCACCCCTAGTAGTCCCCGTTGCCACGCGGTCTCGTGGAGAGGTGGCCTTTTGCTGCTTGTTCTTGAAGTTACCAATCCATTTTAGGACCACTGGATTTCGAGATGATTTATGGTCAAGTAAAATTGTATGTGGATGTTGATATTTGACTTTGATTTGGGACGTTCATTCTTTTTATCATTTTTACAGTGCAGAATGGAGTCCAACTCCATTTCTTCACAAGCTATTCAGTATTGTAGACATTATATGTGATTATGTATAAAAAGGATACATTTGACGTGCTTGATCTGAATTCCCCATGCTGAGGCTGTCACTAAGACACTGCTACCCTTCACCTGTCGCAAAAAAAAGAAATCTAGATTAGGTTATTTCGTGACCAAAAAAAGATCATCGGGAAATTACTCATGACCATAACCGCACATGATCATATCCACTTATAGGACTCGGCAGCTTATAATTATTTAATAATCATGCGAGAAAAAAGTTCTACAGGGCATTTAGTACATCGTTCTGTTCACAATACCATGTTTGGCCAGTTATGCTGGAATTAATTCTATAGTGCCAGAGTGATAAGTAGAATTCACCAATCGCGATGTCAATCCTCTCAATCCTATAGTGTTACAAAACTATTTGGATAAAGCAAACAAAGTTGCATGTTGCATGTTTTATATCTGCCATTTTGTTTATAACATTGCGCTTACTCAAAAATCCTTCCAAGCCGCCTTTATTGTAGGGCCTAGTGCATTACTGTTTGTATACCTATATACATGAGTTTTAAGCAGATTTATGTGCCAATTGTCGTGATCACCATGATAACAGCACTCTGTCAACATGGTCAAGGTGTTTCAATATCATGAATATTGCAGCATTGGAAATACCCACATGACTTTCCGACCGGGGTAGACCGACCCGGGGTGGACCAACCCCGGGTGGACTTTTGGACTTGTATTAATTTCTATCTATTTGGTGTTGATATCAAGATCTTAAAGTTATTTGAACAATAGTCAACCCAGGGTGATATTACTATTTTTAGTGCCGACATTGTCAAGACATATTGTCAACTTGAAATCGTCAATCAAATTCATTTTCAACTCTGGGTAATCACAGTCTGCTTATATCAGATCTTATATTATTTGAACATAGTCAACCCAGGGTGATCTTTGCCGACATGTTGTAAAATTTAAGTTATCAATCAAGTTCATTTGCCAACTCTGGGTAAACACATTTTGCTTATATCATAATTATCTTAACGTTATTTGAACATAGTCAAGTTCATGTGTCTACTCTGGGTAATCACAGTATGTTTATATTAAGGGTGGGAATTTCGGGTAATTGTGTACCCGGGTACCCGAAATAATTAGGATGGAGAAGACTGGCTACAAAAGATGGGAGTGAACAACTGACTTAAAGGAAGCTATGGATTGACATTGGACAATTTCCTCTGGGAGGCAGTTCCAAAGAGTAGGGACATATGGATAAAAAGATCTCTGGGACAAGGTCAGCCGGCAGAAAGGATGGTAAACAGCACAGGAGTTGAGGTTACGGAGATTTGGCCGGGGATGGGGCTGGGCTTTTAAGGATTAGGAGATGAGCACAAGTTATGGACAATTTTGTATAGGTGACAGAGAGCGGCGATGTCCCGACGTTTGGATAATAAGGGAAGGTCAGACTTCAAAAGAAGGTCTTTATCATGGGATGCATATGATTGAAGGATCACCCGACTGGCAAACCTTTGACATCACTCAAGGCGGTTGGTAAGGGATTTGAGGGGGTTCCATGTGGTGCATCCATATTCCAGAATGGGTCGCACCAGGGCCAGATAAAGGATACGGCGAGTACTGATAGGGCACTGTGGAATGCCCTGTGGATGAAACCAATAGTTCTGCGAGCTCTCTTGCAAATATGATCGACCTGAAGGTTCCAGGAAAGATTATCACTAATCCAGATCCCCAGGAATTTAGCAGATGAAACCCGCTCAATTGGTTGATTGTCGAGATACAGAGTCATGTCAGGAAAGGGGTTCTTCTGAATCTTGGTAGTGATAACCATGGATTTGGTTTTAGCAGCGTTTGCATCTTCACCCGCCCGATGCAAACAAAATCGTTATTATGAACGGTAACGCATTCATGAACAATGTGCATCAATTAAAATACACCCAAGGAAAACATTTCACTCTTTGTTTTTCGTGATTAAAGTAAATTTTCCTTTTCCTGGATGTACAGCTAAGACTTCAAACGGTGATGTACACTTAAATTAAGATGTAATTGCCTTTGAAAATAATTGTATTTTTAAATACGAAACAGTGTTGAAAAAATCATACATTTGAAAAGAATTAATTAAATAATTTAGTATAAGATCTTAGGCAAGGGGTTACTATCCCTAATGGTGTGGGTCAAGGGTACCGGTATTATGTGGATTATTAAGGGTCAAAAACAAAACAATTTTTTTCTTCTTTTTTTACATTTCGGTTATCGGGTACCTTATTTCGGGTACCCGGGTACCTTATATCGGGCGGGTACCCGTTTGCCCGCCCGAATTTTCCAGCCTTAGAACTTTCTATCAGAGTTTAAAGTCATTTGAACATCGTCAACCCAAGGTGATCCTTGCTGACATATTATTGTCAACTTGAAGTTGTTTAGTTTATTTGAGTAAAAATGGCGGGAAAAGAATCATGAAACGGATTTTAATGGATGTCATTTTATATTCCTTATAACAATTTTGATACATGTAATTGAAAAATTACTTATCCTCTCATATAAACATGATAAATAGATAGGGTTATGTGACTTTGGACATGTATTCTAAAATTTAGAATTACAAATATTTATTGACACACGTATTTACAAGAACATTATAATAAAAAGACCGTCATTATATAGCTTGCCTTTGTGCTGCTCTGTTGTTGTGCCCTTCTTACCATGGCTCTTCCTCGGGATGATTCGGGGCCCTAAGAGAAACATGAGAAAAGGAAATACCGGTAGTCTGTCTAAATTCCTCAAAAAAGTTGTGTGAAATTCCTCTGAATTTCAGCTATTTGTTACCTGTTCATTTCTTGTCTCGTATCTTTTAATGGAAAGCTGATCTGATCAACTTGACAATACTTAGGCCTAGTTTATACATTTAGAGCAATCCCTTGTCTACGAGCTATAGCCCATCAACGGCAAAGTCAGGTCACAAGCCAAGTCAAGTCACAACTCACTGCAAAGTCAAGTCACAAGTCATTTGGCACCAGCACAAGTCAAGTCAAGTCACATGTCCAAATTAAGTCATGCATTATTTTGTTCAGACTATGCAAATTGGCAAATTGCTTCAAATACCGTAGGCTATCACTGTTATGAAGGTAATATTATAGCCGGATTTTTTAATTTAATGGGGCACGGAGAGATTGGAGTAACCGATCGCCGCGATAGCGAGAGGGACCGGGTTCGAGGCTGTGTATTTTTAAGGTCTTTGTTAATTTAATTCTCGTCAGTTTGTCCGAGTCTATATATTATTTATTCATTTCAATTACTCGGCTGGTATCATTTGCTTGATCCTCGCGTTTATTTAATTAAGTTTCGCTCGTCATAGATTCTGCTAGAATCATGCTTATAGGCCATCATCAATTGTTATTATTTACTCATGTATTTCGGCTGCTAGAGGCTTTCAACAAAAGACTTTGTATACATAATAGCTCGTTCGTCTGGTATCCATGTAAGCACAGTCCCTGTAGCCTAGTGGAGTAACCGATCGCCGCGATAGCGAGAGGGACCGGGTTCGAGGCTGTGTATTTTTAAGGTCTTTGTTAATTTAATTCTCGTCAGTTTGTCCGAGTCTATATATTATTTATAAAAAATAAGTTTGAAGAAAAACATATTCAATAGATAATGTATAATAGAACCCTGAAACGTAAAAGTAAGTTCATGGGAAAATGGTTGAAATGTTGGTGCTAGACATTCTGGTGAAGCCATATGTGCAATTCTGCAGATAATTTCGATGTGATTTACAGCGTGTCCCAAAAAACTAGGTCCAAAAAATTGCACATCTTTTAACTTGCAAAATAGGAAACATAGCTGCTTCGTATTTAAGGAGATAAAGATAAATACACCTGACCTCATGAATTGTTGAAATTGTGAGACCAATCGAAAGGCAACTTACTTACTGTAATACAAAGCTTGGTCAAAACCCATTTTCCCCAATTTAACCCAAAAAAAACACCCGTGCATTGCATCTCTGCATTGTGTGCAGGTTTTCCCTGTATGGTGTTTATATTCTCCGAAATAATTTACTTATGTTTGATAAAAAGGCTTAAATTACATGTATTTTGAATTTCCTGAGTAGGAATAAAGTCAAAGGCAAAATGTTGATGAAGTCAGTATACGATGCGCAAATAAATTAAATGCACCGCATGGATGGTTCATGGGCAAAATCGGAATAAATGGGTTCTGACCACGCTGTATTCAGAGCTTTGTATAAATTTCAAAAACCTTACATCCGAATGATCTCATAATTTCGCCAATTAATTTCAGATATATTAACTTTTCTATCCCTAATATTGAGCAGCTATGCTTCCTACATTCCTAGTAATAAGCCCTCCGGTTTTTGGACCCAGTTTTTTGGGACACGCTGTACAACGAAATTACCAAATTATGAAATATTACATGATATACTGCTATAATTAAGGTAAATGGTTTCAGATGGTAATTTAGTTATGTATGCCTAAAGTATTACTTTGGTGCAAAAAAAAACACCTTTTCAGGAAAATTGAGGGCGCACACCAATACGTATCTCTCAATGCCCCTTTAATATCATAATATAATAATGTAACAAATAGCCTTTGGTTTTTCACAGTTAATCGCAAAAGCGAAATGTCATATTATACTAGTGAAATGTACTCTTTAATTTAATTATTTAAAACAAAATATTAGCACAGAAGTCTAGAATTGGACTTTCATTAGTAAAAATTGCTCTCTAATGACAGGGGCATGGATGATTAATAAGCCTAGGCACATATCTGCACGGTACAAAAAAGAAATGGTATATCAAGCATGTCGGATATATACTCTAATTAAATTAATTATATACAAACTCACCCAGAATGAACCGGTCCCAACTGATGATCTGCAAGTACACAAATTGCCACAAATTTAATGTCAAAATACCAGGTAAGAATATCGCACACTCTGCAGTATAATACATGTACTGAGATAATAATATGTAGGCCTGTTACATATATATTTTGACATTAGTTTGTTGATAATAATTATAAATAATTAATGAGCGTCGATTTCGTTGTTATGCAATGACGACTATAACACGCCTAGGTTGATAATGATCAATTATTTGTTGCAATAATCGATAAAATTGAGAATCAATAACTTGTGAAACTAACACGATTTATCGGGATAACTGCCTTTCCTGTATAATGTATATAATAAAGATAGAAAGATTAAATCAAATTAGATAAATAAATAAATAAATAAATGAATGATTAACAGAATATATAAAAAATAGCTAATTAATTATAAATAAATAAACAATATGAATAACATGAATAAACTTGAGTAAATATATAGCAGATAAATAATACACAATATACTTATACATAAAATGGAAAAAAGATGATTATAAAATAACAGATAATCAGTTTAATAATTACGAGGGTCATTCAATAAGTTCTACAGTCTCATCGTATTATTTCTATTAAACTGGTCATATGTCATTTTTAATCATCTTGTTTCCATCTTATTATAGGTTTTCCCAGTTAGTTTAACACTTTATTCATTATATTTCATATCTCGTTAAGTTTGAATTCGTCCCAAAATTTTGAAGGTTGCATTTGTTAAAGTAAATTTCGTCTTTGGTCAAGTATATTCATATTTTGCGCAATGAATTTCATTTAATGTTCATTTTATTTCGTCCTAACACACTTCCATTTCGTCTGATACAGCGGTAACCTACTAATGTATACATTTATTTCGTCTTTGATCAAATAGTTTCATATTCAGTTCACTTTATTTCGTCCCATGTGGAACGTCCTGCCTAGAAGCATGTAAAATCCAGCTATAGGCCTATACGTTTTATATATATCTTTTTCTTTCTTTCTTTCTTTCTTTCTTCTTCGTTCTTTATTTCTTTTATTTCATATGATTTATATCACCAACTTTCTGAATCAACAAGGCAAAAGAACACATGTCGGTGGTTCTAATCTAACCTGCAATAATATGTAGGCCTACTCTTCTAACACCTGACGAATATATGTGATAAAAGTATTAAAAATAATGAACAAAGACGAATAATATTTGTGCATAGACCCGCTACCCATCAGGTGATACGAATTCAATCCTTCCTTGACGAAAAGAAATGACCAATGAATTAAATGAAATGGTCATACTTTGAAATATAATGCTCATTGACGAAATTTATCTAACAAAATGCGTAAGTCAGATTTTGAGGACGAATTCTAACTTAACGAGATATGAAATATAATGAAAAAAGTGTTAAACTAACTGGGAAAACCTATATTAAGTATAGGCTAAGTCAGTCTTATTGTAGCTTTGAATCTCAGCTACAAATTCATGGTAAATTGGTCTGGGTAATACTGGACTACTGGTTGTACTTTTCTGGAGATGCAGTGAAAAACAGAATTTCCATTATCAAGATTATGACGATGGCGGGGTCATCAAAATATCTTATTAATTCTGATAAACAAAACGACGTATCTTTCGGTCAAGTAGGCTATAGCCGTTGTGAATTTCAAATGTCTATTTAACAGATAAACAATAAAAGTGACTGATTTGTTAGGAGAAATAGGTCCTCTGATTTGCCAGAACTACACTGAGCCAAAAAAGAAACTTATAAAATTTTAACAGATCACCAAATAAAATTCTGTGCATGAAAATGTACCAAATTTGGATACAATATTACTGCAATGTATTGCTTCAAATGGCAGTAAATAACCAATTGTTTGCTTCAATGACACAAGAGAAATCTGTACTGACTCAGACAACGGCTTGCATCACAGGTCACAGCAACCAATTTCGGCAACATAAAGTTAAAAACATTTTATAGAGTCAAAACAAAGAAACTCATATCCAAACTCATATCCAAACAAACAATGAAGTCATTAATAACGGGTATGTCCACCTCCAGCTTGCAGGCAAGCTGTGCATCTCCTTCTCATGCTTCCAATCAAGTTCCTGATGGTAGCCGGGGAACATTGTTCCATTCTTCCTGTAGTGCTGCAATAAGTGTTTGTCTATTGACAGGTGGATTGTCTCTTCTTGATACACGTCGTCCAAGCTCATCCCAGACAATGCAGTAACTTCAAGCTGGAGGTGGACATACCCGTTATTAATGACTTCATTGTTTGTTTGGATATGAGTTTGTTTTGACTCTATGAAATGTTTTTAACTTTATGTTGCTGAAATTGTTTGCTGTGACCTGTGATGCAAGACGTTGTCTGAGTCAGTGCAGATTTCTCTTGTGTCATTGAAGCAAACAATTGGTTATTGACTGCCATTTGAAGCAATATATTGCAGTAATATTGTATCCAAATGTGGTACATTTTCATGCACAGAATTTTATTTGGTGATCTGTTACAATGTTATAAGTTTCTTTTTTGGCTCAGTGTAGATCGGGACAACCATTAACTTTAATCCTTTCCTCGGGAATACTGCAAAAGTCACTTTGCTTTAAGAACGGCAAACACTTTTATGGAGGGATTCCAATTCTATTCAAGAGATGATTTTCTACTAATGTATTGCATGGATATCTGAGAGTAGACAATTCTGCTTTTATATATATATGTTTTGCTGCAATGTTGAGTTTGTGCCGTCGGCCAAGATAGTTTAATTACAGAGCCGTGTTGTAGCTAGGTTTTTCAAATGGGAGGGAGGGTGGGGGGGGGGGGGGGGGGGGGCAAGAAATTAAGGTGAACCGACCAAGATTGCAAGACTTTACCGACTATAAGGCCAAATAAAAATAAAAACTAGTTTCTCGTCCTAACTTTTGAAAAAAGGAGGATGAGGGCTTTTTTATTTCATCATTTTTTAGTAAACAATGCAAAATCACCATAACCAGCGTGGGATTGCATGATTGATTGCATAAGAGGACGAGGACTTTATTTTATTTCATGGTTCTGGGGAGGCGGTTTTGAACACAAAACCGGCTTTAAAATGCTCGTTGGTCTATAGTAAATCTATTACCAATATGTCAGCTTTTTAAATAGGCCTACTTTAACACACAAAAAAGTTATGGAAAAATACAGAAAAAAAGAAGAAAATTATAGAATTCCTGAAGAATGATGCGCGAGGGGACGAGAAACTGCTTTATTTTTTTTACTTGGCCTAAACAGGTGCGCGTTGAGCGAGTTTGCTATTTTATAACCATGCTAATGTTGCCATGATTTGGGCTTTAGGCACGAGCTTCTAAAAAACATTAATTTGGAGGCACATGCGTGACACAAACTGCTATTGTATACTTTTGACTCATTTCCCCATGAACCGACATCAGTGGCGTAGCTAGGATTTTTTTCAGGGGGGGGCAAGATTTTTGAATTTTTCGTAAAATGTTCCCCCAAAAGAATTACAGTCAGCTCAGAAAATTTGAGAGCGGGGGGGGGGGGGGGGGGTAGGCCTACCGACATTGCCAATCTCAACCGACATGACTCAAATATTGGGGGCGGGGCGCCACAATCGCCCCCCCCCCCCCCCCCCCCCCCACCCCGCTGGCTATACGCCACCACTATAACTGTTAGCCTAAACAGGTAGCGGCCGGGAGTAATAGCGGCGGCAACATACGCAATGACGCGGTGTAATAGACGTTATTCATATTTGGCGATTTTATGTCTAAAGAGGGAGACATACTCGATAAACATACAATCTCGTACTTTTACTGCAATGTAATGAACTGTGAACTTCTACATTTTGCATTTTCTTAGATAGTGTGTCGGTTACAAGCGAACATTTCATTTCAACTAGTAGAAAAGATAGTTTATACGTTCAAGTTTATTTCACAAATGTAATAAGGTCAAATATTTAACAGCTCTCGTCTCGGCTGCATCGTTTTTCGGAGCACTAATTGCCCTGCCCTGCTCAGTTGGCTAGCACGGCCCACTTTTGACGTAAATGCGCCAATTATGAATAACGACTACAAATGAGGCACCGCATCCGGTCCAGTGTAGCTGTGAGTCATATCCCCCCCCCCCCCCCCCCCCCCAGCCCCTCCTTTTAATAGACCCTATCTGACAATAATCACTGCCAAAAGCCTTAATGGGACCATGAATCCCCTCCCTCGCTTTTGTTATCACATTTTTTCCAGCTGGCTGATGAAACTGCGTTCGTCTGAGCATGGGACTTATGAGAAAAGTGCTCCCCCACCTATCAGAGCTCATTCATACCTTGGGCTTTGTTCATCACAATGATTGCTAATGAGGCAGCTTACATCTTTATTTAAGAAAGGCTCTACGCTTCCTCCGAGAGAAACCAGATCCGCCTCGAGTTTTTGACTCCACGAAATCCACGAAGATCGAAGAAGAATGTATTACCGATCAGTGGTTTCGATGAATCTTCCGGCCCTGAAAATGAAAGAAGAGACGTGTGTGTTTAAATTAAAAGTAGGCTATTATAGGCCTTTACGGGCACTGCTACCTAAAATATCATGCCCTCTTCAGCTTCCATCCTTGTAAAGCGGTAGGCTCAAATGCACTCTCCTGGCTTACGGCTAAATCAGCATAATATCCAATCGCTCAGATTTTCCCTGCACCACCGATCAAATGTCGCGAGTGTATAGACCAAAGGAGGACTTCCCCGTCAGGTCTATGACACTCATCATCTTCCTTCGGCTGCGGAGCAGGCGACCACAAGTTTTCTCCAAGCACAGCGATCTGTAGCAAGAGTGGCTATCTGACGTTCTTGAAACATGCCTTCACTGTCACCAAGTAAGCGCTGTATGTACTTCAAGTATGATGTGCTTAGACGACCAAGTCTCCTTCGGCCATGTGTTTTTATGTAAGTGACATACATTCTAGCAGGCTCTTTATCAGGGAGACGGAGAATATGTCCAAGGAATCTCAGCTGGCAACTTTTACACGGTTGATAAGAGGCTCAGTCTTGGTCATGTCATAAAAGGTGGTGTTTGGGACATGATCCATGCGTTTGATGTTAAGCATTCCTGTAGCAAGAGGTAGCATTGGCATTTATTTTGCCCTCCATATCTTGAGATATCACCCAGGATTCACAGCCATACAGCAAAAGCGTCACACAGGTGGTGCTAAATAATTTCACTTTTATTGCGATGGCTACTTGAGGACTCCTCCACAGGTGTTAACTTCCAGAATGAGCACCATGCCAATGACCTGCGTCTTTTAAGGTCACTTGCACCCGATGCCATCATAGAGCCCAGATATCTGAAATCCGTCACATGGCTGATGGTTTCCCCATAGACCTGAAGTGTTGGGTGAGGATTGCAGTTGGCCGTCATATACTCTGTTTTGGGAACGCTAATGATGAGGCCAAGGTCTTTTGCTGCTGCAGCAGTTTTGTCAGCTGGAATTGGGGTCTCAAGTAAGGCAATATCATCTGTAAAATCAAGGTCGTTTAAAACAACGGCGGTGTGACGTCTAGAGCGACGCTGGTGTGTCACAACTCCTGAGTCAAGGTCAGATGTGGCCTTCTTCAATAGGTAGTCTACCAGTATCACAAATAGGAATGGAGCTAGGACATCACCTTGTAGCACTCCAGTGGAGACAGCAAAAGGATCTGAGATGCAGCTGCCATCTACCATCATAGCACTTCTCGAGTTGTTGTACAGCACACCTATGGCATCGACAAGAGGTTTTGGTATTCCGTAATGCTGCAGCACTGCAAACATGACTTTCCTGTTTATTGAGTCGAAAGCTTTCTTGAAGTCTATGAATGTGACTGTGAGAGCCTAACTGATGGTCCCTGATGGAGTTTGACCGCTGTCATTATTTAGCAATGAACTGAAGTACTTCCTTCATTCGGCAAGCAGGTTTTTGTCATATTTTGGGGTAGTACCCTATACTCTAAGGTCCGTATGCACAAAAGAGTTAGACCGGGTCTAAAGTTAGACCTGGTCTAAGTGGATTTTGGTTTTTGTGAAAGCACACCTTTAATTACATTTTCTTCTCAAATAAGCTAACAAATTATAAAGATTCGGATGCAAAGTTCAAAAATAGCACAAAATATCTCATGAAAATGCAGAGGAAAACAGATTTTGAGGCATGAATAAATGTCACTTAAACCAGGTCTAACTTTAGACCCGGTCTAACTCTTTTGTGCATACGGACCTAAGACACTCCTCATGACACTACACTGAGCACTTCATCGGACTATTTGAGGTCAGCTCTCATCACAAACTTTTTATCCTGATGACCACCGGAAGTATTAGGGCAGTCTTGATGAGATTAACTGATCGTAAACGTTGTTGAGTTGATATATAAGCCCTCTCATCCTTGTTGAGAGTGGACTTCCCCCTTCTCCGAATCCAGATGGACTCCTTTAACCATCATGTATAGTCTTATGTGCTTCCTTGTCGATAACCTTGTCCTTCTCTCGCCCGATGACATGATTCGTTGCTACGACGTGCTCTATCGCGAATTTATATTGTTCGTCGATGGAAGCCTTTCTTTGTGCACGCGTGTAACTTTTCGCACTGACTTTGTCAACCTCCGCTTTGTGTTCCTGAAGGCGCTTACCGAACAGTCTACCACTTTCACCGATGTATGATTTTGTGCAACCTTTGCATGGTATTTCATACACAATTTCTACCGTCTGATGCGGGTCCCTTTTGTCCTTGTTGGGGTGGACCAGCATGTTGCGAAGCGTGCAATGCGGTTTCATTGCTATGGCAAAGCCATGTTTCCTGAACACGCGAGATAGATGCCTTTTCTGATAACCCCTCCACATAGGGCACGACGACAAGTCCTTTTAATTTGTTGTCCGGTGTTTTGTTGGTGGATGCCTTTTTATGTCCGTGTTTTCCCCGGTATTTTTTGGCTTTAGTGATGGCCCACTCATGATAACCACATTGCTTGAGGGCGTCGCTTATGACTTTCTCCTCTTTTCAACTAATTTTGGATTTGTCAAGATGAAAAAACAATTTCATATTATTATAATTACTGAACAATCCTGATGAACTTATACACCAAGATACAATTCATAACCATTGAATAAAAAAATGGTCTACCTACCTGACACCGCTTTTGATCGTGCGGTGCCTTTACGTGGAGGCATCGTCAACAAAGAAGACCCAAACCCTCCTCCGGAACACCTGCTGCAAACGGTTCGTTGAGCTATCTTTATCCAGGATCCTCATCTAGTGTTTTGTTCAGTGCGACCATAGCAATACGCGCGCCGTCGTCGTCACGTAAGAGGAGCCAACGCGCGCATAACCAACGCAAGCATTGCATTCCTGTGTGCGGAGGAAAAGTGCGAGTACAACAGCGTTATGTTATACTAGATTTCGCGGTTCGTGGGTTGGGCGGTTCTCGGGTTAGGGGTTTATGGGATGTGTATACTCTTAGAATTCAGTTATCACAGGTGCCCATAATACAGGAACCTCATGTGCCCTTAAATCCAGGTAGGCTAGCCCATGTGCATATCCATGTAATTCAGTAGGCCTACATGTGTTATTAGGCCTAGGGTTTTATTGGGATCTTAGTTCAGAGGTCTTTTAGTTTTAGAGTCAGCGAGAGGAGGGGTCTATCGTCATGATCATCTGTGCCCAGTCTTGAGAACTGTGTGTCGACATTGATTATTCCTCCGTAGGCATGACTAAACGTCATGAACGTAATATATATATGTATTTAAATCACGCATGTTTGCGCACACCGATATCCATGTAACATTCCCATTTATATAACAGACATCCTATGATTGGCCTAGGGCCTATCCGAATTGCTGTAGTGTTACACTACAACACTGTACACACTTGCACTGCACGCCAAAGGTCTGGGTTTGATTCCTGGCGCATGCAGACTGACGCCCCCCCCCCCCCCCCCCCCCCCCCCCCCCCCCCCCCCCCTCATTTACTCTTTTCATCCTGATCATTCATAAAAAACCGGGACGGGACAAAAACACGCCCGAGAGTTACTAAGATATAATTGGAGCTAAATGTTTGCTCACACCGGCCCTGTAACATTCCCATTTATATAAAAGACATCCCATGATAGGCATGTTGAGGGCCCGTTGTGGCCTGCGCGCATAGATGGGTCCGCGATGGGATGTTGAGGCACTGAAATTATACCACCGCAATCCGCAATCACTTTAACAATAACATGTTTAACACAAAATGTGTTCCTGGATGAAGGCCTACGGTTTACGCTCCCAGTTCCTTTATTAACCCTAACCCGCCATCTGATCCTTTTTTTACCTCCTGATCATATGTACTATAATAATTTAACTCATACAAAAACACGCCCGGGAGATAAATTTAATTTGAGTCCTTTTTCTCGCTTTGTTAGCCACCGGACGGCTTTCTTTTACCCGCCCCATGAAAAGACCCAGTTTGCGCCACGAACGCGTACGCACCGTACGGTCTGCGCCATAAGGGGGCGCACCACCAAATATACGCTTCATGAAAATTGAGTGTTGACAGTCATGTTCACGGTGCTATTGTGGCGCTTTCTGCAAAACTTGAGATAGGCCTATAGTGTTTGATATCAAATTCAAGCATTTGTCTTCAATTTTTTGAATATTTTACCAAAATTTGGAAAAACCCTGTTGAATATTTATGCGTGGGACACTACGTAAATTATACGCGGCGCATTTTCAGACGTGTTTAGAGTCATTTTCATGGTCATATTTTGAAATATTCTGCAGTACTTGAGAGACGCTGTTTGCTCTCAAAATACGGAAAATTATCTCAACTCTCTAAATCACCGGTCAAAACATGGTCCTATCCCTTGACTTTTCCCGCTACAGCGACAAATAGCGCCGCAACCCTATTTTCAATGATACACATCACTCATATTTGGGTATCGGCTGTCGTGAACATCCGCGTGCCTATTTTAGCTTAACGTTTTCAAAATAGTATGATTTGTTGGTTATATAATCTTAACTTATATCTCAAATATATTGCCGAATATCGTGCAATTTCAAGCCTATCTTCTTATTAAAATCGTGACTTCAATGTTAGAACTTCATTAACCGAATTGCGTTATTACATAAATGCGGAGTGATTTGGTGGTGCGCCCCCATAACGTAAGGTAATTAGTCAAGCTAGCTTGACTAACGTATGGTTAGTCCGGCTTTACTCGACTAACGTAAGGTTAGTCCAGCAGAACAAATCAAGCAAGTAAGGCTGAGCCGGACTTACCTTAAGCTAGTCAAGTCTGCCATAACCATAGATTTAACCTATCCAGCAGGCTTGACTACTGACCTGCTCGACTAGTTTAAAGTTAGTCCAGCTTTTGTCTGACTATACAGTTTAAGTTTACAGTGCGTATTAAAACGGAATAAAGTGAATTTCACTAGGATTATGTACGAAAAAAATGCATCCGGGCCGGGGGTCCAGACCAGGGGGTTGGCCGGCCCCGGCGGGGTTGGATGTCGTAAATGGGGCAGAGCCCCTTTACCATGGGAAATCTTCTGAATTTAGTCCGCTAAAAACCATGATTTTTTTAACTGCTTTAGTTATTTTACGGAGTCAAATTACTGAGTCTCAGGCCTTTTGTTTCGATATTAAACAAACATTTTCTTTAAATCTGATTTCATGCAATCAATAAGTACGGGAATCAATTATATATAGCACTCAAAACACATTCTTGTACTTTTGTTTGATAATGTTATCGTATGTAGAGTAACACTAAGAGAAAGAAGGAAAACACCTTTGAGCATTGATCATTAATTCACATTTTTAAATCAATAACACTCAAAAATGAAAGCGATTATTTTGACTTATTCTTGTACTTTTGTATGGTAATATTTTCATACGAAGTTACAAATAGGGGGAAAGGCTTATTGTTTGTGTTTTTATTGTTTATTTGTATTGTTTGTGAAATCTAGTCGAACTTAAAAATATTCGGCAAGGCACAAGTTTAACAGACAGTAAAAAGTGCTCACTATTAGAGCGCCCCCACAAATCCTTGGTGTTTATATTGGCTCCTTGAGAGAGCCCTACACACCATGCACAAAAGAGCACTGCAATCACCTAAACTTAGCAACTATATCAATCAATTACCAAACAAAGCACCCACTTGAGTGACCAAGTTTGACTCCGCCCCCTGAGTTGCTCTGTATTAAACTAATGGTAGAAATGTTAGTATTGGCTACTTGTATATGGTTACTAATTAGATTGTTTTAGAGAATTGACGAATGGTAGAGCTTGTTTGATGACAGGTTTGGCAACCTGAGGCATTGACCCAGGTCTAGGAATATTTAGATTGGCCTGGAGTTCCCATAAACCAACATGGCAGCCCGCTGAACTTTACCTGTAAAATTACAAGAAATAAACTGCTTATTTCTAGCTATTTCTTTATTTTGTTGATGAATATTTGAATTGATTTTTGTTCCTAGAACTTCTCATATTATTTAAGATTAAAATGATACCATATATTTTAAAATCGGTTGAGTAGATTTTCTAAAAATATCTAATAAGTGATGTTAGGTCAATTCCTTGCTAGAACTGTGTTGACCAATTTGACTTGGCTAAATTGTATTTGATTTATTGATTACCTGTGTGGTATTGACTTGGCACGCTTGCGCATAATGAATATAGCATTATTATAGTGTGTGCATCCAACTATTGATAGGGATTTTCTGCATGATAGTTGTGGCTAATATTTTAAAGCTTTAATGAATTAATGGTATGATTTGTAGCGGGGATGTTGATTTGTACATGGGCGTATTTCTTGTTTTGTTTCAAAAATGTTCGAAATTGTTTTTTCTTCTTTTTTCTTGGGGGGGGGGGGCAGAAGGGGTGGGGTCATTTTGTCTTCTATATTCTCGAAATTATTGTTCAACAACCATTTCACATTTATTTTTCAGAATATTTTTATTTCCATACCCCCTCCCCCCCCCCCCCCCCCCCCCCCCCCCACCAAATAAAATGTTTCCATAATGTTAAAAAAAACCTTGTTGTTGAATGTGAAAACAAATGGGGCGGTCGAATTAAGCAACACAAAATGTACGACAGGAATTTTTTCAAAAATGTGGTGAATTGAAATTAAAAAAAGAGCAAAATAAAATAAAATAAATTAACATTTTACATTTTGTAAAAAAAAGTTGGTCGGGCGGTAGAACAGGTTTTTTTTGTAGCCTTAAGCAGCACTACCTGTTATCTTAGTTATTTATCTTATTTATCTTATTTATCTTATTTATCTTATTTATCTTATTTATCTATCTATCTATCTATCTATCTATTTATCATTTATCTATTTATCTATTTATCTATTCATCAATTTATTTATTTATTTATTTATTTATTTATTTATTTGTATTGACAACCGTTTCTGGTTAGAAATATTTATTTATTTATTTATTTATTTATTTATTTATTTATTTATTTATTTATTTATTTATTTATTTATTTATCCCCCCCCCCCCCCCCCCCCCACCGAAATAAAAATACACTTCATGTTTGTAATTTCTAAAGAATACTTGTAAACCCTCCTCTATAAAATACACTTAGCCTATTCCATACAGATTAAAACTCAAATTGTGTAGGTAGATTATTGATTTTGTTGACTATGTTCAAGAAAGTGGCGGTCAAAGCTGAATTTGAAATGCCTGAATAGATTTGCCATAATTTGATAGTCACAACATGGTTATTACTTATATAATATTTAATATTTCACAAGTACATTTTTATCATGGCCAAATCTCTCACCTTCCAGATATTACTTTTGTCCAGCGGGTCTGTTCTTCATGTTATACTAAAACGAAATTAGGAAGCATATTTAGAAGTTTTTGTCTTAGTATTTTTGTATTGCTATTTTGAAATTTATAATTACATTTTCTTACAATTCTTAATGATTGCACGATACGAAACACATTTTATTCATCGTGCTTTTATACAACAAGTGTTTTATAACTTGGATACTATGTTTTACTAGTGCATATATTATACTGATTACCCCCTATCAATTTATAATAAAGGCACCTTCTAGTTAAACGAAATCATGTGACCAAGCTGATCAGAGAGTCCTACCACACTTACATGGAAGAAATCCTTGGACCGAGTCTTGACACAAACCCCAAAAGTTTCTGGTCTTTCATCAGATCCCAAAGACGGGAGGCTTCGGGTATTCCTACACTTACAACTGAAGGACGATATCATGCCACTGACAAAACCAAAGCTGAAGCTCTGAACAACCAGTTCGCCTCTGTCTTCACTACAGAAAATCTCGTAAGTCCACCATCCAAGGAAGGACCATCATATGGCAGCATAGGTGACCTAGAGATAGGCCTAGATGGCGTCAGAAAGCAGCTTCAACAACTAAATGTCAACAAAGCAGGAGGCCCAGATGCCATACCAGCCAGGATGCTACATGACTACGCTGAAGAGCTTGCTCCCATACTGCACTTTATCTTTCACCAGTCATACTCAACAGGCATACTTCCAGATGACTGGAGAAAAGCAACAGTCACAGCCATATATAAGAAGGGCTCAAAATCATCACCAGAAAATTATAGACCTGTCAGCTTGACCTGTATCTCATGTAAGATCATGGAGCACATCATACTCTCTCATGTCTCTAAACATCTTAGTGCAAACAACATCATCATAGATAACCAGCACGGCTTCAGAGAGAAGAGATCATGTGAGACTCAACTGATCGAGGCTATTCATGACTGGACGGGTGTTCTAAACAAGAGCGGACATACTGATGTATTACTGTTGGATTTCAGTAAAGCGTTTGATAAAGTGCCTCATCAAAGACTGGCGACCAAACTGCACCATTATGGTATTCAGGGGAAAACTCTACATTGGATACAGGGCTTCTTGAAAAATAGGGAGCAGACAGTCGCGGTGAACGGAACGCATTCAACTTCCAAATCTGTGAAATCCGGCGTTCCCCAAGGATCTGTGTTGGGACCAACCCTCTTCCTAATCTACATTAATGACATCGTAGAAGGCGTTGATTCCACAGTGAGACTTTTTGCCGATGACAGCATCCTCTATCGTCCAATCAACTCAGAAGCAGACCAAGACCAACTTCAGAAAGACCTGAACACTGTATTTGCCTGGGCAGACAAATGGCAGATATGCTTCAACGCCTCCAAATGCCAGCTCCTGACCATCACCTGTAAAACAAAACCTCGGACCCATACATATACAGTTGCTGACCAAACGATAGAGAAGACCAACCATCATAAATACTTAGGCGTCACCATATCACACAACCTCAAGTGGACTGATCATATCTCCAAAGTAAGAGCTAAAGCATCCAGCACCCTGGGCATTATCAGAAGAAACTTGGGTCCTTGTGCCAAAGGAGTGAAACTAAAAGCATACCAAGCACTTGTACGCCCACAACTGGAATATGCAGCAGCAGCATGGAATCCACACACACAAAGCAACATCAAGTCCTTTGAGGCCATCCAGCGCCAAGCTGTGAGATTCATCTGTGGAGAATATGGAAGACGCACAAGCATAACGCCATTACGTGAACAACTTCAACTTGACGAGCTACACACCAGGAGACTTATGACCCAATGCACAATGTTCTACAAAATCAAAAACAACCTTGTAAACATGGAATTCCCATCATGTGTAAATCAGCATCAAACAAACAGCAGAACTGGCCATCAACTTAGGTACAATCCCATCCAAGCGTCCCGGAACACTTTTAAATTTTCATTTTTCGTTAGAACAATTCCAATCTGGAACCGTCTGCCAGTCCAAGCCGTAACAGCAACAACCGTTGCCAGCTTCCAGACTGCAGCTCTACCAGCAGTGAGAGTTCTACAGCCCACTGCAACCCATCAACACCTGTAGCTGGTCTTGCTACTTTTTACTTGCACATCTACATCTTTGTTTATTGCACCCTGCACATCGGCTTGACATGAATGATGTTTACAACTATCCTTGGACAAGCAGTGCTTACTAGGATTCCAACATTCAAGATTCAAGATTCAAGATTCAACACCATCAATGCCACCACCCTATTTTGGATTGTGGGATCAAACCACATGACTATAGAGAAGACAGTGGAGTAGCTAGTAAGAAGGGGGGGCCTGAAGGTTTCTCGGACTCCTCGTTCAAACCACTTTTTAGCGATCCACCGCTGAATGAAATAAAAATGTGTAAAATTGTATCCGCGATGTCCAGCACCACCTGGCTTTGTAAATAGTCTCGTTACTATTTTTCGCATTGTGGTAACAGGCCGACGTAAGAGTCTATGCAGTAACGAGGTTCATGACGTCATTGTTTGGGGTGACAACAAAGATGGCGACCACCAGCAACGTCAAAAATCTACCGTTTATATAAACAGCAAAATGTGGCAAAATTAAGGGTTAAACACGATATTTAATTTAGTTTTTCAGAGCGAACGTATCTCCACATTGATTTCCATGAAATCTGGGAAGTTTTAGCTTTACTGGTAAAGTATAATCGTTCAAATTTGTAACGGAATAGAGCTCTGGACTGGATGAGTCTAAAACTAAATTTAAAATAAGCTTAATTTTCAATAATAATTGATGAATTAGCTTTATTTGTTGGATGTTATTTGGTAATTAAATCAGGGAGAACACCCCCTTATTAAATTATGACTAGACCCTTCACAATCGATATTAGAGTTTCCTGTTAGGCTGTTGGAGGTTTAAAAAAGGGACGAGGTGACTTTTCACCTTCCTATAAAATACCTGCTTTTAAGTTTTAGGCTGCTTGCTTGTCTTTTATTTTATTTATTTATTTATTTTGAAACAAGTTGTTGCAGCCAATTTCAAACCCTAGGCTTATGCTGAAAACATACTAAAGGTCGCTTTGCGATTAAATCGCTCCTATGACGAATTTTACGTCACATAAAAAACCCCGATACATCGATCAAGAGATCGCTTGACTGGAAACGACCAGTTGCGGCCAGTTGACTTCATTACAACTCGAAAGATCGGTCGCTCATGACGTAATGAACACCATACTTTTTCAACCAATGGGCCATGGGGGGAGGTTATTTTGCTTCGAAATTAGCATAACCAATCAGCAGCAATTAGGCCAAGTAAAACAAAACAACAGTTGATCGTCCCCGCCCGCATCCTTTTTTCGTGCCGCATTAATTTTTTTACTATTTACTATTTTTTATTTTTTTTTGTTTTTATAGTAAAACTTTTCGAAAAATTGCGTGTAAAACTATTTAATGTTTAAGTTGCTCCAGTAAAACTTTATTAAAACTGTATCTGTACATTAAATAAATGCATATACAATGTAAAGAGGCTCAGACTGTAAAATCTTTACTTCAAAAAGCTGGCGGCCATCCTCGGTAAATGGTTAGGAGGGATATGGTTATAAATCAACCTAAGGGGGTGGGGGTAGTTGTAGAAGGTTTATAATGCCCTTAAGGAGGGATATGGTTATAAATCAACCTGGTTGGGGGCGGTTTGTAGGGGGTTCATGTGGTTTCAGAGGTAGGTAATGTGGCATAACCATCTAGCGGGGACCCAAGCATGGTTATAAATCAACCTGGTTGGGGGAGGTTTGTAGGGGGTTTATGTGGTTTCAGAGGTAGGTAATGTGGCATAATCATCTAGCCGCTAGTGATTATATTTTATGGGAATGCATGGAAGTAGAATAAACTGATATCTGCATTATAATTGCTCATTGTGCTGCATCATGTGGCATGGTTTGTTCCATTTTAGATGGATTGTGATTGGTTTATTCAATATTCATTATGAAAGTTTGTTGATGTAGAATTGTAGATGCAATGATTTTGTATACAAATTAAAAATGGATCCTCTCTAGCCAGAATTCAATTGTCGGGTTGGACTGGTTGTCGTGTGTCAAGGTTTTTTACATAAGAATTAATATTTGTATGCCATTCAGGGTCCATTTTAGCACAAACAATTTGTATAGCAAAACTTTCAAATGGTTTCTAATATTTCATAGCAGTTTTACAAAATTGCATTTTCATTTTTTCATTTTGACATTTATTTTACTGTTAGTTTGTTGTAAATATGGATGGTAAATTTAAAGTAAAGAAGTCAGAAACAGTAAAACTAACAAGAAAATCATGAAATTATATTTCCTTCAGCAGGGTAAATGTTATCATAATGGTTTTACATAGCAAAAAACTGTAATGCAAATTTCTGTTTGTATAGCAGGTTTCAGATATTGCATAGCAAACTGCAATGTGATACCCGCTAAAAAAGACCTTGATGCCATTTGGTGAAAAAGAACCAGTACTCTTTACACCATTAATAGCTAATAAAACAAACTTTACACTTTAAAAAAAATACTTTGGTTTTGTGTTACAGTAAACTTACAATTCTTTCATCATTCTGTTTTCTCATTGTTTTTCTTTCAGAAAAAAACATTTAAAATAAAAACTAATCAAAATCATCTAGAAACAGGTGGTGAAAGACCAATACTCTATCACCATGACGACACAACTTGATGAAGAGAAACTACAAGAGTTGTTTTCTTGGGTTGATGAGATTCCACTAACCAGACCCAAGAAAACTATCACCAGAGATTTCAGTGATGGAGGTATGTAAAATACTACAACTTATGAAGGTGTAGTTTTGGGCAGTCTGCCAGTGTTGTAGTCAAGTCCACCCTACCCGAGTCTGAGTCCTTACCTCTCGAGTCCAATACCTTACTGTCCGAGTCTGAGTCCTTCATGTTTGAGTCCGAGTCACGAGTCCTTATGTATTTAAGTTCTGATCACATGGACTCGAGTACTACATCACTGCAGCCTGGGTGTACTTTTTAAACTCCTCCAAACTGTGTCAAATGCCTTTCGGAAGTCCAAGAAAGCCATTTGTACAACTCTTACCTTGAAAAATATAGGGGCGAGTAGGTGTGATGATGGTAAGCCTACATATTTGACACCCAATAGTACACACTGTCCAAAACTACTCCTTCATAGTAGAGTTTAGGAGAGAGGTGTTACTCCTTTTGGTCGGCCCAAAGGATTTTCAAGCCAAGCAGAGGCAAATCTACTGACTCACCAGATTTACTACATGTAGTTGGCTTGTTTTGGTATAACATCATTTTGATAGGCTTAATGCAGCACAACAGCAGTTCAGACAAGCCTACTAGGCCATCCAACTGGAAACTACATTGGCCCAAATGAGCCCCAGAGGTAGGTAAATTGGTTTCATTTCAAACCAAATAATTAATAGAATGAAAGTATTGTACCTGCAAAATTATCAGCCACTTTTTTTTTTTTTTTTGTGAAACGCTATAAATATATTGTACAGGTGACAAAAGTGACAGATCCATTGGAAAGGTCATCACATCATGAGACCCATCTTTCATCATTTCTTTCTTTCCCTCTCCTTTTCTTAGCCCACTTTCTTGTTCTTTTTTACTTCGTCCCGTCTCACTCTCTTTCTCTTCCAATTTACTTTCACTTTTGTGACGTGGCATCCCCAAAACCGGTGTAAACAATCACTGGTGGGGGGAGGGGATCACCTCCCAACCCTCTGGCTGCGTCACTGTTAGGCCAAGAAAAAAATATTGTTTGTTTGTCCACGTCCGACCGACCGTGTACCTTGGTGCCGACCGTATTATTTTTTATTTTCTATTATTTTTTTAAAACAACTTTTTGAGCAATTTAAATGGCCAAACGGACCGTTTTATTCCTGATTTCGTACGCTATCGTAAATCTGGTCTTTATAAACACCATCCCCAATGCGCAGTCCCTTGTAACATGATGTTTATTGCATGAACTTGGCAACCGCGGGGACTATTAAAAGGACTAAATGAACATTTAATCGCGCGTGTAATTGATGTCATTTTTATACTAAAAACGCAGTGTGAGAAAATATGAAAACTCTAGTTACGGTTCATATTTGCAATTTTTGGGGTAGTTAGTTCGAGAAATAATAGGTTTAGTAATACTTTCACGTATATATTTCTAGAACTTCAACACTACGTTGTTTCACTTTCTGCAAATTTTCAATCATAATAAATGGCGGCGACCCGACAACATGTTCACGGTATCTGCGCACACAAACTCGGTACAAAAATACTCTTTGAGCGAGTTTGCAGTGTTGCAACCAGTACTACAATATTGGAACTCATGAAAAAGAGCTCAATACTATCAAAGTGATGTGTTTTGTGTTTGGACGACTTTAATTCACAGTATTCATGCCGAATTTATATTCCCAAATACAATATCCGTATTTTAAAAAAATAAAATAAAAAAATAAATTATCCGACCTACCGACCCTACCTTTTTCGGACCCTCTATGGACAAACAAACAATTTATTTTTTTTGGCCTTACCTCTACACATTCAACTGATCTGGTTCACGCCAACATTTTAACCATTTATAAGTTTTGACAGTTGTGAGTGTCCATTTAAACCTAATCATGTTGTAAGATATTATTACTATACTAGGCGGTCACCCGGGGTTTGGTGGTTTGTAGAATGCACGCATAAAGCCAGATCGGACAAACTTTGAAAATTCGACCCTTAGACGACGTTTGACCCCGGATGACCCAAGAAAAGCAAAGCCGTTTTATTTTTTCCACGCTCGACTCGTATTGGGCTTCCCGTCACCGAGTTTAAGCCCGATCGGACAAACTTTGAAAATTCGACCCCTAGACGACCTTCGACCCCGGAAGACCCGACAAACGCTAACCCGTTTTATTTTTGCCACGCTCGCCTCGCATCAAGCATTGTGATCACCGCGTTTAAGCACGATCCGACCAACTTCAAAAAGTTGACCCCTAGATGACCTTTGACCTCGTATGCTCTAGCGAATGCGAACTTGCTCTTGCGGGGACCGAACAAACAGATCACCGAGTTTCTCATCACCGAGTTTAAGCCCGATCGGACAAACTTTAAAAATTGGACCCCTAGATGACCTTTGACCCCGGACGACCCAAGAAAAGCAAAGCCATTTATTTTGTCCACACTCGCCTCGCATTCGGGCTTCTCATCACCGAGTTTAAGCCCGATCGGACAAACTTTAAAAATTCGACCCCTAGATGACCTTTGACCCCGGACGACCCAAGAAAAGCAAAGGCGTTTTATTTTTTCCACGCTCGACTCGCATTCGGGCTTCCCGTCCCCGAGTTTAAGCCAGATCGGACAAACTTTTATAATTCGACCCTTAGACGACCTTTGACCCCGGACGACCCAAGAAAAGCAAAGCCGTTTTATTTCTTCCACGCTCGACTCGCATCCGGGCTTCCCATCACTGAGTTTTAGCCCGATTGGACAAACTTTGAAAATTCGTCCCCTAGACGACCTTTGACCCCGGAAGACCCGGCAAACGCCAACCCGTTTTATTTTCGCCACGCTCGCCTCGCATCGAGCATTGCGATCACCGAATTTTAAGCACGATCCGACCAACTTCAAAAAGTTGACCCCTAGATGACCTTTGACCTGGTACGCTCTAGCAAATGCGAACTTGCTCTTGCGGGGACCGAGCTGCACAAACATAACCACAAGAGCTACTATTGTGGGCTTTTAGGTGTCTGTACATTGTGCAAGAAAAAAGTGCACAATGTACAGACACGCAAACACCCATTGACGATGTCAAATCAGACAAATCACTCTGGGGTTAATTTAGGTGTGTGTGTGTGTGTCTGTTTACTCAAACAGTCAGACAGAGAGTAGCGTATTATTATATAGATATTATTGTATGACGTTCATAAGCCTTTTATAAGTATGCTGAACTTAGCACACCCAACTGCACATTCTTTGTATTTCCCGGGTGTTACCCACACTGAAGAATACGCCCTCTCCTATTGAATATTCCCATTTCAAATACTGCCCTCCTATTGCGTGTCCACCATTCTTCAAAAAGGTAAATGGCTGACATTGTATTTGTTTTCTTGTCTTTTACTCGTCCCTTTTATTGTAGTTATGGTTGCTGAGGTGATTCATCATTGTCTTTTACTCGTCCCTTTTATTCTAGTTATGGTTGCTGAGGTGATTCATCATTGTCTTTTACTCGTCCCTTTTATTGTAGTTATGGTTGCTGAGGTGATTCATCATTGTCTTTTACTCGTCCCTTTTATTCTAGTTATGGTTGCTGAGGTGATTCATCATTGTCTTTTACTCGTCCCTTTTATTGTAGTTATGGTTGCTGAGGTGATTCATCATTGTCTTTTACTCGTCCCTTTTATTCTAGTTATGGTTGCTGAGGTGATTCATCATTGTCTTTTACTCGTCCCTTTTATTCTAGTTATGGTTGCTGAGGTGATTCATCATTGTCTTTTACTCGTCCCTTTTATTCTAGTTATGGTTGCTGAGGTGATTCATCATTGTCTTTACTCGTCCCTTTTATTCTAGTTATGGTTGCTGAGGTGATTCATCATTGTCTTTACTCGTCCCTTTTATTCTAGTTATGGTTGCTGAGGTGATTCATCATTGTCTTTTACTCGTCCCTTTTATTCTAGTTATGGTTGCTGAGGTGATTCATCATTGTCTTTACTCGTCCCTTTTATTCTAGTTATGGTTGCTGAGGTGATTCATCATTGTCTTTTACTCGTCCCTTTTATTCTAGTTATGGTTGCTGAGGTGATTCATCATTGTCTTTTACTCGTCCCTTTTATTCTAGTTATGGTTGCTGAGGTGATTCATCATTGTCTTTTACTCGTCCCTTTTATTCTAGTTATGGTTGCTGAGGTGATTCATCATTGTCTTTTACTCGTCCCTTTTATTCTAGTTATGGTTGCTGAGGTGATTATCATTGTCTTTTACTCGTCCCTTTTATTCTAGTTATGGTTGCTGAGGTGATTCATCATTTTATACCCAGAATAGTGGAAATTCATAACTACACTCCAGCCAACTCAACGATACAGAAACAAAGTAACTGGGGTACATTAAATAGGTAAGAAACATCTTGGACTTCCCTGTCCCATCTACCCCCGAACCTGACCCGCGCCCTGAACATTTTAAGGTAAACCTGATTTACCCCAACACGAAAGTTAATATTTATTTCCCAAGGCCGGACCGTGCATATCTTATTAGTGGATGCTGGATGGAGCATATGGAGGCTGGAGCATATATTGACACAACCATGCTACGACTCATGTTAAGGCTATATAGTCATGTACCCAATTTGCCTTAGATGTAATGATGTGACCGTGCTTAACATGCTCCGATGCCTCAGCTGAAGGTCCACACAATTCACAGGGCACACACTATTACACAGCAAAGTTTGAATTCCCACGATGTACACACTGTGATTTGTTTGAACACAATGCTGGGGCAACATATCCTATTACGTGGCACTTCTACAGCAAATAAAAAGCCACACGTTCAGTGAAATACCCAATGATGTCACGCTGGTACCTCATGTAGATTGGAGTAGGGATACTTTCAGACAGATGATTATGGATGCACATCACATGAGGTTATGAGAGGTCACCTCTCCCGAGGTCCACCACACACCAAAAATTGTGCAACGGACATCAGAGGTGCGCAAAACTTAAGCTCGACCTCACGGCTCTGATTGGCAAGCATCAATTTGTGAGTTTTCAAGCATGCACAGTAAGCTGATTGAAGTGCGCCTGCGTATGTTACACCACAGAGCTCTGCGAAATTGTTGGACATGCTTTTCAATGGGAAAGAACTGTGCCGCTTGGATGCTACAATGAGGTTTGCATTTATTCTGTAAAGAACAACACTTTAAAACTGTTGCTGATTGGTTCCAACAAACACACACATCCCCGTTCTCTTATGTTGGACTTTTGCCAGGATAATGGGCCATAAGTCCATTGACCATCAAAATAAAATAGAAAAAACTCCCTTATTCTTATTAGCTTGTGTTGGGACAATAACCAAAACATGTTTCATACATATTTCTTTTTGCAGGAAAGTTTTAAGCAAATTAAATTACAATGTTCCAGAGACCGTTGTGCGGGGCATCACAAATAATAAGGCAGGTGTGGTGGAGGTGTTTCTATGGAAACTAAAACAGAAAATAGAGGCATATCAAGACAAGAAACCATCAAAAGTAAGTCTTTAGAACTTTTAATTAACATGCTCATACAGGACTTGTCATTATGTTCTCACTTCCTTAACACTTTTGGACCAGTGATTTGACATTTCGGCGGTAATAAAATCATCTAAGGATGTGTCTATTATACAAATATTTACTGCTCTTGAGGGATCTGGTGGAATCTATTGGGCCCCGAGGTGAACCGGTCTCGGGAAAATAGTACCCCCACGGTCTCCAGTTCACAGAGGGGCCCAATAGATTCCACCAGATCCCGAATAAAGAGCAGAAAATATTTGTTTTATATCCTTCATCAATATATTTCTTGTTCATTAATTTGTTAAAAGTAGACTCTCAAGACTGAGCTAAGCCTAGGCCTTACTAGGCTAAGACTAAGCTTTGTAAATGTTAGCCTAGGCATAGGGCGTAGGCAACGAGAAATATAAAAAAGAATTTTACTCACCACCTGGCACTAATAGAGTAGCTGCAATATGTTTCAAAGTCAAAAGCTAACTGTTCAAAAGTTTCAAAAAGTTCCAACTCACGAACTGTTCAATTCAAATTTCATTCGGTTACGGGCACCGGCATAAAACTTGGAAAGCAATATGTCGAGTACGGCGTTTACCAATAAAGTGTATAATCGGCGTTGGTTTCTTTGCAAAATTCGCGAAAAACTGACACCCCATACTTTATTTGTTTTTAGTGGTCTCGCTGTCTGCGCTGTCAATAAATTGAATCAATTGATCCTCATTTACACGCCGAAACCGTGGAGTTTCACCAGCAGCCTCCATTGTTGAAACTGTTGTTGTCTGTTTAGTTTTAAGGCTTGTCAATCCTAAAGTCAACTGTCATAATATTAACATAAAGAGAACTTTGACACGTAAATCGAGGTCATAGGGTAATAGTAGACTATTTCATTCTCCAAATAGTACCTCTCTCCCTCGTCAATAGCATTTTTGGTCTTCTTGCCTAATGGTGAGACTATTTTTGATCATGTGACACACTTTTAACCAATTAATGAACAGGAATATATTGATGAAGGATATAATTTCCACTATGTGGTCTAATTAAAAGACTGCAAAGGACATCATTATGCCCCAAGGGCATAAACTAACCTTCATAACCTTGAAAATGGACCACATAGTCAGCGGTTGACAAAATCTTAGATGATTTATTTTACCGGCAAAATGTCAAAATCAACGGTCCAAAAGTGTTAAGGGATGGGAACATAATGTTGGTGCCAATAGTCTCATATATCTGTATATCTGAAGTACTGTGTTTAGCTCCAAGAGCTGCTATTTGCTAATCAAAGGGTGGATCTACTTGATGTTAAGAGACACCAGGGACCACCATTGCTGCCAAATCATCATGTGCTTGAACTGATGTGCATGAGTCTTAAGTTACAGATACATATGTTAATCTGAGCACATCTACAGTGACGACACCAGCATCAACATTTTGGGGGGGGGAAACGGGGGCAAAAAAAAAATCTGTGGAGCAAGAGAAAAAGTTGATCTATAGGGGCAAAAGTTTGCGCTAAGCGCACAAACATTTTGGCTTTTAATGAAAAAAATGCCTGAATTTAGTTTATTTTTGTCTAAAATTAGACATTTCAGACCCATTTTAAACTAATCTCAACTTCTCAAACAACTTGGACTTTAAAAAGCCACATTTTTGATTGTTTGAGGGACAAAATAGGATAGGAAAAGCACCACTTTCTCTGAAAATTTCATTTTGTAGAAATGCGACTATTTTGGGGAAATAAACATGATATTAACCCTTTGAACCCTGAGTTATTGGTAGGGGTCTGTAACCCCACCCTGAGTTATTTTCACGAATAAAGGATAATTATATGTTTAGTGATTTCCCTATTTTACACCCTCTGGTTGACCTCTGAAGGTCTATTCTGGTGCCTTTCGGGTTCTAAGGGTTAAAAGGGGACATTTTCTATGGGTAGCTAAACAATTCCCCTTTTCATAAATGTTTCAATCTTTCAAAACGTCTGTTTGTGTTTGAAGTTATGCAAACAAAATCTGATCTAATTTTAGGGGGGGGGGACTTATTACTTCTTTTGAACCCTTAAGATTTCCTATTAATGACGCACAGGCCTGGGAAAAATGGAACAGTTGGGAAGGGAAATTTGGTCATTTGAAGGGAAAGTTTGCTTTTCTGGATAAAGAAATACATAAGAAATTGTGGGAAATCCTATCCTACATATGGTGTGTGAATTAGTAAACATTTGTTCCAGGTCTGATGACACACATCATATTTAATGTGTGTTTGTTACTATGCATTATGAACAGGGTAAAGTAAGGGATCATGGAGGTGGGCAAACTAAAGAGCCTGATACCAGGGAAATAGGGGTGCAGGTTAGTAGGCTATGTGAGACCAAATCATAGAGGGAGGGGGTCTATTAAAATCTGTAAACAATTGTCAAATTTGTATGATATTCATATAGGAACATGTTATTATAGAAATGATTGTCTAAACCTTGGATAGGGAGGAATTTGTACAGTAATCACAGGCTGAAAAAGTAGGCAATACGGAAATCTCCTTGCAGGGAAATTTGAGCATATGGAGGGAAATTTGACATTTGGAGGGAAATGTTGGCATTTGGAGGGAAATGTTGCTCTTTCATTAAGAAATGCATTCCATTTTGGAGGGAAATTTGGAATCGCTTGCCGGGGAAAAAAACCATTTTTTCAGGCCATGACAGTAATATTTGTCAATGGAATCAAATTGATTTGATAAATATCTCAGAAAGATGTTCTAAGGAATAACCATTGATTTTTACCTGTTATTTTGAATTACTATAGTTTAATCAGTTCCAAATTGGCAAACATATTGGGAGGAGAATATTTATCTGTGGGCCCAAATGGAATACCTACTTGCCCACTGCTCACTGATACCGGTAATATGCAAGACAACATGGATTCTTTTTGTGCGCATACAAATAAAAGCCTCATAATTCTCGCCAATTTGGGACTGAATAAACTATAGTATTGTTCAAGTTTTCTCAGTAGAATTGATGTCTCCTCAGATGGATGGTAGATCTGTATCATGTCCACAATGAAAGGATGTGTCAGAGTTGTTTGTAAATGTACATATTGGACATAACTTTTTAAAAGAAAATATGAATAATTCTCAGCAATGTGCCGGGCTATTTTATTTGATATTGTCTGGTAATATTTGAGTTGTTCAATTTTGTTTTACCAAGTGTGTGTTTTGCGTTTAATATTTGTTACATAGTGTAAAAAACAGGGTAAAATAAAGGGACATGAACAGCAAGTTATTTGGTCAGACGTGCATGGGAAGAGGGAAATTGGGATTCAGGTAAATGTATACTATTTATATCATATCATGGAATAAGTTATGAAGATATTCTTGAAGTCACAAGTTTCATATCATTGAAAACTACATGTAATATTGAAAAGCACAGATATGGACAATAGGCATATGAGTGACAGCCCTATATGACACAACCACTCATTTACGTTATCAATAATGTAATTACATAATATACACTCAATGCGCATTGTGCACAGACAGACCTGACCACATTTATTGATCTACTGTAAAATTGGCATTTTTTTTTTGCGCAGGTAATTTTTCGCGCTTTGCACATTTTGAACAAATTTGCTTGTTTTTATTTTTGCGATTTTGAAATTCCTTATTAAACAAAATGAATATATTTGCATATTTTAGCGCGAAAGTAAATATAGCACAAATATTTCCACTTTCCTTTATTGGGCAAAGAGATACTCTTATTGGACAACATAATCCATTCCTATTGGGTCAGACATGCTATCATATGCAAAGCATGGAGCATACAGGGTTCATTCTTATGTGGAGTAAATGCTTAATAAGCACCAGGGCTCAGACGTCATCGGGGCGAAGGGCAACCGTTTAGCCCCCAGTTTTCACAAAATAGCCCTTTGAGAAAATGTTGGCCTATTTATAGTAAAATGTACTAAAAGAGCTACCTTCGTAGCCAAAAAAATGAAATTTTGAAACCTTGTGGTTTCTCTATCATAACCAACATGCGGTCACATTATTTGTGACGCGATCAAGCGGAATGAGTCGTATGTCGGGAATATTGATTTTGAGTTATAGGTATAAAGAAGTTACAAATTCTTATGTGTTACATTGTTTCCTCAGTTGGTAAATTGTATGTAACTTAAAAGACTAGAAGTTCAATTTTAATGGAGTTTGGACCATACTATAGCCTTTTTCACCTGCTTTTAAATGATGGACAAATATCAAAATTGAAAACTGCCGACATGTGACTCATTTCACTTGATCACGTCACATTTTGTTTGAAAAAGAATAAATACATGCCTGTATGTTGGTCTGCCAGTGCTGGTCATTGGTTGGTCAACATTGTGTCCCTGTCTTTGAAAAAGATTCTGCTAAGATCGAAAGCTCGATCAGGCGCACCTTACAATAAAACAACAATGCAACCTTACGATAAAACAACAATGCATGATTTATAAATACTGTGTGTCAACATAGAATATTGATCTGTTTAACTTTCTTACATTTTAGTGTTCATTTGTGGGCACTTTTGCAAGTGGGGTGTGGAAAGGGGAAGGATCTAGAAAATCCAGTTTTCAGGTACATAAAATTATATTGATTCAAAAGTAAGATGCATGGGTGAAGTATTATGATCACACTGGTGACTGGTTATACCATAACCATATTGGGATGTAAGGCTAAAAAAAAACCAAGTCTGTCTCAGGAGAAACCTGAAAAAAGGATATGCAATTTTGTTTTTTTGGTGGGTCTAGAAGCATAGTCCAATAAATCGCTGGAATCAGTTGTTTTTCTTGAGTTTAAATACTGGAAAAATACATTCCATACAATCACAACTTGTTGGGCACACACACACCATCAAGTGTAAAAGTTTAAGAAGAAAAAAAGAAGAACAAATAGGCGGTAAAATGTGAATTTTAAAAGCCATCTTCTGTGACAAACCTTTTTTTTTTTTTTTGGCCTAATAAGTGAGAAAATATGTATGTTTTATAAACTATTGTTACTATAGGACAATCAAGATTTTCGATACCTTGTTACTTTTGGATACCAAATCAATCCTCAGATATGATTTCTAATCTTTTAATAAAACCATAATAAGGCCAACAACAAAAAAGTTGACTTGCCCTTTCCGACCGACCCGAATTTTCGGAAATCTAGGGTCGCATTTTTTTTTTTTTTTTCAAAAAAAAGAAGAAAAAAAATTAACAAAATGTTTAACAAAATTTGAAAGAAGCACATAACAATAAAGAAAGATGAAAACGTATCTGCTTGTTTAAAAATAAGAAAGAAAAAAAAAGAAGAAAAAAATCTTTAAAACGTGTTTTTGTGCAGCAAATTTTCAAAAATTTTCAACAACAACAACAACAACAAAAGTCCGACCCTGACTTTGACCCTGAAAGGGCAAGTCATTTTTTTTTTTTTTTGGCCTAACCAGGGCAATGTAGTCAACAGATGGTAGGGTATTCTAAAGCTTACCCGATATTGTATACTGTTTTTAAAAATGTCTTAAATGTGCTAGGTTTGTCAAATAAATGATGGTATGTGGATTTATTCAACGATGTGATATGCTTTAAGCTGACATCTATATTATCAACATATTTATACCTAGATATAATTTGTTGAATTTGTGTTTTCTTAATCTAAATTCTAACAATAACTGTTTTCTTCAATTAGTGTTCTATTGTTTTCTTTCTTGTGTGGTTAACATTGGTAAAATGTATTTATCTTATAGACCTATTCATATGAAACTCAAACAAATTTAGGAAAACCAGGGTCATCAAACTAATGTCCTACAGTTTTAGCTAATTAGCCAACAAGTTTGATGGTTCAGTGTTTCAACTTTTTGAAATTAAGCTTCTATTTAAAATTGATCTATAGCAATCTCCCAATAGTGTTTGCATCTTGTATGTAGAAGCATCACATACATGTATGGTTAAAAGAAAATTGGATAACAAGCCTCTTGTCTCATATAGTCCGCATAACCCATTTAGCGCTTTGCAGACGACGGTGGACACGAACGGCTGTTAATTTTGAATTTCCGCTGGTTTCAATGTAACAATGAATTTTGATTATATGACCCCATACAATTCATCACACGTTGGAACTAAATTATTTCATCCTAAAACCGCTGGAGTTGGATAACCAACTCCAGTGTCAGTATCATTTTTTGAATTTAAACCGTTGTTAAGCGTTCGTCCCATTCACTTGATCACGTAACCTCGTTCGCATGTTTAACCTGAATACGCCCGTGTCCAGCGTCGTCTGGCGCTTTGAGAACTTGTTGTAAGGCCCTCTATAAGTATTTTGTATTATTGTTATTGTATTATTATTATAGTATAACGATTATTTCTCCATTTCCCACCAGATGTCGCCCGATGGTTACTACGGAGGCCATGAAGTGGGCAGTATTCCTCAGCAACAACCATTGCAGATTATGGATACTACTGGTAAGCCTCCCAGACCATCAGACAGAGGCAATGTAGGAGGCAGGCCGCCACTCAAACCTGCCGCAGCTCCTAAAGTTCCTGTTGTACACCATTCAAGTTCAAGGTTTGTGGGTTTTGTATTAGGCTAATGAAAGTTGATTCCATGTTTCCCGTAACCCGCCGGCGTTTGGTTATTTCGACCGCGTTATGAATGCCAAAATAGCGAAATCATTCATTAGGCTATTTGATATTTTCCCTTTTTTATCCACTGTTTTTGAGACATGTTGAAGTTTTTAGGTGTTTTCCTTAATTTCCTTCATCGAACATCGCATTTTGTTTACATTCTGAATCAATTGGAACCTAAAAATAGAAATCGACTTTGATGATCACCTACGGCTTGTTCGTATACATCCGCGCAATTTAGCTGGTGTGTTGGAGCTGCTGTAAACACAGAACAGTTCATGTAAAAATGCAACTGTTGGATGGCGTAAATTTTTGGATGGTGAAATGGTCGTTATTTTGTAAATAATGAACTGCTGCAAAATAATGAATAATGAATAATGAAAAAGTTACCTCATTATGGTTTGAACCAAATGTTACAGGAAACATGGAATAAACTTTCATTAGCCTTATAGCTTAGCTATACACTTTTTGTTTCAGCCTATCGTATACTTATTTTGTGGATAAAGTGGGATAAATCAATGCACGCACGTTGATGTGTGAAAAATGGCACCTAAATCATACACGACACTATAAAATCAAAATTCACAATTTGAGCATAATTTTGATCTATGTAATAACAAATTGAAACATGTTAACAAGTTTGCTAACTCCCACGGTGAAAATCCTCGAACCTTAGCTGCCTGAACAATGATTCAAAACAAAGCGTGTGGTGCACGCATTGAACGGCGCTCACAACATAGTGCAATCAGATGTAATTTAGTTTCTTGCTTTCTGATTGGTTCAACACTACTAAGAGTGTATGAACATCGATCAGACTTTTATAAATGGGAGGAGTTGATCTTTTCTCAATTCACAAAATAAACTCCTTATAATACTACCACCAGTAACACCAATGATCTTTCAGTCTCTAAGTATAAAAGTCCACAACCCCATCTCAAAATTGACATGCCATGACAGCAATATCAATTATATTGTCGCTGTTCTGTCAAAACCTTATATGTTTTTTCAGCCCTTCATCCGGCATGTATATTAAAGTAAAACCCACCAACGCCATCAGTTGTGCATAGGAAATGTTGCATGATACATTTTCAGGGGCAAGAGCACTAACAAGTTATGATAGATGTGTTTTGGCCCTTAAACATGTTTAGAGCAGACTGCCCGAAGGTTATTCACATAATATATTATTTTATACATGCTGAAGGGCCGGATTGAGATACCAGGTTTTGACAGAACAGTGGCGATACTTGTGATAGAGAAATAGTAAAGGTAAACTGTTATAGCTGAGTCACAATGGGTAACTCCTGAGCCATATTTAATTATTCACACATTTGTTTCCCCCTAATATGATGTGGTGAGTGTAAACATTATGGGCCATATTCTCATACATATTTAAACACGGTTTGAAGCTAAATAAACACATGTTTACTTAGACTTTAAACACATCATTTAACTAAACGCATTTCTCGAAAATGTGTTTAACTTGAAACTCAGTAAGTGTCTAACTTTAAACCTGCGTAAAGGGGGTAGTTTAACGCGCATTTAACTGAACTTGTGCACCAGTTGTACGCCTTGAATGATTACTCAACCGTGCCTGGTGCAAGCTGAGTGCAGATCGTGTAGTCTTAAAAATACATGTGCATTTGAGGAATTTGGTCGATATTTATTGTAACCCATTTGGGCCACAATAAATTGAATCCTTGTATACAGTGAACGCACGGCCACTCTGGGGACAAGATTTGCGGAGTTTAAACTTGGGTTTTGTTAAATACGCTGTGTAAAGGATAAACTCTTGTTAATTTAGACACGAGTCTAGTTAGACACGGTTTTAAGCTAAAACCATGTTTAGTACGAGTATACCGCCCTGTATTGCTATTTTATTTCAGACTCTTAATCCTCTATTTTTACTTTATATCCAGGAGGCATTTCAACAGGTATAATATTAGTGTAGTAATTAGTAGTTTAATGTTTATGTGATTTCACTTTAGTTAATTGAGAAAGGGTAATGAAATGTGATATTTTGTTGTATGTTAAAGTAGCAGAGCATGTCATTAGACGATAATTGTAAGAGCATTTGAATGTATATTATTATTAGGCCAAACAAAACAAAAAGTTTGTCTCAGATGACCCATGCGCATTCCCAAAACCACCCGCGTTAACTTTTTTTTAATTTTAATTTTTCAATTTTCTCAAAAAAATCTTGCAAAATCCAACTTTTTGACCAAACAAATGACGATCATTGAAAAAAAAATGAAAAAAAATCCGCAGACCACTTTTGATTTTCAGTCTCTCATGTCATTTGAGACAAACCCTTTTTTTTGGGCCTTAGTACAAAAGAACTTTTTGAGAATTTTCAGTCAAATCTTAACAAGTTATTTGTCAAAAGCTGCCATTTAAAAGCAAGTTCACACTCGTTGGAGGTGGGGGGGGGGGGGGTCTGATAACCTTATCCATGATGTTGAAGCTTCATGATCATGGACTTTCCTTTTTAGTGATCTTTAGGCGACGAAAAAAGAAGGCATTTTTGGTGAATTTTTAACATTTTTAGAAGAAAGTTTTAAATAAAATCAACAAAAAAAAGAGGCAATATTTAAATAATAAAAAGTCCAACAGGGGGGGGGGGATTTATAACATTTTTTATTTTATGGATTTTCAGTGTTTTATATAATTCATTGATGTATGGGAAACTTAACATTTAATATTAGGAGTTTTCTTACACTTCGAGGGCTCAGAAACAAAAGGTCTTATCTCCATTTTGACCATTTTGAGAAAAAGGCTATTGAAGATTTTTAAACACATTGGGGGAGATAGAGATGAGGCCTTGTGATACTGGCTATAACTTTAAAAGGGGTTGTGTTATGGAGATAAGGCTGTGTGCTATGGAAAGAGAATTTCTTTCTGTAAATGTTGATACCAAAATCTCATTTTTGAAAAAATGGAGATGAGGCCTTTTGTTTATGAGCCTTTGACTTGTTCATCAGTTAATTGCATAGCTGAATGGTCCGGTACATGTAGATTCTTGTATCACACTTACAAATCCATATAATTAACAGATATTATTGTAGTATTGTTATATAGTCATAGATAGGTGAATTTGTTTAATTAAGTGTGCTTTCAGAGCTTTAGATTTATTTTGAATTTTTGAGAGAGTAATATATTTAATCTAAAAAAATTCACACAATTTAAGCTTGCATGTAATTGTTGTAATCTAGTGTCAAACATGATGATAAGGGTATCAAAATTGCCAATTTCTGAGAATAAGGGTGTCTTTTTTAACCTAAATCAGCACTATAAGGGTTGTTTGGACCGATATTCATGTGTCATCATTGTCAAAATAGCCAAAATGGTAGGCCTAACTGAATCACACAATTACTTCATGCATTAATTTCAGTCTAAATTCCGTCTTGTGGACCTATATCCTTTGCTATGAGTATGATTGGTCGAGCTAAAATCCTTGTTAAGGTCACTTTTTCCTTCCTTGAGAATCTGCATTAAAAGTAGTGGATTCACACGGATTATTAAAACTTTTATACATGAGTGGCCTCTGGGATAATTTACCAAAGAGGGCTGTATTTATTTATTTAATACTTCTGAGGAATCAACCCAAATCCAATAAACTCCCCGTTTCATTTTCTGATACATTGTCGTGTGCACAGCACAGCCAAAGTCTCAGCACAAGTACATGCTGCATTTGTTTATTCGTATGTACAGTGCTGAGCTGCACTTTCAGCACTGTATGAACAGCTTTAGAAATGAGTAGAGTAGTTAGTTGCACCATTAGGAACAGATAACTATCAATATTTACTCATCCCTCCATCCTTGTTCAAATTAACCCCCTGAGAACTACCGGCCGATTGGTTAAAAGATGGATACATCATTTATTGAACCAATGAGAGACATTGTTAGAATAATTGTATCCCTGATACAGATGGGAGTGAAACATTTTACAAGCTGCATTTGAATTGGCTATTCATATGGGTACATCTTGTAATAAACCAATCAGAACCACTGTAAGATAGACAGGTAGACCCCAGGGGGTTAAGAAAAAAATATCAGGTTGTCCAAAGCGGAAACCATGGATTTCTTGGAATCTCAGATAAACAAATCACAAAACAGTGGTTAAACCAGGGTCAGAATTTCGAGGAGAATCCGAGAATCCATTCTTGCAAAAATACCCACTGGTAAAGTTGCGAGAATCCAAGTTGATTCTCATAGAGATATTCTGTCAACACATAATTTGAACAGGGGTGTACCTTCATTTTTTCTTCAACCAGCCAGCCGGGCTGGTAGCATATGTTAAGTAACCAGCCCGACTGTAAACTTACCAGCCAAACAAGTAATCTTCATTTACCAACAGCAAAATTCTTACCGGCCAGCCGGGCGTGTATATTTCAAAAGTTACCCGCCAGACGCAAAAGTTACCTGCCACGTGCGTGCGGGTACTAAGTACATCCCTGAATTTGAATGGAGAAGAATCCATAGATTCTTGCCAAATCCTCTGCAGGATTTTAAATGGATTCTCGCAACATTTTGACGTTATTCTGACCCTGGTGGTTTGTGCATGGTTAAAATAGAGTAGACGATAACACATGGTATGCAGTTTTAGGTTTTTTTTAAATCATGGATAAGTGATTAGGAAAAGTAGAATTTAATGTTTTTTAAAGATATTTTAATGAATTGGAGAAAACCATTCAAATACAATACACATTCAAAAAGTATGGTCATCCGACGGATAACCTGCATTGACATTTAAGTTGTCCGTCAGCATATTTAGGCTGCAGGATGTGTGGATTACCACTGAATTTGAACGCTGCATCACCGATATCAAATTGTTGTTGTGTATTCCATAATCAGTCATGTTCTTTTCTTTTTTTAATGGTGCAGTAATCTACCAAAGGCCCGGTCACTAAATAAGTTGAATGACATGAGTACAGACGCAAGGATAGCATTAGAGGAGAAAGAGCAGGCGTTACTAGCAGCTAATGAAACTGTACAAGTAAGTGTCCAGACAGTACTTAAAAAAGTGGACATTTTCGCGCATGCAATTTTTCGCCACAATTTTGAACAATTTTGCTTGTTTTTGTTGTTGCGATAGTGAGCTTCCTTACATAGACTTACGTACAAAATGAATATATTTGTGCATGTTTTTATTTTTGGACTAGTTGATTTTAGCGCAAAATTAATGTTGCGCGAAAATATCCACTTTTACAGTACTCAAAATAAGGATGAAGGGAGGATGGTGTAGTTCAGTCAGTTCCAAATGGTGAACCTGTTTACAGAAGCAAATGAATTCAGACGAGAGTGGGCATGCAAAACGCTCGCATGGGGCAACATTGAATATTGTGAACCCTATAAGTGACATGTGTGCCAAAATAATGTTCATACGCTTGGATTACTTTTCGGCACAGGAGAGAGATAAAAAGCTGTTTGAATTGTAATTATACTGCAATACCACTACTGCAATAACACTACTGCAGACAGAGTTGGTAAATGCAAATAATAACTACTCTAATAGCTCAGTCAGTTCCAAATTTGCACATAAAAATGCAGTTTATATTTCTCCGTGCACAAAACTAAGCGTACATGGGCAATTTAAACGTGTCAGGCACCAAGGTAACCGAATAAGAATTCTGAATTCAAGGATTCTGAAAAACAATGGTGTGTTGAGTATATATGTGACGCATCACGTCGAAAGGTACTTCATGTCAAAAACCTCAAAAGTAAGTTTTGGATACCAATAGAAAGCCAGATTCGTTAGCTTTAAAATGATACCAATTTATAGGTACCAGGCACTCAGTTGCTGAGAAATTTTGAAAAAACTTACGTTACATAGAGTCACTTTGAAAAATCACAGTTCCGAGAAAAATACCATTGAAATACCATTGAACAGAATGATGTCTCGAATCACATCGTTGATGAAGCCAAGAGTGTCCGCGGTTGCAGCCGCACGTCAAGGCATTGACATTACAGTGAGCACTGAACTTATTATCTGTGGTTAAACATCCTTATAAACAATTTTGTTGTTGCTGAATTGAGGCCGCATAGCATATTATTGATTTGCCGTTTAAATTGTTGTTGGTATGGACCTATGGTCCCTTCTATTATAGGGGAATTCTAAAATAGCAGTATGTATTGTTATTTTAACAGTATTACCAGCCATATATGCCAGCCTATTTATTTTATAATCCCGCTATAATAAAAGGGCTTGGTCCATACTAACAACAAACGGCAAAAATCAATAACATGCTATCCTAGCTCAATTCAGCAACATCTTCGCCACGACTTTACGCCGCTTTTGTGGGAGCAGGTCACGCTATATCAAGACCGGGAAAGCATTCTCACAATGACTATAGTATAAGAGATCCACAGAATTGCTTTTCTATTTTGTTGTTGTACAGACTATTACCCTTGCCCACAAGTCATTTTTTTGGAATAAAACTATCAGGGGGGGTGGTCAAATTGGGTAAGGGAGGGGAGTCCATCTGTGCCAGCACTAGGAATCAAACTCACAGGTTGCCCACGTAGGAGTCCCACCCCTACCAATCTTAAGATTTTCCTCAGCATATAACAGCCAGCCTGATTTAACCACAAGATAGAATGAGGAAGCTCACGCTACCACTTCTAACCTATAGTCTATTTGTTCATCACGAGACGGTGAGGTAACTATTATACAGACGTAACATTTACGCACTCGTAGGTGTCTTCCGCCTTTCAACGTGTGAGTGTATACGCCAGCGCTTCGAGTAGGCGTGTGCGTTTATGTACTGCAATTAATGAATGATGCAGTTACATCACTATCTTGTACGTGATGGACAAATAGACTATGGATTAGCAGTGTAATGTTTTGTAGTTTAGTTTTAATCAAATAAAAGCATGCTTCTTATAATTTTAACACATTTTATTTGAAGCTACACTTTTCCCTCTTTTTCCTCTCTTTCCCCTAATGTACCAATTTTTCATCCTAGTTTTCGTTTGTTTTTTCTTTTCAGATTCTTCAGGCTAAAGTTCGAAGGTTAGAGCATTTACTCCATTTGAAAGACATCCGCATTGAAGAGCTTACCAATCGTGTTGAACATATGGGTGGAAAATACTAACTATAGACCTTTTATGTGATGGGATCAAGCAAAATTAGTCTCAAAGTCAAGTTTAACCCATTATCGGTCATCTATTTATTAGAATTAATCATATTTGTGACATGATCTATCATTTTCCACCTGGTTTTAAATGATGGACAAATATCAAAATTGAAAACTGCAGACATGTGACTCATTTCGCTTGATCATGTCACATTTAATATGTATTGTTTTAAAACCTAATTGCAGTTGCATTAATTATAGTTCTATAGATGGTTACATTGGGACACTGTTAACTCAAAGTGTCTATTATTTGACAAAACGTCTAATATTGAAAGATGCAATTATTGACCTATATTGGATTGAGTGTAGCTCCCAAATCCAATATTCAGGCTCACTAAACACACTCAACACTAGAGAAAGATTTACAGTATTGCACAAATCTATAATTCAATTCATTTTTAGTCTCAACATTGAAATATCTTGTCTACAAAAAGGTCTATAATTGTGTGGATAAACAAAAGCTAATTTCCCATTCACTGAGCACCACAAATTATAGATGATTTTTGTCCAATTATGGATACTTTGAGTTTACAGTGTTAAGAACAATGGATATTTTTAAAGCGATATCTTAAAATCAACATTCTTTATTGACTTGTGACTGATTTTACTTGATCACATCACACGTGTGAGCTCCAATTGGGAACAAGTTGATAACAAATATTACTAACAAGTTTATTCCAAATTTGAGACAAACAAATATATCAACTTGAAACATTCATGTGTAACAATACTATTGTAAATTGTAAGGTTAGTATGCAGAAAACAAGTTGGTCATATTCAAAACAGGGTGTTTTTTTCAGAGAACTTTCCCATCTCAAGATTAACTGAACCTATGCTAGGCAAGATTGTACTTAGGCCCCCCCCCCCCCCCCCCCCCCCCCCAAAAAAGGGTGTTTGCTTGTCCAAATCCGACCGACTATCTCCTACGGTCCGACCATGACGTTTTAACTTTTTTTTCTTCTTTTTTTTCCAAAAAAAAAAAGAAATCACATTTTTTCGTTGGTGAAAAAAATAAATATCATAAAAATGGAAGGAAAATGTTTTGAAACACTACCTTTTTTTTAACATTGAGATATTTTTCTTTTGCATATTTATTGTTATTTGTGAGTGTTCATATTAATACTTGATACAGGATTTAAAATTTAAAAAATCCGACTTACCGACCCAACTTTTTTTTTTTCTTCTATGGACAAGCATCCGACCTACCGACCCAACTTCTTTTTTGGCATCTATGGACAAGCAAACGATTAATTTTGTTGGGCCTTATTGTAATGCAATTCTCATGGTGAATCCAAATATGGTAATGAAATTCAATAATATTGGCATTTTTGAAACATTTTGGAACTATGTTGTCTGCAGATGACTGCCAAGTAGAAAGTGTTAAGACCTGGTCTAAATGAAAATTCCTTCTGGCCGGAAGGACCATTTTATCCTTTTCTATAGGCGAATACAACACTACCATTGCCCCTTATAAGGTCTATTATATTAATAGTGCAATATGACCTTATCTACGCATAAAAGAGATCCTTTCTTGGAGGATTATTCTTCATTTGACCAGCCTGTCTAAAGTTAGATCGGGTCAAAGTTGTTATGTGCATATCATCTTTCAAGTTATGAAACATATGGTGATACAAAGGATGATACATGTACTGTAAAACCAGCATTTTTTGTGAGTTTCACGAATCAGTAATACTGGCCTTATTCATGGCATTAAAAATGTGCAAATGTAAATTTTGGAGTTACATTGTGTAACTTTGCAATGCACTGCTACAAGGTAGATTGGAAATGTTTCTTGCAGCATGAAATTTGCGTGAGTGAGTACTCCTCACAAAATTAGTGAAATCTAAATGCACACGAACATTTCTGGTTGTACAGTACTCTGTGCAGTGATTGCAGAGCATATTCCAGTGACACAGCATTAAAGTCTGCATACTCAAATTTCTCTTTAATCATGTGGATGCATATTGTTGCTGTTCTGTCAAAACCTTGTATCTCCCATCTAGCCCTTCAGCATGTATAAAGCAACTCTTCCCCTGCATAACCATTGTACAATTTTACTTCATACATGCTGAAGGGCCGGAAAACATACAATGTTTTGACGGGACAGTGATGATATTTCAGTGCATTAGAATCTCATATACTTAAATAAGCTATGCTCACTGGACTACACTCTGACGTCACTGTACAGAGTTTGATGAACAACGTATGGGAGTGTTGGACAAATCATATGTGATGCCGTATGGGTTTTAAATTATGTATACTTACATCTGTGCAAATATAGCTATTTGATGTTTAGGATATAGGACAAAAATGTAGATAATAATATGGAAGCAGATTATTCATGTAAGGCTATATTAAAAAATCTTTTGTTTCAAAGCTCCCGCGGGCGTTAGTTGATGCGCGTTAGAGAAAAAAATAAGAAAAAAATCTTCTTTTTCTTCTTTAAAAAAAACAAACCAAAGTTTCACCAATTTTTCAGATTTTCATTGATCACATCATTTTAAATACAAAAGGTCACTTTTACAAGGATTTCAATATTTTGAATTTATAAAAAAAAAATTAAAAACTTTAAAAAACGCATTCCGCATTAGGTTTTGAAAAACTGAAGAGCTTTGAGACAAAGATTTTTTTAATATAGCCTAATTGTTGTACAAAATAATCATAATTTTGAAAGCCATTTAAGTTTTCATTTTTTGGAGAATCAAATTAATTAACCCTCATTCTAAAATATGGGGCCTTATATGACAAATATAAGACCTTATATGGACAAATTAATGAGGAGAAAATGCACTCTCCAATATGAATCTTTGGTAACATTTCGTTTTACCAATGGCAAAGGCAATTGATAGTAGCCCACCAATAATGAAATGAGCGTAACATTTGTGTTTAACCATTCTGTATTATCATTTGTATTCAGATAATTCAGCCTTCCGATATAGGACCAAATAATAATTCCAAACCGTCCAATTTATTACCAAATCTTTATATTACTTTTACCAAAGAATCAATATATTTGAGTGGTTCTCATAATAAATTTATGTAAAGATACTTAGTTGTATCTTGCAAATTTGCAACCCCTTACCTAATTTAAAATCAACTATAGTATTCATCATATCAGCTTGGGTTTGATGGGTGATGACAGCATGTAATTCTGGCTATTATCTTATTGTGGGCATAGTATCTCCATGTGAAGGCTGACAATCTTTAATTATGCGGATACATACTGTAAACCACTTAATTTTGTGAGGGATTTATTTTCGCGAATATCCCGAGGGATGTGGTTTCACGAAATCAAGTATTCACACAACTATAGTGTTTTACAGTAAGCCATTGGATTGGAGTAAAACAAGAGCAAAACACACCAAATTATGCCACCCCTCACTTTAATCAAAACAAAAAAAAAGTACAATGCAGTCAAGTGTGCACAGACAGGTTTTGTTTACTGCGTTCATGTCTGGTTCCTGCACTGCACTGCACAGCATGCTCATGTATTTGGCAAATTGATCGAGACTTGTTTACAATGATATATATAGAATTCAATATAATATGTAGTCATTTCCACCCTTAATTATAGGTGACACTGAGTACAGTAAGGTTAACAATGATTGTCACAGAGACAGATATGTATTGGAAACCCAGGTTTTTTTCCTTTTTGCAAAATTGCCTATGTTGTTACTCTGAAATCTGCAGACATTCCATAATATTAGGATCTTAATAAGTTACAATAACTACATATTTAGAGCGTCAATACACTACAATGTTGGCGTATCTGCCACGGGCACAGAAAAACTGAAATCGGAGTATAGTTTCATAAACTAAGATGTCTCACAGACAACACTTTTTGTCTTGTTTTACTCTAACTAAACTGGTTTTCAGCAGGTTGAATGGAAATATAACGGTGATTATTTTGACAGGTCTTCTCCAAGATAATAAATGTGTGCCTTCCCAGATGAACGCATGTCTGCCAGGGCGTTTAAACCCAAACATTTTTAACTCTATATTATATATAATGGCAATTCATTTCGAGTTTTTTTAAATGTATAAATGTGTATATAAAGTGTAATTTAATTATTATAAATGTCAACTTTGTAAAATAAATTGTGTATCATATATCATGTGGTAATATGTTATTAAATATTGATGTAAAAAAGTCATTAAATAGAGTATGTGATTAGGCTGAAAACTAGTGTATCTCAAAACTTCTGTGGAAGTTTGTTTTTCACACTCCGTCCAATTTTACTCAAATAGACATTATTTAGAAATAGTGCCTTCCTACCGTTGATGGGATAACATCGGTATCAAGCCAGTGGCGGCACTACACATATGGGTAAAATGACATAAAATGGGTTGGAAATATGTTTTAAACTTAAAGGGGCATTGAGAGATGTATCAATATACTAAATGAGCAAATAACATGAAGATAATCTTCAACATAGCCCAAATCCAAAATGTCATACAATTCCGACATCGCCTTTATGCTAAATAAGCAAATAATGGCACTTCCGAGTTGAGATTTACCGCGAAAGTCCACGAGTAAAAGATAGCATAACTTCCGAATTCAGCACCTAGTTTCGATATGATCACATCGAAACTAAGAAAATCATGAAATTTTATATGATAAACGGCGAATGTTGGTAAACTGTTTCAGATAGTTAGTATATGCCTAAGTATTACTTTGATGCAAAAAAACTGATTTCCAGGATAATTGAGGGTGCACTCCCATACATATCTCTCAATGCCCCTTAAAGAGCAAATTTTGACTACAAATTCAATCCAGAAATCAGAACCTGAAAACTGATATAACTGAAATATAGCTTGATTAAAGATTATACAGGGTGAGTCAAAATAGTCAGGTCCCGTTTTCAAAAAATCAAGAAAAATACTTTTTGTACAAAATTGTTAATTGTTTTAATTGTTTATGAGAGTAGACATACTTCTTTATATCTGGTGATGTTTTCACAACAATATCATATTTCACGCCAGATTTACAACATATTTACGAAAAGACGCGTAATCCAAAGTGTTCCAAGTTTGGTGGTGGATGTTAATACTACTGTAATATTAGTTATTCATACAACACAACACACTGTATAACTGTTGAAATTTATACCATAATATCATGTTTTTTGCTAAATCTCTGATAAATTAAACGATATTGCATGCAAAGTATTTAAATATATTATAATATAACTCAGTATTGCACAAATAAATTCATAAAAATGGACTATGCACTTTGCCTGGTAAGTTGCCAAAGCACAAACTGTTTAAAGATATAAGATCTGTTTTCTCTCAGACTTCTCTCATATCAGTTCGATTAAAATAACAAGTTCCAAAATACTTGGTCAACATTTTGTTAAAACTCAATGTTTGTTATAGGCTATCTCTGATTGCACAAAAACTATTGAAAACATAACCGCCAAGACAACAGAATCTCTTTTCCTATTGTAATCGCTGTGAATACCAACACGCCTTTGATTCACTTATTCAAAAGGCGCGCATTAAACGTTAACATCCATAGGGAGGCCTTGGATAAGTTGGAACAGATTTTATTTCACAGAATTTAGAAAAATTATCATATCTCCCGTTTCGAATAACCAATTTGAATGAAATAAAATGTAGGTTATAGCTAGTAATGCCACCTTGCTAGGCATGTCATTAAATATACTCATTTTTGAATTATAACTGGTTTAAAAAATCGGTGAAATCGGGACCTGACTATTTTGACTCACCCTGTACATTGTACTCGGGGTTATAATTAAGATTTATAAACAGTCATTGAGCTAAAGAAAGCGCTGAGTGAACATTATATTAGTTTTGTATTCTGATCAAATTTCCTTCAAACCCTAGCCTTTTATAAGGTCTTTTGAGTTTTGTGTCTGAGCGCCCCCTGTCTCATTTATAATATTGGGATAGCGTCCTCCCTTTATTCTGCTCAAATAAATGAAAAGTCCTTGCAAATTTTCTGAATTTGGCAAAAACCTTTAAAAAACGTTTCAGCTGCCATGGTTACTATACTGAAGAGTGTTACCTCATGCCTTAGGCTGGGTTCACATAGGAGTATACGGTATTCGCTATACGCTATTCGCTATACGCTATTCGGTCACATAAGACGGCACCATTCAAGGCCGTATACCTGCGTATAGTCAAGGAGTTATTATAGTTAACAACTATTATAACTCCTTGGTATAGTGTAGTATAGTATAGTATACCGGGAATCGTGCGTGTTCGATTTTCGTGCACCGTATACCGTCCTGTTTGGATACAACATGGCTGCAATTCGGCTACTACGAGTAGGGCTCGCGTATACCCTATGTGACTCGCCGTGCCCGTAATAGCGTATAGCGAATACCGTATACCGTATACCGTATACTTCTATGTGAACCCAGCCTTAGGCTCCCACACTTACTTCTACAGCAGATTGCATTAGAACATCATAGTTAATCTAAGGAGAGTATAGTTCCATCTTTATTAAAGTTGCAGAAATTGTACATTAGCTACTGTTTTAGTAAATTAATGAAATAAAAGCTTACTAGTAAAATCCTTACACTGTGTGAATTGTTTGTCTTTTTTCTTTGTTGAAATGTGAAGAACAAATGCGACAGTAGTGCATTGATTGTGATTAATGGCATTATTATCAGCTCCAAATTGGTGAGACAAATTTTGTTTTTATCTTTCCACATGCAAAAGTAATCCAAGTGTACGCGCATGATTCATGGTCACACGCCTGCATCACGCATATGATGCACAGTGCACTTGTTGCAGGGAAGTTACATATTATTGTTGCCTTCGTGCGCGCCCGTGTTCTTTTGTATTCATTTGCTTCTGTAAGGAGTCGCTTTGTAGGTGGGAGTAAGTATAGTTGATGGAAAGGCAATGTAGTAGTATTTTGAATGTCCACATTGCATTGTGTTTGGTGATAGCGCCAAGCATTTTGAAGATGTTAGGATACCATTAAAGGTGACTGAAATCAGATATGAATACAAAATCATAACACAATGTGCATCTGAAATAAAATTTATTTTCGGTTTACATTTACATTTATAAAATAAATAAATTTATATTTGAACAAGCATAATTTCCCTGCAAATGATTAGATAGATTAAAGTAGTAACGTACCTGCATAGTTATGGTAACGTTCAAACACCTGTCTATCAAATTGGAACTTGAATAGTTAGGACCTATTCAAGATTTATCAAAGAAGATTTCTTGTGTAGTCCAGCAATCAGCATGCCACTACCAAAACCCTATTGTATATTTCACGGACATAAATTATGCTAATGAGCTCATTAAATGACGTCACTCACATCATCTCGAGTAAAATGATGTTCTTATTTGTTGTCTGTGAGCTTTTCTGATTTTTTTCCCGTATTGGAGTATTTTTTTATTGAAAATAGACAGTTCAAATTAAACGTTGGTTCCAAGTTCAAGTAACAGCACATGTATTAAAGGCGACAGCAAAGGCAACATGCAAGCAACATTTGAGAAAAAACGATGCCCGACTTTGCAAGAAAGTGTACGGGGAAGTGTACGGGTGAACATGACAAACCAAAACAGCCTAGTAATAATCACCTCCGTGGCGCAATTGGTTAGCGCGTTCGCTGTTAACCGAAAGGTTGGTGGTTCGAGTCCAGCCGGGGGCGTTGTTACTTTTTGCATTTAATGCAGATCGACAAATCACAGTAAAAATATAATATTGACAAAATCACAGACCACTTACACAAAAATCGCATCTGCGCATGCTCCTGTCGCGATCGAAATCTACCACGCAAGCAATGAGAGAGTTTTCATAGTGCATGCTTAGCACCACTGCCAACACAAACTTCCCAAAACAAACAGTGCAAAACATGTGTTAAAGGAATTAACAGCTGGAGATCGTCAGTCGACTTCCTCCATAATACATGGTACAGATATTAATAGAAGATGAATGTCACTTAAAATGTGTTATTCAAAAAATAAAGGGTCAAGCAATAGAGGATTAAATTGAAGTCACATCAATGATAGTACTACTACTTGCAGCAGGATTTTATTAACGACCCTTGTTTAACAACATTATAAGCCAGTTTCATTGCAATGCAATGTCAATGGGAACCAGTAGACACTGGTGATAGAAGTCATTGGTCATTGGGCATGTGATGAAAGTGACTCATGCTGCACAAGAAATTCTCTTTGATTTATAATTGTTTGCAACTTTCAAATATTTTCATTACTATATACTTTTCTTGGTGGGAATAGAGGCCAACTTGCACCATTCTTCAAGGCCCATTGTATTGTTTAAATGTCACATGTTGGCACTAACTTTAATTGTTGTGGTTACCTAACCACATAGTAACACCAAGTCATTTCTGGATGTTTGAATCATTTCTTGAAATATTCGCGGAAAAAAGGGTGCAGTTGTCGGTAAAATAAATTTTGAGATATTGATGGAATTAAGCATGGAAAACAAAGAAAATGTAAAAAATAAAAGCAGTGACTTTGGATGTCTAAGTAAGCAACATCACTTACTGACATTGTGCTATAACTAAAGTGGCGAACTTGTCTAGTAGTGGTGAACTTGTCTAGTTCACTATCTTCTTTATAGTTCTCACTACTTTTGCTTTTATATTTTGTCCCTGATGACGGGTGATAATTAAAGTGGTGAACTTGTCTAGTTCACTCTCTTCTTTATACGAGGGTCATTCAATTAGTTCTACCTCCTCACTCATAACATCGCTAATATAAATAACAGCCTCATGACATTTGTCATAATTATAGCTATGAATCATACAGAATTATGGTAAATCATAATTAATATGTGTTTCACTTTTGTTACGGTGTGGTCAAAGCCAGCGAGAGATTTTGGACTACGGAAACGGAAAACTACGTTAAATTCACAAAATGTTCATGCCATGAATTAGGCCAGTATTGCTGATTTAAACTCTGGAACATTTCTGGTTTTACAGTATTTTATACACCGTAGATGATAGCAATGGCAACAAAGTCTAATTTTATTTCAAAAGAAAAAACAGACAATGAACCATTGATTTATGTTGATGTGTTTTTGATGGCAGCTGACCCCGGAGATCCCCCTTTGCCGTTGACAATAAAGCAAAACATTTTAACAAATCAGTTTGTAGTTCTACACAACCATACACAAGATTGTTTTTAGTGACTGCGTGTGGATGTGTAAGCGACTGTTGATTACATTAACAAATTTCCCAACATTCACAAAATGTTTTACGCTAATTATGATTTTACGTAAAATATGATAACATGAGTATGCAGAGGAATCCTTTGAGCAAATATTCTGATCAATGGTACTATTTCAAGTAGGTACAAAAGGGCTATATTTTGCTATTTTGGTGATGGTACAATCTGAAATTTGTTGACTTCATGTTGTTTGTTGTCAACGGCGTGTGAGGTCCTTTTGGGATCACCTATAAATTAAGTCCACCAATTCATTGGATTTGTAATGCAAGTGCGTTGACCTTTGCCGGTATCTGAGCACACTCAGGTTTCCTCCTATCTAACTCTGACGTCAGTTCTGCTATTTCCGACTCCATCTGAAAATGAGAAAGGAAAAAACATTGTTGGGTTATTCCATGTAGAACTGATACAATGTGGAACATTTTGTTGCCTTTAAAATTGGAATAGGAAACATTGACATGTGCATGCGGTTAACATGAATGGGAAACACTATCTAAATCTAAAGTGTATGACTTTGTTTTGTTGAGCTCTTTATAGGTCCAAATATGGTGATGTAATTCAAAAATCTTGACAATTTTTGCAACATTTTGTGACATTTTGGAACTGTCGTCTGCCGCTTGGAAAATGTTAAATAACTGCCTTACCTGAGCCACTTCCTCTCTGACATCCCTAGTATCGTCATCATCATCCATCAGCACATTGTTGTCTCTTTCTCCTTGAAGATCTTCTAGCTCTTTCAGCCAACTTTTAAGATGCCTGTACTGCTCCTTGAGCGACCTGCAAAAATATAATTAATGTTAAACTATTTATGCATGAAACAAAAATGTTGTGTTGCTCCTAGACAATGCTCCTGTAATCTGGAAAAACCTGTAAGTCTGTTGAACGCAAATTTGAGAAAACAAAGGAAAACTGTTTGGTTTCAGGACTTGGCAATATCATGTTTTGTGCCCCGTTATGGTACACGCCAACCGAATAAGCTGTAAAATGTTATGGCGTTGATTCAGTATGACGTCACGAACAGGTAAGCCAAACATGATATTGCCCAGGACTTACTACTAGGTTTTTCCCCTTCAGTTTATCAAGTTAAAAGTGTGTTTTTCCAGATTACAGGAGAATGTGACTGGTCCAAGTTTTGGAAAATGATAGGACAGCACTGTTTTGTTAAGAAGTAAAAATACATATAATGCAATAAACAAAACAGAACTAGTCATCTCTATTATGCATACAACAGTATACACACGAAGCCAGACACTTCACTTTGTTGATCAACAATTTGAAGGAAAAAATGATTATAGTAATTAATGAGTTCTTAATCACAAAATGTTCAATGGATTATTTCTCACTTTGACAAGCTTTGACAACTTTGAACCCCGTTTGTGGTGGACTGCTGAACATACAGGGTGAAAAAGGGGTCAGCTTACAAACACTTGTCATATTTTAGTTGATTACTTTAATTTCATGGGAAGATGAACTAGATTAAATATGCTTTATACAAACAACAACAATTTCATGGTTCAATGCACACATCAAGGTCAAAGGGTTGTTTCAAAAAGTGCACAATTATTTGTGTGTAAATGCTACTTTGATCACTGGGCATACCCACCCTCTGTAAGGTCACTGCGCAGAGGTAGACGAACAGATTATAGTAATTACCTGAGTCTTTCTTTCGCTTGCTGATACTGCATAAGTTGATTCTTCAGCTCCACAATCTCTCTGTATACTTCATCCTGATGATGTGAACCATTAACCCCATCTTCCTGATCACCATCCAACCTCTCAGACAAAGATGTACCATCTGTAGCCTTCTTATGACTGTCTTTGATGGTGAAAGCATCTGGTGACAGAAGATCAGGTGGCCTGGACACTTTAGATTTGGGAACATCCCTGGGGGAGACATCGTCTTTATCAGCAAGCATTCCTTGAGGTGTCAGAGAAGGGAATTCTAAATTTGTGGCAGATGAAGTTCTTTGGATTACAGCAAAAGTGTCAGTCTGAGATGGTTGCTGATGTCTATGCCGCTCATCATCATGACCACTGTCAGGATTTGTGACGGAGCTGCCAATCGGTTGGTTCTGTAAGAGCTGATCAGGTGGATGTCTTGTGTTGTCTGATGCTGCTTTCATTGTTGTGAATGCTGACGGTGGCATCAGGAGAGGAGCACCAGGAATCGCACCCCTATCCTCCATAGTCCTTGTATCCTTTTCCCAATTACTATCCAGTGCATTATCCGAGCCAAAAGATGTTAAGAATGATGGAACATTATCCACATCAGGCGTTCTATCAGTTCTTGATCTAATTAAAGTTCTTGAAGGTTCTGCCAAATGTTTTGGTTGTGGAGAAGGGGGTGGGGGAGGTGTCCTACGAGGGAGGGACTCCTGAAGAGTGTCTTCCTCATTGTCGGATGAGTCGGATGATTGGCGCCGCTGCCGTTTCTCCTCTAATAAGTGAGATGGATGAAGCTCAGAGTCACTGCAAAATAACAGAATATTAAATTAAGATATAAAAAAGTGATTTTCCAAGGCTTACAAATGCTGTCATAAAATAAAGTTGTCTCCTTCTTGGTGCATTCTTGTATCTGTTTTCATTTTAAGTTTGTGGACATTTGCGGGGTTTTTTTCTTCTTTTTTTCATTTATAAACCTTTAATATATAAGAAATTATCTATCTTTATCAGAGACGCACTGAAGTCAGTACCCCTCCAAAAATATGATGATGAAAAATTCATTCAAAAATGTGTTACATTTTTTTGCAATAGGCTGAAATTACAATGTCGTTGAAGACAAATTCATTCAAAAATGTGTAAAAAACACTTTGCAATAGCCTGAAATACAACGTCGCAAAGTTTGACTATATACACAATTTTCATTAAAAAGGCACCTCCTCTATATGAAAATTTTACTCCAAGAAGTATTTTGGTATGTGCTAGTCATACCCTCACCTTTGTATGTGAAACGAAGCTGATTTCCACAAGCCTTCTTTCTGCAATGACTCCATCAAGAAATCTGGCCTGCGAGGCTTGGGTCGACTACTTTTAGCGCCATCCCCTAACACTGATCCAACGTTATCAAAGTGTTCTTTCAGGGAATGCGTTGCACTGTGTGCTACTGATGGGACCCTTGTTGAAAATTTAAGCAGTCCTGGTGGCCTACGATCTGCAGTGACAATTGGTAAATAATAATCAAAGAAAAATTGGTTAGCTTAGAGTCTTGCCTTTATTATTGACTGAACATACTATTTTTTTGGTTGGCATTCACTTAAACTTTATAATGTGATAAAAAGAAAATCAGTTTTTTTCCAATGTGTTTTCTTCTTTGTTTTGAGCTTTCCTACTTGCTGATGATAAGGGAGTTATGCAAAGTTCTGATCCATCCAGGGTTGTAGCTACGGCGGGCGGCAACAGACGGGCCTGCCTGGGACTGTATAGTAATTTGTGCCCGGCATTCACAGTCAATGAAAGCCCTTCTGCACAGCACTAATTCACCACAAATTGTAGTAAATAAGCTTTAAAAATATGAAATTAACTAGTGTGGAAGGAACTTGGAAGTAAAACAGAATTTTATGGCATTCTCCCGTTTTGTTCGCATAATACATCACTATTTGGTCAATAAATTCAGTAAGCTTACGTCATAATACCCATGGCCAGGAAATTAGAGCCCGGCACTGAAATTGCTCTAGCTACAACCGTGGATCCATCTGTATGCTGTCTATTCATCTCTTACCTATGGCTTGGCCTACCACAATTTACAGTACCATCTAGTGCAATTTTGGGCTATCTCTACAGGTGCATTCACTGAAATGGTTTCTGAAATGTACACAACCTTCAAGGTCTTTTTTAATTGTAGCATCCAGAGGAAACATCTCTCAGGCTTGAAATCTTACAGGTGTAATGCGAAAATATGAGCTTTCTTCTGACACCAAAATATTATTGTTGATTGGAAAAAATAAAGTTGATCAGGTCACCAACTTTTAATTGATTATCACTGTAAAAAGAAGGCTAATTTACTGTAAAGTGTAAAGACAGAGCGTGAATACACATTATTGACATACCAAATGACTGCCTAACACCAGTGTCTGATCTCATTACAGCTGACGAAGCTTGCGTTGGTCTTGAATGTCTGCTGTTGATTGGCTGCTGTTGTACACATCTCACAGATCTCAAATCAACAGATTGCGTCGGTGGTTTTGATTGATGTTGGTGAACTGGCTGGGATAGAAAGCCTCTTTCAGATCTCTTGTGACGGTTAGCCAGGGTTTTCTGACGCCAATGATTAGCACATCTTCGCACTGTGTGGTAGCTTCTGTATGCTATCTGTATATTTTGAGAGGATTATATAAACGATTAGAGAAGAATTTGGCTTAAACTTTAAAAAAAGGGTTTATTTCCTAAAAATTGCATTCCAAAAGTGCAGGTACATTGAGATAGGAAAAGCGTGTACATTTCTGGAGTATATACCAAACTCATGTCAATGCACTGTTAGGTATAATGACACAAGCTAAATGATTTAGTAACATATATTGTTTTAAATGCTAAATGATATAGTCACATATTGTTTTAAATGCTAAATCATTTCTTAAAGACCAGTGCCTCAATAAGACTAAAAGGAGCGAACAATTTGTACAAATCTATAACCAATTGCATTAATAATTTATATTATTGTTCAAAAACAGAATGGTCTTAATCTCAAATGAAAGATCATTTAAGAACAAACTTTCTTTTCCTTGATCTGAAATATTTTCAGTTTCAACTGCATACTTTCAATCAACATCTACTATGTATATTGAAAATCTGTATCCTTTACCTTTTTGCCATTATTTTCTAAAGCCTACAAATCATCGCTGTTATGTCAAAACCTCATATCCCCATTCAGCCCTTCAACATTTATAAAGAAATACGTCTAATGTAAAACCTGGGGGCAGTCTGCTCTAAATATGTTCAAGGTCCAAAAACAGATCTATCAAAACCTAATAAGTGCTCTCGCCCCTGAACATGTAAAAGGCAACACTTCCTATGCATAACTGTGGGCAGTTTTACCATATACATGCCGAGAGGCCAGAAAAATATACAAGCTTTTGACAGAACAGCGACTATATAGAATGCTCTTCCACCCCATATACCACATATCAAAATACATGCCGAGGGATCAGAAAAATAAACAAGGTTTTGACAGAACAGCGACGATATGGAATGCTCTTCCACCCCATATATCACATATCAAAATACATGCCGAGGGATCAGAAAAATAAACAAGCTTTTGGCAGAACAGCGATATATGGAATGCTCTTCCACCCCATATATCACATATCAAAAAGCAAGCAGGCTTTAAAGTGAGACATTTTGCTTTCTTTATATTGATGGTGATTGTTGTACCTGAGCATGTTGCTGTGCAGCTCTCTTCTCCCTACGCTCCGCCATATCCATAGCAACGCGTAGCCACTGTCCGACGCCCTCTTTCAATAGTCTCTGTCGTCTTTCCTCCATGGCGAGTGCTATGCGTTGTTTCTTGCGTCTCTGCTGTACGACATACTGCAGCCAGGCATTCAGTACTTTTTGCTGTAAGACTAGACTCCATTGCCACAGAGCTATTGTTGTTTTACTGTGTTCAGCAAGAACTGCATGATGCTGAGAGTAATATACAGGGTGTAAAGAGGTTTAAAGACATGAACCTGTCTAGTAGAACAAAAATACAACTTAATCTGACAGTATTGCACATATGGGACATGACCCCCCCCCCCCCCCCCCCCCCCCCCCCCCCCGATTGATGGTGAATCCCACAATTTGTCCACCGTTAGAACATGGCCTCGCGACATTGGTCAGTGGGGAAGGGAGAGGGGTATGAGGAAGGGGATACTTCAGGCTACCATAAACAAGTTACTATTTTCACGTGACTCAAATAGCGTGCATGTTCTGGTTCAAACAGCATGGGTCAGTGTTTAAATATATATTTCTATGATTGTAGATGAAAATCTACTGCTCATGATGAATAAGGCGCATTATGATATCACTTTATATCTGCCTTTTCAACCATTCCAACCAAGGACGAAAGATAATGATAAAGGAAGACAATATTACCGCCATCTTATTGTAGCTCGAAAGATTTGCATAAAGCTGCAAGTATGTATTCTGATAATAATGACTTTGAAAAGAATCATTAGGTTTGTGGAAAATATTAAAAGGATGAGTCTTTTGCAAAAAAACAAATTCGCTGTCGAAGTGTGATGTCAAAATAGATCGTTGCTGGGACACCCAAGTCTACTATAACTGTGCTCTGAACTAGAATCAAAATGATCACCACACAATCAAGGCAGAGCTAACAAGTAAGGAATCTATAGGCACGAACCAGCAACCATGATATGATGTATTCACTTTGATACTGAATAACAAATGTACTGACCTATGCTCGATTTTTAGTGTCATGTCAACACTTGTTCTCCAAATGATAGAATTTACCTTGATTCCTTTCTCATGACCAATCCACTTAGGTGGTATATAAGATATTCATACACTCTTATGAGTGTCGAACCAATCAGAAAGCAAGAAACTAAAATACGCGGAGTGCATTGAAAGTGTCTAATGCACTCCGCGTGTGCACCATTCAATGAGCGTACCCCGCACTTTGTTTTGATGCGTTGTTCAGGAATCGCAGGTTCGCCGATTTTCACTGCGGGTGTTAGCACCCTTGTTAACATGTTTTGATTCGTTTTTACATATGAAGACCTTTGTTGCAAAAGGGCCACCAGACCACTCCAACATGTTACTCATTTTTCATTATTGAATTTGCATTGACAAGTCCATGGAATTAATCAAATTATTGTATGGCTGTGTTTATTACTGTATCTTGCTTACTTGCTTAATTCGAGTTGTGTTCTCGATCTACAATGGCTCTCCACACCTTCCTGTCCTGCATTGCTGTCTTTAAGTCTCCGACATCCAAACCAGTGTCCTGTTTTAGCACATCGATGTAAGTTAGGGCAGGTCTTCCAGGTTTTCTTCTCCCATGCTTTGGTATCCAATGAACCAGCTTTGACACACATTCTTGACTCCTAAAGCAGTGGCCTGAGAATCTTGTCCTTCTCTCCCTGATCTTTTGGGTGATTTTGGGGAGGTCTCCATACAGCTCTGTGTTAGTTGTATGTTGCTTCCAGTGAATGTTGAGGACAGCCCTCAGTATACGAGTATAACAGCCGTCAAGTTGCTTTGCTAGCTTAGGGGTGGTGGTCCATGCCTCGCAGCCATATAGTAACACAGATTCAACAGTTGCGGCGAACAGGCGAAGTTTGAATTTTCTTGGTAGGGTGGATTTCCAGATCTTGTTCAGCTTCCCACAGGCTCTCCAAGCTGCTGCCTTGCGTTGCTTGATATCTGTTTCAGTGCTTGACATCCAGGCACCTAGGTATTTGAAATCGTTTACTTCATCTAGTTTGGTTCCATCATTTGTTCTGATTTCCACCGCATTTGTTTGGTTGTATGCCATGAGCTTTGTCTTCTTTGCATTCATAGACAAGCCAACTTTAGCCACTGATGTCTCGACCCTCTGAAGCAGATCTTGTGCCTGGTGTAGTTCTTCAGACAGCAAGGCAATATCGTCTGCAAAGTTAAAGTCTGTCACTGCTACAGGTCCAATGTATCTATGACTTGAATAAGTGCATCCATGCACGCCAATTGAGGCACCAACAATACAAGCTACTTTCCACATAATGAATAGCCATCCATTCAATAATGCAAAATGAGTAACAGGTAGAAGTGGATGTAGGCCCTTTTGCAACACAGCTCTTCATATATTAAAATTATGCTTAAATTGTGAATTTTGATTTGTATAGTGTCGTGTATGAATTAGGTCAATACATGCATATGTTTTGTTTCTCGAAAAATTAGACAAATCAATGCACTTTCACAAATGCTGATATGCTCACAATAGCACTCCCCCTTCGGGTCGTGCCATTATCACACATCAACATCAGCGCGCGTGCATTGATTTGTCTAATTTCACTTGAAACAACACATACGCATTTATTGACCTATAATTGTTATTGTTAAGGTTTTGTTATGGAAATGATCAAAAACAAATCCTAACAATCCCTACCCATTTAACACTTTCCACACGGCAGGGTCTGCAGAAGACGACATTCTAAAATTTCACAAAATGTTTTAAAAATATCAGAATTATTCAATACCATCAAAATATTTGGAATCACCATTAGAAATGCATAAAAATAAGTACAAACATGCCTAGTATTGGTTCAGTAATCCTTGAGATAGACAAATCTATTTGGATAATGGTAAAACTATAGCCGCATCGAAAGTGTTACAATATTCAATACACTATATAGAATGATTGCTATATGCTCATACCTGTGCTCTCCAGAGCAGGAAGTACTTTGCTGATATCCTTGTGTTGTGTAACCATGCACACTGGCGCTGTAAAAGCTACAATACAAAAATGTACAAATGTTAATCATTTATAACCAAATGTATATATAAGGCAAACAAAAAATGTGTTTGTTTGTCCATAGATCCCCTCCAAAGGGTAGGGTCGGTCAGTCATAACTTTTTTATAAATCACATTCAAAAGATGTATAATTAACTTCCATGAGATTTATGGCAGAATTGGCTCAAATAAGCCCTCATAGCCCAAAAGGTATTTACAACCTGTTGCAATCTGTATGAGGAGTGCAATTGTGAGCATAGTGTAATCAGTGCAAATGCCACCAAAAAAACTTGTTCTACTACAGGCAAATGGACCTCTTAGGTATAGGGTCGGTGGGTCGGGTGGAGTTTTTGTTTTATTTTGTTTTACAGGAATTTGGGTGAAATATTAACAACTTTCAAAAATTGCAAAAATTCTCAAAAATGTCAACCTTTTCCAAAAAATTAACAAATTTCAAGAATTTTCCCCAAAATGTCCCAATTAAAACAAAACAAAACCCAAATTTTGTGGCCATACCGTCTTCTTTATCTGAAGTTGTCTATATCTCTTCCATTGGTCAAGCGTCTTGTGCAGAAGTCTACGACGGAAATGTAAAATGGCGCGCCTCTCTGCCAGATGCTGGAGCAGTGCTTCATCTTTTAAACTTCTCCAAGCTTGCAACGCCCGGCTACATTTACCTAATGTTGATGGATATAACAATAATTATTAATTTGAAATATATATTTTGTTCACATGTCCGAAAGGTCACAACCGTCAATTTAAGTCAATAGTCTGCTGATAAAATGTGTAGCAACACCTGAAAATTCCAGGTAATTATTATCTTGTGTTGAGAACGAAAGATCAATTTCAAATTTGTTGATTACTGTAAAAGTAGAAATTTTCGCGAGGTTTTTATTTTCGCAAATTTTCGCTAATCAATCTTCATCCACTAAAATATAAACTCGCGAAAACCATTGACTTAAAAAATTGCGAAATGCCTGTTATGACCATTTTCGTGAAAATATTGATTTTTACAGTACCAACACGGATGAACTTTCATCCTAACAATAATTATTGATTGGGTTTAACGAGTTGATTTCTTAAGAAAATGGAATAAGCTTAAACTAAAATTCTATCCATTTTTATTTTTGACAAGATATAGTAACAAACAAAACAAGGGATTTCTTTCACAGTTTATTTTTAAACGGATTGTGTCACCTACAAAAGAAAGTTTTTTAACCAATTTTTAAAGTAAAAGTTACAAGGTTTAATTTCCAAGCTAATGACATGTTGTCTTCTCAAGAAACTCTATAATTTTGTTCTAAATGTTGTTTTTATTGTTCTGTGTGATACCATTTTATATTCTTTTAAAATGTACAGAATGTGTGCCAGCTTATAGTCGATAAATGACCTACCACAGAAATACAAACAGTGTTGTGTGTTTTTAAGGTGGATGTTCTTTTTTTTGCCCATCAACATATTTTGATATCAGAAGAAACCCCATATTTTTCTCATTATTTCTGCAAAATGTTTGGTGCAAGATATGTTCCATTTATTAGACATAATAGGCCAAAATGCAGTGGATTACTGCCAAAGGTGGTTAAAACCACCCCTGCCAGTTTGTGTACTACTCAATGGGCAAATTTCATGTCACCTTGTGCTTCTAAAATAAGAACCATTGGAGCTATATGCAACCCAAACTTTGGAATACAACTATATTAAGGATGACCCTTCATGTAGAATAGAAAACTTCAAGTTGAAAATCGTGCCAGCAATCGGAACACCTCTCTTAATGTAATGGGGGGACTGCAAAATTCTGCTACTACTACACATTTCCAAGAGGTAGTTTTATTACATCCATTCACCCGTTACTTGGCATCAAACAAGACACTGCCGAAATATGTTACCTTACAGTGGTGATCCATGTGGAGATATTTAACCATGACAACAAATATTGAGAATTTTGCCAGATACATTCAAAATTGTGGCAACATATTGTATTCGGTAGCACAGAAAATATTTGCTACTGTTTTTCTTTGCACTATTTACCTTTATCAAGCTGTACTTTGATCTGATGTAGCCTTTCAGCTTTTTGCCGCTCTTTGTGTCCATGAAGTATAGCATACTGCCTCCAGCTTGTCATAACCTGTCAATATAGCAGATTGATAATATTATACAAATAAACCCCTCATAAAGTTCAGAAAATGTTTTGCAATTGCCTATATTCCATATACAGAAGTCAGAGTCCGTGCCAAATGTGACATGTCACATCAAAAGGGGGCACTTGGCGCTGAACAGCAATCTGTGCTACGACCGGTCAAAGTTGGAATATCGAGAAAAATGGTCCGGAGGTAGATCGGATTGAATCTCATTTTGAGCAGCTTGGTGCTAAGCATAGATGAAAGGAGCCGACAATTTGGAACCCGGTAATATATATTTAACGGAATAAATTGTATTGGAAACTGGAAACCAATGCTTAGCACCAAGCTGCCGGAAGCTGGATTCGATCGGACTACCTTTCCTTAATGTCTTTAAAATCATCTCAAATAATGTTAATATATACTACCTGACCAGAAAAGTGTTAATTTTATTTTTTTCTAACAAAATTATTCATTAAGTCTTATTAAGTTTCCCAACTTTAAAGCCTGTTTTCTCTCATTGTTTTATTTCCCGAAGCTGTTAGATGAGTGGATGCTAAAATAACCATAACTCTTCAACGGAATGTCCGATTTGGATAAATAAATCATTAAAATAAATGTTAGATAACTGGCTTTAATAATACATAGAAAATGTAGTAAATCCAGGTTCAAAAACTGCCTTTGAAATTGGTCGAGTGACAATTTTTCTTTGTTGAAACAACTTATGCATGGCCAGTGTTCTTCTGAACAGATATATTGTGTAGTGTGTATGCAAGTCAGTAAATAAAGTTTTTTGCCCACAAATATACATATGCATATAAAACGTGAATATCAATAATAGCCAGATAGTGCTCAATACTTAGTTAAGTAGAGCTTATTATCAAAATAAAACACTTTTATTTGGCAGTTTGCTACCTTGGGTTTCTCGCTACCGCGATCTTCAGGCAAACTAATTGTTTTCCTTCCATACAGCGAAGTCAGTGAGAAAAATATTCGCAGTACGCGCGCGCAAGGCATGCTGCGTATACAATTCGCGTAACTGCTCGCGCATAAAACGCATAAAACGCAACTCACTGACATCGCTGAACAGATAAAGAAAACTACGTTTAACATGTTTAACATTTTTTTTTTCTCCCATGTCGGCACTTAGAAACTATCTCGCTTCTCTTATTTATCAGATTGTTTTTGTTGTGGTGGAGAATTTCTATTTTCTCGTCGAGGCAGAGGTTACATTGTCCTGATCTCCTTCTTTTAGTGTTGTATTGTCTTACTATCTCCCAGTCTATTGATATATAGTCTATTTATCCATCACAAGACAGTGACGTAACTTTGTGTCCTACTAATTGCAACACACATAAACGTGCGCACTCACTCAAGGTGCAGGCGTACACACCCCAGCATAGAAGACGGAAGATACATACGCGCACGTAAATGCCACGCATGTATAGTTACGTCACTGTCCAGAGGAAGACAAATAGAGTATAACGTTTGCACAAGGTCTGATACAGAATTGTCCTAGTCGGTACGAAAGGTTTCTGTCCATGCACATCCATAATGATCTAGTACCCATACCTTCTTCAGTGTGCAGATATTGTGATGGTAATCTGCTATTGCTGTATTTCTTGTCTCTTCACACTGAAGTCTGACATTCTCAACCCACAAGGCAATGGCCCACCTGTCATAATGTTATTAAATAGAGAAGAGAACAAACATAATATGAGGCTAGTATTCTTTACATGTATGGGAGTCGGTTCCAAAGACACCATTACAAATTCTGACGAAAAATTCTTGGTATATTTTTAAGGTTTAAATTGCTAAAAAACTAACACCATGTTTTTTTTGAAGTAAAACTAGGCCAGTCACAATTTGCCTCACTAAAAACCAACAAGGGATTTATAACACACAAGGGGCTTATAAAACCCTCTAAATACTTAGCACTCTCCACATGGATATTAGTTTTACCATTTCAAAACAGATTTTTTTTTTTTAGAAACCTTTCCCAGCTTTCAAAAGCCTATCTCAAGAATTACTGAACAAATACTGGGAATGTTTGTACTTATGGTAATGTACTTCTCACAGTGATTCCAAATATGGAAATGAAATTTAATTATTTTGACTTTTGTGAAACATTTTGTGAAATTTTGTGAAATTTTGTGATGTCGTCTGCAGACGACTGCCACATGGAAGGTGTTAAACCCCTGTATCCTCCCATACCTTAGTGTTGCTACATGGTGCCTCTGTTGTCTCTCTTCCACAGTCTCATAAACTGTACACATGCCTTGCTGGTATGCCTATAACAAATAAAAAATACCAAAATATAAGACCATTTAAAAAAAAAACTATCCTCCTCCTACATGTTTTTGATAAAGACTTTCAAAGAATGACCCATATACACAGTAAATATTCAGATTGGAGGATATTCTAAAGCTATCTATACCGTCAAAACAATTATTTCTTGGATTATTTTCACCATTTGCTTCGCAAACCATGCGCACAATGCCAGTATCCTGTATATTTGGAAACATAAGCTCAATTTCTATACCCTGCGTCAGTCACCACAAGTTACACGGTGAAGAAAAAAAAGAAGTTTGCCATATTATTGTCTCACTCACAAGTTAATTAGAGTATATTTTACAAAATCTCTCACCTTCCATGCCCCAAGGCTGCGCTGCAACACTTGATGCCTGTAGTACGTGTCTGCCTTGATCAACTTGTTGGTTTTCACCTTTTGATGGGCAACAAACTAAAATTGAAGAGGAAAAAGAATATCGATCAGTCTGACACATCTTTAAACAGTTTATTAATTTTAAAGGTAAATTTGAAAAAGTAAAACTAGGTCACAATTGTTCACACATTCACAGATAAAGAGTACTTATTTCAGTATTTAAAAGTCCATGAGTTATTGTTGCTGTTCTGTCAAAACCTTGTATCTCCATCTGGCCCTTCAGCATGTATAAAATAATACTTCCTAATGCAGGAATTCTCAACAGATGATGAATTGCCGTACACTACGGCGGAAGTATGGCTGCTGCTGCATGGCAAAACATCGAACCTCAAATCGCTCCAGAGTTGAGAAAAAGTACACTTGCTGAGCAGCTCTTGGTTAGCAGCCCTTGCTAAGCAGCTCTTGCTGTAGTCAGTGGACAACAGAAAATGTACCATGAACAAATTGATAGCAATTTACTTGCATTTAGAATAGATGAGCTTAAAGGTAGATGTTCTGATTGCTGGCCGATTTTCAACTTGATGTTTTCTATTTGACCTAAAAGGTCATCCTTAAAATTGTCACATTCCACAGTTTGAGTTGCATTACGCCAATGGTTCTTATTTTAGAAGCACAAGGTCACACAAAATTTGCCCATTGAATAGTATACAAACTGGCGGGTGGTCAACCACCTTTGGCAGTAATTCACCAGATTTTAGCCTACAATATCTAAAAGGAACATTTCTGGGCCCTAAGATTTTACAGACATAATGAGAATATGGGGATTCTTCTGATATCAAAATATCTAGATGTGAAAAAAAAAAATTGCCCAAAAAGAGCAATCAGAACATACACCTTTAAAAAAATGTATTTGCTCTCGTATGTAACTTTGGTGTATCCTTGGTGTAATTCATTCATGAGTTATATTTGACCAGTCACATCAAAAACCAAAAAGGGGGCTTTTCATGGCAGTATGCATTTTTAAGATATAACAAGGAATTTCCCCCTAATGTTTCACATAAAATCTGAATACATTGACCAAATGTATTATGCGAGGTGTCATTTTAAAGCGTACAAAAACACTCTTGCATGAATATATATTCTCAATTTTCATTTTGAACAACAACCCCAATTTGATGTGACTGGTCACATATATAACACAAACAAGCCCAATTACCCACCTTTGTCCATGAGATCCAACCTCTCTTCAGCATATTAAGATAATAGTGTCTGGCAGCTTTGTACTGGTGTTCCGTTCTGCAGTATGGTAGAGAAACAAAATCAAATAAATAGAAAAAAGCACAAGAGATTTAAATACTGTAAAACCACTTAATTTTGCAAGGGATGTGGTTTCGCAAAATTAAATGCCAGCGAAAATTACAATTTTGCATTGAAAGTAACAGTAACATTTTGAGATTCACGAAATTAAATCAGTAATTTTAAATTCTCTAAATAAAGTATCCGCGAAATAATAGTGTTTTACATTAGTTAGAAACTATAGTGTGTTTTGATAAAGAACTATTTCCAATGAATTTAGGTTTGGTTTATTTTATTTTAATTTTCAAAATCAATGTTTCCAAATCCAAAAAAAGTTTCAACTTTGTGCATATTGACCCTAACCTCCAACCCACATTTTCCAAGGGAATTCTTTTTAAAGGATAAAAACCCGGACAAAAAGAGTGGCGCCGCCACCAGAGCTTGAACCCACAACCTCTCAGTTGCGAGACGGACGATCTACCAGTGCGCCACGGGGGCCAACCATACTTGGGCGAGTAAATTTGCCCAACTATGTAGCCTGGGCCCATTATTTCATCGAAAAAGTGCCACGCCTGTGCGCACAGACAAACTTTACCGTGGACATTTGTGGCACGGGGGGTGGTTATAGGTACTGGGGGTGGTTATAGGTTATATGGATATCAAAAACTCAACAAAAGAGCGTATTTAAATACACTCTTTCAAATATGACCAAAATAACCAGAGTATATGTACTCCGGATAATACCTTTTCATAGACCCCAATATGTAAGCCTTCCATGTGTGTACAGCATCCCGCATAAGGTGCACTTCATAATGGTCCATAGCCATGTCCTATGAGAATAAAGAGAAGATAAATACAAGTTGATTGTCATGGTTATCCTCAACGATAAGGCGCCAAAAAAAGAAACCCTATTCTACGTGCAAACAGACTTCTCAAGACGGGACGGTCTGTCGGGTGGTGTGGTTTGTTTAGGGGGAGGGTTAACAAATTCCCTTGAAAATGACAGTACAAATCACAGAAATCTGTAAAAATCTTGCCATATTTTGACAAGACAAAAAGATTATTTGGGTCGGTGTTCATTTGCACATGAAATTCTTTTCACCGACTTCTAAAAAATGGGTCGGTCGGGCCCGTAGAACAGGATTTCTTTTTTCCATCGCCTAAATACACATTTAAAGGTACATTCAGTAATTTTGAAACCTAATTTTTTAATTTTTTAATTTTAACACCGAAGAATTGCCAATGAGCTATTATTTTAGTTTAAAATGTTGTAAATAGGAATGACCACCTAAATTTGACAAAATTCTAAAAAATCAGAAATTAAAAAATTTCAAGATTTCCATACCAATTCACTCACTATTGTACCACTCGCCACATATATGGCTTCAACCAAATTTTTATCTAGCGCCATAATCCAACCCTTTTCAAAAACATTATTATACTTCAGGATTCCTACGTACCTTATCTATGAAAACAATTCATTTTTTACAAATTTTATTTTTCTCTACAATCTCTCAGTGCCCCTTTAATATGAAGAAAATACTATTTCATTTTCCCAATTTATAAAAAGCAAACAAACAAGGTAAAAAAGTGAACAAGTGACAATAAAACAATGAAATAGATAAAGAAGAAATGAGGTCTTTGACTTCAGATTTTTATAAAGTTATCCTTTTGGGCCAGTGAGGCTGAAATTTGGGTCTTGACAGCCTACATTCATGTACCCCAATCACAGTATAAGGACCCTTTCTTTCTCCTCTCTGCCCCCCCCCCCCCCCCCCCCCCCCCCCCCCCCCCCCCCCCCCCCCCCGCCCCAAGTTTAAGCACTAGTTTTAGGGACAATCAAATTTACATAATTATTATTTTTAATGTCAAATTCGACAACTTACCTCCTTGGCTTGTTCCTGGAGTTGTAACCTGGTGCATTGTTTCCACTTGATAAACAGTCTTTGGGCAACATTATGATCATAATGCATTATGGCCTGCACCGAAAACAAAAAACATTGTCTATCAGATCTATATAGACACTATGACCACATATAGAGGTTCTGTGTGTGCTATCGCAAGCATGCCAACTTTCTCAACTACACTCAACAGAAGCATTTATGCACTAAACAGAAAAGTGTTAAAAAGAAATTGAAAAAAAATCCTAACGCGCACCAATTAACTAACGCGCGTGGGAGCTCTGAGACAAAAGATTTTTTTTAATATAGCCTTAGTACACCACACCATGATACATCCAAGTACAGGTGTTTAAATTCTTTGTTTGGAGTCAATCAATAAAATCACACAGCAACTCTAAAATTCCTGCCTGGTCTGCATGTTACCTTTTTTAATTCATGTCCAATATAAAAGCCTCAACAGCTAACTCTGTATTGGGACTCGAAAATGGGAATTGAAAATAGGGACTCTGACTCGGGACTCTGACTCTCAAGTTGAACAGAAAGAAATTGAATGTAGGAAAAAATATATATAAAGTACAACTCAAAAGGAATGATAGTAAAATGGGCTTCAAAAAAATCCAAACATTCTTTTCTCATGTCTGAAGGCTGACAGCAAAATTGTTAATTTTATTTGTTGGGAGTGGCTGTTTTTAATAATAATTCAACCAGCATGCTTATATATGCTTTTTAAGCCTGGCCCGAGCAATTTGCTTGAGTCTGATCCCTTCAGGACCCAAGCATGTGTCTGTACGGACCGACCGTGTAAACAAACAAACAAACAAACAAAGTAGCCCTCGTCATTTATACATTATGTGTCTGTTATTTTGTACAAAGGATCATCTATAATAGAAGGGATAAAAAGCTTTGAACTTTTTCATTTATGTAAACCAAAACCAACACTATAATACAGCGCAGCGTGTACGTCTTACAAGTCACACGGATGACTAAAAATGCTTGTTGACCCATGTTTGTACTTTATTTGGCATCAATGAGAAAATGTCTAATAATAAACTTTTGACCCTAAATTGCATCTAAACACTTCATTAACACGAAAATTCCTACACTTTAACCCTAACCCGACCAGCCTGTTTTTAAACTAAAATGAGGATTTTGGAGAAGTTTGAACAAATAAAATCGCCACTCTCCCGAACGGGAATCGATCCAGGGATCCTTTGCACATCAAGCTTAATGTTCGTGCAGTATATAGGCTCAGTCGATTACGTCATGGAAAACCGTCCAAGCATTCGCTGGGAGATAGGTTAGGGTTAATCATGTTTCAGTTTCAGTTTATTTGTTTCCATCTCGGTAAACATGTTTCTATGAAAACGTTAATATCACAACTCACCATACGTTCCATCATGCGCACATCCAGACTTGTGTGGTATGAATGACACCAGCGGGCCAAACAAAACCCTAACAGACACTCCCTGCAACAACAAAAAATTGATTATCCATAAAGATAAAAGAAATCTCAATGAGAGTGCAAAATGGATTGCTCTGATTGTCCTATACCTGTAAAACCAGAAATATTTGTGTGCATCTAAATTTCACTTATTTCGCAAGCACTTCTCGCGAAAACTTCATGCCGCGAATATCTACAATCTACCTTGTAGCAGTGCATTGCAAATAACGCCAAAGTTTACATTCTCAAAATGTTCATGGCAGGAATTAGGCCAGTTCTCGCGAAAACTTAATGCTGCGAATATCTACAATCTACCTTGTAGCAGTGCATTGCAAATAACGCCAAAGTTTACATTCTCAAAATGTTCATGGCAGGAATTAGGCCAGTATTGCTGATTCATGATATTTCAAACTCGCAAACATTTCTGGTTTTACAGTACCTTGATCAGTACAGTACTATCACACGGTAAGACAAGTTTTTGGAGGTCAATCTTTGGCTGAAACAAAAGCTCCGATAATACTTAAAAGGTTTAGACAAAGAGGTTAAGTTCAAGAAAATACCACTTTTTCTCATTATGAATATTTACTCATTTGTAAAGTTGATAATAATATTACATTTTATCTGTACCGTTCTGTTGATATAATTCACACAACTTGATGCCATTCACCGATATGTCACATACATCCTCGAGTCACAACTATCCTACCTTCTAAACTGCTGAGATTGTTGCTGCATATGCCTCTTGTCCCTCTCCATCTGGGCAAACATCTGCAATCTTGTGAGACACTTTGGAAGAAGGATTGACACATAATGGGCGTCTGCCGTGGTATACTGGGCCTGTATGAATAAAGGGTGTGATGATACATGTAATTTGTTGAAAGATAAACCTGTTGATTTTACGGTCGGTTAAACGTTTATTAACCAGCTATTTTGTTCTAATGACCTTTTTCTAAATGCAGTTCAATTCTATCACTTTTTAAATATTGTTCTTTTATTGTGATGACGATTTTCAACATGATTTCCACAATGTGGGGAAAACTTTAATCAACATTTCTGACGGCCTGAAAATTCACTTTCAACCCATAATCATTTCATTTTGACGCGGTGGTGATTTTTTAACACCAAAATCATGAAAAATCACATTTTTAGGCACTTTTTTGTCTATAACTCAAAAAATAAATAAGATATTTCAACAACAACAAAATGCTCCTGGGGAATGTTATCAGGATGATCATAAAACTAGTATGACAAAATTTAACAAAATATATTTTGAGTTATCTTTTCCAAACCTAAAATGGGTCAAAAAACGTGTTTTTTATAATTTTTTCCAAAATGGTCAATTTCATTATCATGATTGGATTCATTGAACCCTTTTCTGCAAAAAACTGTATACGTTTATAAGATTAAATGAATATTGAAGAAGTTACGGCAGTTTTACGGAGGCTGTACCTGAGAGTCCACAGCCCCTTAACACTTTCCACACAGCTATTAGTGTTACCACCTTAAAACATTATTTTCAGAAACCTTTCCCAACTTTCAAAGTCTATCTCAAGAATTACTGAACCAATACTAGGCATGTTTATACTTATTGTAATGCATTTGTCATGCTGATTCCAAATATGGTGATAAAATTCAATAATGTTGACATTTTTGAAACATTTTTTGAAATTTTGGAAGTGTCGTCTGCCGACGACTGCCACGTGGAAAGTGTTAAATAAACCGTATAAAGATTTGAATACTGTGCTTTCAGTACAGAATAGACGGAGCAAGACCCTTGACAAAACATACGTATGCATAGTCACAGGAAAGCATGACACTTTCTGAAGAGACCGAGTTGACATTCAAATGTGAAATAGTTAACAGCCTCTAACCCATAATTTATTTATGACTGATTCTAAAGAGTAATAATAACTCCTACGGCAAAGCAGGATCAAAACTGGGCCGCTGACATGGGAGTGCAAGTCACTAATAACTAGGCCACACATGGCCCTCTGCAAGTTTTTGTGGCATACTAGTAGTGTTTTAGCATTCATAGGATTTAGTGTTAAAAGTTGGTTTGACAAATAATTTAATCAAATAAACTTACCACTCTATGCTGTCTCCATCTTGTATAGCGTAACCATCCGTGCATGACCTGACTCAGGAGAACATTGCTAAAATAGAAGAATGTAACAATATAAATCAAATGAATTGATTTATCTAGTGGATGTGCAGGGAAAATGGTTTTATTTGCTCAAAGCAATTAAATAAAATCATTGCTCTTAAAAGGGGGATGTGGACTCTCAGGTACAGCCTCCGTAAAACTGCCATAACTTCTTCAATATTCATTTAATCTTTATAAACATACAGTTTTTTGCAGAAAAGGGTTCAATGAATCCAACCATGATAATGAAATTGACCATTTTGGTCTATGCATACTCTTATTTATTTTTTGAGTTATAGACCAAATAGTGCAAACAAATGTGATTGTTTCCCAAAAATGTGATTTTCATGATTTTGGAGGTAAAAAAATCACATTTTTGGCACTTTTTGATCTAGAACTCAAAAAAGAAAGAATTGAAATTTAAAAAAAAAAAAAACCCAGGGAATGCTATCAGGATTATCATAAAACTAGTATGACAAAATTTAACAAAATATATTTTGAGTTATCTTTGCAGAACCTAAAATGTGTATTTATAATTTTTCCCAAAATGTTCAATTTCATTATCATGGTTGGATTCATTGAACCCTTTTCTGCAAAAAAATGTATACGTTTATCAAGATAAAATGAATATTATAATATATTATATATATGAAAAGAAGTTACTGCAGTTTTATGGAGGCTGTACCTGAGAGTCCACATCCCCCTTAAATATAGCATTATGCCCTTCCATAGGCAGAAATCCCCCTCAACATTTGACCAGGGAGGACTATGTAATCATCCCCCACCCCCGATGTTAGGCATATGTTTATAATTATATGATCAGTGACCCATTTTTTAAATCAAAATGTGTTGAATGGGTCTTCTTTTTTTTATTCCAAAATTTGCGCCAAAATAGGTGCAAATTTAACATCTGATGTAATTTACCATCAAAAATTGTCAACGGGAAACAAAAATCCTTGGAAAATTAGTTAATTTTGATCAAAATATGATCCAGAATCGGTGTGATTGGTGTTGCGCGCACATGGTCTGGGGGGTTCAATGAGGTAAAAAGGTCTAGGTCACTGCTGTGAAGAGTTACCTATGGCCTCGTTCATGTAAACGCCCTCAGACAATGGACTATATCGAAAAAATGTGTTTGAGAGTATACTAGGGCTATTCCATCCATAACACTGTGTCTTGAACAAGCAATGAGTCACACGATTGATTTTGAGATATAACAACACACAAAGGATAGAATTTCTTGCTTTCTATTGTTTTGAAACCCTCCAATTGCTCATATCTTGGAAGTAATTATCCATTCTTAGTGGGATTTTCTGCAACATTTTGCATTGCACATGTGACCAATGCAATAGGGTAGAAAATTTACAAATGTGATATTTTTAACTTCAGACTCACTTTGCTTGATCCCCATCACATATTTATTGGTAACATTTCGTCGCTGTTTAGACATACCGACACATCACAAAAAACAGCGTTTTGAGAAAATCGTGTTTGAAAATTTTCCAATTTTTAAAGACTTGTTTTAGAGAGCATTTACATCAAATGTCACTATCATTGTCAAAGAACACTAATAGATATATACTTATGTTTGTTATGACCATGTTACAACAACAAATTGCAATTATTAATTAGGAGTAATTATGTCATAAAGTCATGTGCCAGTATGTCAGAAAGAAGAAAAAAAACTTTGTATTCATCCTACAGTGATATGCCATAGATTATGCCGGTATGTCAGAACTGCAGTTACACGGTGGTCTATGGCAGAATATTGTGATGTGCCGGTATGTCAGAATACAAAATGAGGTTTTCATGCCGGTATTATGTTAAAACCCTGGCATATCACACTAATTAGTGCGGTATCACATTAATTAATTACCTTTTGTCTCAATTTGTTTGGAGAATAAAGAGTTTCATTTGTAGATCATGAAATGCAACTTAACTCATTTTGCCCAAAATGGCACAAGTGCCAGTATGTCAGAACAGCGACGATTCATGACTTACTTGTAATGTTTTCTTGCCTTGCGTGATTGCACAAATAATCGCAGCTCCTCCTTGTGTTCGCAACCCTGTAACCAAGTACTCCAACACCTGCGTAGTACCTGTGGACAGATTGTATACAAATGTTAAATGCTTGTGAGGTAAATGGTGAACAATAAATCACAAGGTCATCTGGAACTATAAAGGGGCATTGAGAGATCTGAGGAGGAGGGAGCCCTCAATTGTTTCAGAATTATTTTCTTTACACATATGTAATGCTTACAAATTACCCACCTTCTAATTACCATCCGAAATCATTGAGCGTAATTTGCAATCTTTCATGTAAAATTCATTAATTTGATAGCTTATTGTTTAATTTTGATTTTGCTGGATTCATATCGAAATTAACAAATTCATCTAAATCCCAACAGATGGTTTATACCTAATTTGTATCATGTCTACCATAAATAACCTTGAAGACCATGATTCGGGATCTAAAACACTTTCCACACGGCTATTGGTTTACCATACAAAACGGAAATGGTGATTCCAAATATAGTATAACTTCAATAATTTTGTTACATTTTGTGAAATTTTGGAATGTCGTCTGCAGACGCCTGCCGCATGGAAAGTGTTAACCAAAGAGATGACAGGAGTCATTGAATCAAACTTACCAAACTGTACCTCAGCTCATCAGCCCTGTGTTTGCGAATATCCGTCAATTTCCGCATGGCAACCGCAGTGTGGAATGCGTACAACCCTTGTTTCTGTTTTAGAGATACAAACAATATGTATGCATAAGTGATGACACATAAAAAAGAATAAGTTCTATAAAATGTACAAGTAATAAAATTGATGAAAATCAAATAATTGTTTAACTTAAAAGTTCTATAAACTATACAGGGTGAGTAAAAAAAGTGTACTCTGATTGAAAAATAAATAAAAAATATTTCTGACCACAAAATTAGGGCAACCAATAATTTAATCAATTACGCCATTTATCTGCTATCATCAGCAAAAAAGAATCACAGCAATATATGGTACCGTTTAGTAGATATGACTATTTCTGTAAAAGAACTGAATTTTGAAACCGAACAAATTTGTGATTTCACGCTCAATGAGCGCTTAATAATGAGTACTAGGATTAACATGTAATGGATTAAACAGTCTATTTATTAAACCAATTAAATAAATAATAGCCTTGTTCAGAATTTCTCCTAATTATTTAACATGAAATATAGATAAAATATTATCACCACTTGTAGGTTAAAGTAATTGCGAGGATTTAAAAATGATCCATAGATTTCATAAACATGATAAACAAGACGAGGACATGGAATACAAATGGCCAAATGAGTGACTATCTGATACTGTATAAAATATACAATAAAGTATTTTGATAAAAAATGATATTGCACCTATTTTTCATAAATATGTTTGACTAAGTAAATATTGTCCTCGATACAGTTAAAATATGCGGTCAAAATATCGATGTCCACAGTGAGACTAGTAAAGTAACAGTCTCTCTCTCGGTTGGTCTGGCAATATGTTTCTTTTCTTTTTTCCCTTGAAACCTACTGTAAAAGCCCAAAAATCTATACAAATGCAAAAAAAAACCTGTAAAAATGTTGCTGTTTTTTGACAAGCAAAAACAAATTGGGTTGGTATTCAATTGCATGTGAAAATGTTGTTCCCACATTTCTAAAAAAAATGTCAGTCGGGCCCGAACAACAGGATTTGTTTTTTTCTTCGCCTAAAGGAATGGTGGATTTTACTTGATTACCATACTTTTTGGCTCAGGGAGTCTCAGCTATTCAAATAAAAATAAAAAATTCTGTAATTCAAAAACTTACCAATAGTTGTCTTTGGTGATGCTGCATTGCTTGCGATATTTTCTCTGCCTTGATATGTTGTAAGTTTATATCTTTGATGATCTATCATTAAGGAAAATATACTCTTTATAGAAGTGGAAATGCTAGCAGATGTGTAAATGCATTTTTTTACTTTTAAGAAAAATACATTTGAAAAAGATATATTTTTCTTCAAACTTTTTTCTTAGAAGATGCAAAACATACAACAATAATATTGTTAGCATACTGCAACCTTTAAAAATGAATGGGTGAAAAGGGTTTCTGTGATTCCAATATGCCAAAATTTCTGGCAGAGAAAAAAATACCAATTTTTCTTTTAATTGGAATAAAATATGGAATAATATTCCATCTACACAAGAGAGGGCAGACTGATATCACATAATTGGAAAATCGCTAGTAATATCTACCCCACAAAAATCCTTCTGCATAAAATGAGAAAATAGAAAATAATGATATATGTGATATATGTATTGAAAAGGATTATCACTTTTTCTTTTTCTGTAATACTAAAAGATACAACCAATATGGTTAGAAGCAAATGCTATTATATCTTTAAAAGTATCAAAACATGTAATTTTAACACATTTTGATGTTCTTTTGGGGTTTCAGCAATGTAAAGTCAAAACACAGAGAGATTTATAACTAGCATAATTATGATAGCTAAATTGTCAGTAAGTAAATTTAGCTATGGGAATCATCCTGGCAATCTTTTATTTCTTTTCTAATCAGAATTGAGATTCAGAAAATTAATTGAGATTAAGTAGCATCAATTTACATTGATTGCGCGTAACAATGAGATCTGTGACTTGAAATAAAATCATATTTTGAAGCTGCATATAGGAGATACAAGTAATAGTGAAAATATGTAATAGGTTTGTAATTTAAACTGAACATGTTTGATTTGATATATGTACAGTCCTCAAAATAAGTAACTGACCAGGTAATTAATATGATCTCAACTCCAAAACTATAGCTCTTACGTAAAAATATTAAATTGTTAAGTTGTAAGGAAATCTCATTTCTTTAATTTGAGATATTACTATTAACTCAGCTATGTGCCAAAAACCAAAACAAAGTCATTTTTTTATTTTAACATTTTGTTCGTCGACACGCAGCCTTGTACTAGCAACAGGCATATTATTGATTAACTGGTAGCGATAACTCACGGGTTATGCAGTTAGATGAGGATTGGGATGCTTCAATTGATCAATGCAGCCCATACACATACCTGTCACACGGTCCTGCGTTTTTAAAACCCAAGTGTGAAAATGTAAACTGCACTTTGTTCTATCCTTATCAATTATTAACCGATCTTCACTTGCAATATTTCAAATTGATGAAAAGAGATTTCCTTACAACTTTATAATTTAATATTTTTACGTAGGAGCTACAGTTTTGGAGTTACGAGTGTATTTATTACCTGGTCAGTTACTTATTTTGAGGACTGTATGTGATTGTGATAGAAAAGAGTGACGCATATGTAATCATGAAGAATTTGTAACTTATAAAGGTGAATGATAAACTTAAAAGCATACTGTAAAAGTGAATCATTTTTGTGTTTCTATATATATTAGTGTGTTTTTCAGTTGCATGAAAATAAAAATGCATTATGTATATGTATATATTTCTATGTGAAATACTTGGGGCATTCTGTATTTTCGCTGGTTAAGCGGAACAGTGCTAGCTGCGGGACGGACTCACATGGTCAACTTGTTTGTGTCCTTGGCCAAGATACTTAAAGTCTCAATTGCCTTGTCAACCCAAATGATACTTGGGGAGCTGTTAGGGAGTCACAATCTAAGTAGTGCTGATAGGCTGTGCACTGTAGCCACCTAAGTGTAGCGACGGAATGGTTCTGAATCAAAATGGCAGCAATTATAATTGGCCAAAAGGCGCTTTGGGACGGTACAAGCCAGTTGTGTACGGGGGAGGGCCAGGGGGCCAGAGCCCCCCTGAAATAACCCGTCGGTAAAAACGACCCTTGATTTGCGATTTTGACCATGCAATTTTTTTTTCTTCTACCGGTTATGCGGACAACTTCATCACTACCCCCAACCCCCACTTATCAAGATTTCAGCTGCTGACGGCAAAAAAATTGTGCAAGTTTTACAAATTTTGTTGGGAGTCTGTAAAAAGAAATTGACGGTACATCATGCCTTTCGTCGGTACAACTATGGTCGTCCCCCCCCCCAGTTGAAAGCACTATATAAGAACTGTCTATTATTAGTATTATTTATTTTTATCTTCAATTAATCACAAAGGATACAAAATCGCCAGTGAATCCATGCCCTTCTCAGTCTAGCTCGCCAAGCCAGTGCATCTATCTGCTGTCCACGCAATGCCAAGGATCTGCGGGTGAACCAGGATGTGTGCCAATGCTGGAAGTAATTGTAAACCATGCGTGTTGCGTAAAACTGACTAGCAACAACTGTGGAAACAAATATTCAAATATAGTTAACACATTTAATCATTCTCATGTCCAAATCTTATTTAAAGGTAGATGACCCGATCACATTTTCGTAACACAGAAATATTTCAAACATACGGAGATTTTCATATCATATGAAAGCTTGTATTTTTCTCATCATCATACTGAAATTTGACGGCCTAAATCGGTATAATTACGGAGAAATCGATGAAATAACGTTGAATTACCGCGAATGGTGGTAACCACCGATATAGTTTGTGTACTACTCAATGGGTACAGTTCACAGCATCTTGTGTGTCTAAAATAAGAACCATTAGAGCTATGCAACTCAAACTTTGGAACACGACTTTTTTAAGGATGACCTTTCATGTAGAATAGAAAACTTCAAGTTGAAAATCGGAACATCTACCTTTAAGTACTAATGTAAAGACCTCAACATAAGAAAGTCATACACTTTGTTTATGTCATAAATAGAGTAGCTTATTATTGCAATTTGGTGGCAAATTTGGTATCAAATTATGCCAAACAAAATGATTTATCCACATAAAAATCACAAATTTAAAAACTTTTTTAGTTTTGACTAATTTTGGTAATTTAGAGTGAATTTCTTTCTTAAAATAGACTGTTTTAATTAACTCTTAGTACTTCTACAACTTTTGGATACAACTAAATACCTGCATGATGTCATTTTATCCATTTCCAATAGATTCACCTTCAAGGTGCAGAATTCAACAGTGATTTTCCTACAATTTTTACCATGTTTTTGCTTGTAAATTGTCCACATTTAAAAACATGTTTTGATTTCGGTAAATACCTGGTAGGGTTTTGCATATGTCTACAGTTCCACTGTTCTTTTTTTAACACTCAGAGGGTATGAGCGTGTTTCTGCTTGGGCACTGCAAATAGTAAACGCTAATAAAAGTTTCAATCGGTCAGTTTTTAATCCCCCCTGTTTCTACTCGCGAAAAGTTAGTGCTAAGTTTATCGATCTTTAGTCAATGGGCCAAAACATTTGACCTTTTGTAATACCAAACAATGCCACCGCACCTGAAAAAGATTGCTTCACAATGTACATAACCCAGCGTGACACGATTCACGGCGCAAACCGCTAAGATTAATCGCCTTTTTGTTTCTATTGGGTTTATTGCCGATTATTGCCGGTTCCAAACCTGGTTTGTGAAGTTTTTTGGGATTACCAAAAATACCGATTATTGCCGGGTTCTGCCTGTTTCTACTGGGCAAACTTAGCGTTTGTTAGCGGTTTCTTCCCCAGCAGAAACACGCTCTCTGCAGTACTCGAAATTTTAAAAAGTCAAAAAATCAAAAACAATCGCCAACCCTGATAGCAGAGAGTAGTGTAATCTTGGTAAATTTACCGTAAAGAAAGGGGAAAAAAATCAACCAAGAAAATATCTATCCTACAGGCTTACGTTTCTCCTGCTTCCTATCCCTGCGATGCTGTACATATGGCATAAATCCCTGATGGAAGCATCTCCCCAGCAATTTCCGGTGATACAACTCTATTGACAGTTGTTCTTTTCTTTTCATCTCGATACGTTCCGCTAACCTGGCAAGCCATGTCATCCAAGTCTGTGTGTTAATTCAAGATGTTATTATTTTAAAAGAATGAGAAATTTGTAAACTTCATACAAGCTTAAGCATTGTAAAATCCTGCTGAGTATGCAGGTCTTGAAACCATGCTGCGCATTTCAAGGTATCAAGGTCATTAAGAGTAAAGACTAAGAGTGTTTGAGTAATCAAATATTCATCAAGCAAGAGGGCAAAATGTGGGCCTTGATAGGTCCCCCCCCCCCCCTCCCACCCAACTTCCATTACCTTATGCACCAGTACATCAGCCCAGTGTTGTAGAGCATCTTGCTGCATAGCTTGCTTATCCCTCACACCTTGTATCTGTGATGTCCATTGATACCAGGCTTGGGCTAGTCTCCTAGTGTCTGCTATACGGTAAGCATTAACCCCAACCATCCCTCACTCTCATTACCTTATGCACCAGTACATCAGCCCAGTGTTGTAGAGCATCTTGCTGCATAGCTTGCTTATCCCTCACACCTTGTATCTGTGATGTCCATTGATACCAGGCTTGGGCTAGTCTCCTAGTGTCTGCTATATGGTAAGCATTAACCCCAACCATCCCTCACTCTCATTACCTTATGCACCAGTACATCAGCCCAGTGTTGTAGAGCATCTTGCTGCATAGCTTGCTTATCCCTCACCCCTTGTATCTGTGATGTCCATTGATACCAGGCATGGGCTAGTCTCCTAGTGTCTGCTATACGGTAAGCATTAACCCCAACCATCCCTCACTCTCATTACCTTATGCACCAGTACATCAGCCCAGTGTTGTAGAGCATCTTGCTGCATAGCTTGCTTATCCCTCACCCCTTGTATCTGTGATGTCCATTGATACCAGGCTTGGGCTAGTCTCTTAGTGTCTGCTATATGGTAAGCATTAACCCCAACCATCCCTCACTCTCATTACCTTATGCACCAGTACATCAGCCCAGTGTTGTAGAGCATCTTGCTGCATAGCTTGCTTATCCCTTACACCTTGTATCTGTGATGTCCATTGATACCAGGCTTGGGTTAGTCTCCTAGTGTCTGCTATACGGTAAGCATTAACCCCAACCATCCCTCACTCTCATTACCTTATGCACCAGTACATCAGCCCAGTGTTGTAGAGCATCTTGCTGCATAGCTTGCTTATCCCTCACACCTTGTATCTGTGATGTCCATTGATACCAGGCTTGGGCTAGTCTCCTAGTGTCTGCTATATGGTAAGCATTAACCCCAACCATCCCTCACTCTCATTACCTTATGCACCAGTACATCAGCCCAGTGTTGTAGAGCATCTTGCTGCATAGCTTGCTTATCCCTTACACCTTGTATCTGTGATGTCCATTGATACCAGGCTTGGGCTAGTCTCCTAGTGTCTGCTATATGGTAAGCATTAACCCCAACCATCCCTCACTCTCATTACCTTATGCACCAGTACATCAGCCCAGTGTTGTAGAGCATCTTGGTGCATAGCTTGCTTATCCCTCACACCTTGTATCTGTGATGTCCATTGATACCAGGCTTGGGCTAGTCTCCTAGTGTCTGCTATACGGTAAGCATTAACCCCAACCATCCCTCACTCTCATTACCTTATGCACCAGTACATCAGCCCAGTGTTGTAGAGCATCTTGCTGCATAGCTTGCTTATCCCTCACACCTTGTATCTGTGATGTCCATTGATACCAGGCTTGGGCTAGTCTCCTAGTGTCTGCTATATGGTAGGCATTAACCCCAACCATCCCTCACTCTCATTACCTTATGCACCAGTACATCAGCCCAGTGTTGTAGAGCATCTTGCTGCATAGCTTGCTTATCCCTCACACCTTGTATCTGTGATGTCCATTGATACCAGGCTTGGGCTAGTCTCCTAGTGTCTGCTATATGGTAAGCATTAACCCCAACCATCCCTCACTCTCATTACCTTATGCACCAGTACATCAGCCCAGTGTTGTAGAGCATCTTGCTGCATAGCTTGCTTATCCCTCACACCTTGTATCTGTGATGTCCATTGATACCAGGCTTGGGCTAGTCTCCTAGTGTCTGCTATATGGTAAGCATTAACCCCAACCATCCCTCACTCTCATTACCTTATGCACCAGTACATCAGCCCAGTGTTGTAGAGCATCTTGCTGCATAGCTTGCTTATCCCTCACACCTTGTATCTGTGATGTCCATTGATACCAGGCTTGGGCTAGTCTCCTAGTGTCTGCTATATGGTAGGCATTAACCCCAACCATCCCTCACTCTCATTACCTTATGCACCAGTACATCAGCCCAGTGTTGTAGAGCATCTTGCTGCATAGCTTGCTTATCCCTCACACCTTGTATCTGTGATGTCCATTGATACCAGGCTTGGGCTAGTCTCCTAGTGTCTGCTATACGGTAAGCATTAACCCCAACCATCCCTCACTCTCATTACCTTATGCACCAGTACATCAGCCCAGTGTTGTAGAGCATCTTGCTGCATAGCTTGCTTATCCCTCACACCTTGTATCTGTGATGTCCATTGATACCAGGCTTGGGCTAGTCTCCTAGTGTCTGCTATACGGTAAGCATTAACCCCAACCATCCCTCACTCTCATTACCTTATGCACCAGTACATCAGCACAGTGTTGTAGAGCATATTGCTGCATAGCTTGCTTATCCCTCACACCTTGTATCTGTGATGTCCATTGATACCAGGCTTGGGCTAGTCTCCTAGTGTCTGCTATATGGTAAGCATTAACCCCAACCATCCCTCACTCTCATTACCTTATGCACCAGTACATCAGCCCAGTGTTGTAGAGCATATTGCTGCATAGCTTGCTTATCCCTCACACCTTGTATCTGTGATGTCCATTGATACCAGGCATGGGCTAGTCTCCTAGTGTCTGCTATATGATAAGCATTAACCCCAACCATCCCTCACTCTCATTACCTTATGCACCAGTACATCAGCCCAGTGTTGTAGAGCATCTTGCTGCATAGCTTGCTTATCCCTCACACCTTGTATCTGTGATGTCCATTGATACCAGGCTTGAGCTAGTCTCCTAGTGTCTGCTATATGGTAAGCATTAACCCCAACCATCCCTCACTCTCATTACCTTATGCACCAGTACATCAGCCCAGTGTTGTAGAGCATCTTGCTGCATAGCTTGCTTATCCCTTACACCTTGTATCTGTGATGTCCATTGATACCAGGCTTGGGCTAGTCTCCTAGTGTCTGCTATATGGTAGGCATTAACCCCAACCATCCCTCACTCTCATTACCTTATGCACCAGTACATCAGCCCAGTGTTGTAGAGCATCTTGCTGCATAGCTTGCTTATCCCTCACACCTTGTATCTGTGATGTCCATTGATACCAGGCTTGGGCTAGTCTCCTAGTGTCTGCTATACGGTAAGCATTAACCCCAACCATCCCTCACTCTCATTACCTTATGCACCAGTACATCAGCCCAGTGTTGTAGAGCATATTGCTGCATAGTTTGCTTATCCCTCACACCTTGTATCTGTGATGTCCATTGATACCAGGCTTGGGCTAGTCTCCTAGTGTCTGCTATATGGTAAGCATTAACCCCAACCATCCCTCACTCTCATTACCTTATGCACCAGTACATCAGCCCAGTGTTGTAGAGCATATTGCTGCATAGCTTGCTTATCCCTCACACCTTGTATCTGTGATGTCCATTGATACCAGGCATGGGCTAGTCTCCTAGTGTCTGCTATATGATAAGCATTAACCCCAACCATCCCTCACTCTCATTACCTTATGCACCAGTACATCAGCCCAGTGTTGTAGAGCATCTTGCTGCATAGCTTGCTTATCCCTCACACCTTGTATCTGTGATGTCCATTGATACCAGGCTTGAGCTAGTCTCCTAGTGTCTGCTATATGGTAAGCATTAACCCCAACCATCCCTCACTCTCATTACCTTATGCACCAGTACATCAGCCCAGTGTTGTAGAGCATCTTGCTGCATAGCTTGCTTATCCCTTACACCTTGTATCTGTGATGTCCATTGATACCAGGCTTGGGCTAGTCTCCTAGTGTCTGCTATATGGTAGGCATTAACCCCAACCATCCCTCACTCTCATTACCTTATGCACCAGTATATCAGCCCAGTGTTGTAGAGCATCTTGCTGCATAGCTTGCTTATCCCTCACACCTTGTATCTGTGATGTCCATTGATACCAGGCTTGGGCTAGTCTCCTAGTGTCTGCTATACGGTAAGCATTAACCCCAACCATCCCTCACTCTCATTACCTTATGCACCAGTACATCAGCCCAGTGTTGTAGAGCATCTTGCTGCATAGCTTGCTTATCCCTCACACCTTGTATCTGTGATGTCCATTGATACCAGGCTTGGGCTAGTCTCCTAGTGTCTGCTATACGGTAAGCATTAACCCCAACCATCCCTCACTCTCATTACCTTATGCACCAGTACATCAGCCCAGTGTTGTAGAGCATATTGCTGCATAGCTTGCTTATCCCTCACACCTTGTATCTGTGATGTCCATTGATACCAGGCTTGGGTTAGTCTCCTAGTGTCTGCTATATGGTAAGCATTAACCCCAACCATCCCTCACTCTCATTACCTTATGCACCAGTACATCAGCCCAGTGTTGTAGAGCATATTGCTGCATAGCTTGCTTATCCCTTACACCTTGTATCTGTGATGTCCATTGATACCAGGCTTGGGCTAGTCTCCTAGTGTCTGCTATATGGTAAGCATTAATCCCAACCATCCCTCACTCTCATTACCTTATGCACCAGTACATCAGCCCAGTGTTGTAGAGCATCTTGCTGCATAGCTTGCTCATCCCTTACACCTTGTATCTGTGATGTCCATTGATACCAGGCTTGGGCTAGTCTCCTAGTGTCTGCTATATGGTAAGCATTAACCCCAACCATCCCTCACTCTCATTACCTTATACACCAGTACATCAGCCCAGTGTTGTAGAGCATCTTGGTGCATAGCTTGCTTATCCCTCACACCTTGTATCTGTGATGTCCATTGATACCAGGCTTGGGCTAGTCTCCTAGTGTCTGCTATATGGTAAGCATTAACCCCAACCATCCCTCACTCTCATTACCTTATGCACCAGTACATCAGCCCAGTGTTGTAGAGCATCTTGGTGCATAGCTTGCTTATCCCTCACACCTTGTATCTGTGATGTCCATTGATACCAGGCTTGGGCTAGTCTCCTAGTGTCTGCTATATGGTAGGCATTAACCCCAACCATCCCTCACTCTCATTACCTTATGCACCAGTACATCAGCCCAGTGTTGTAGAGCATCTTGCTGCATAGCTTGCTTATCCCTCACACCTTGTATCTGTGATGTCCATTGATACCAGGCTTGGGCTAGTCTCCTAGTGTCTGCTATATGGTAAGCATTAACCCCAACCATCCCTCACTCTCATTACCTTATGCACCAGTACATCAGCCCAGTGTTGTAGAGCATCTTGCTGCATATCTTGCTTATCCCTCACACCTTGTATCTGTGATGTCCATTGATACCAGGCATGGGCTAGTCTCCTAGTGTCTGCTATATGGTAAGCATTGCCATAGTTCTTCTTCTTGATGCTTCGACAGGCCATGTACTGTTTCCAAGCAGTGAACGTGGATTGTAGACATTTTGAATTGGCTGAATAACACAAAGAGAAAAGATTTTAAAAATGTTTATATATTTAAAGTTCAATCACAGGAAAAAGACATTTTGTGCAGTTGATTACTGTGTAATAATTGTTACTAAACATGTCATAAGTAACATAATTGGAGGTATTAGCCATCATGTCAAATGTTACATGATAAAGCTTGGTTCAATCCAGACGTTATTTATCGTGCGTTGCGGTGCGTTGTCGCAGTGGAGTTAAAAAATATTCAACTATTATTGCAGCAGGCTGTGACGCATTGCGTTAATGCTGATGTTCTTCTTTTTTGCCACTGCGCTGGCTGCCACCGCATGACCCAGCGTGACCTGCGATGAATTGCTGTACACTGCAGTGGAAGTAAGGCTACTGCACCGCATCGCATGGTAAATATCGCCTAGTGTGAACGAACCTTAAGGGGTATATTTATAATGCTTTTACCAGTCCCTATCCAAATCATTGTAACTATGCTTAGGGTAGGGAATAATCTTCGCTTTTAACAATTTGAAATAAATATAAACTTCTTAAAAAGAGTGACTGGGGAGGGAGGAAATGAGGATAGCATTCTAACAACAAACAAAAACAAAATAATAAAATAATAATATAGTTTGCTAATTACTTACCATGCAGATTAGCTGCACTATTCTTAGCATTATTAATTCTCTGCATCAACACATACTGGAGCCATGCCTGCCACACTTTACGAGTTGTACAATACCTAGAACACAATTTCAACAATGAGTGTATTATTGAAATAAATTGAATTGAAACATTAACGTTTGAATTACATGTATTTTCATTTGACTAGCATCTGTTTTAGCCAAGTTCTGTCACAACAGGTAGATTTTATTAATAACCCTGGATTGCAGTATTTACTCCTTTAAACACCCTTGGGTTGCTGCAGTTTTTATTGGGGTCAATTTTTCAAGCGCTAGTACCAATAAAACACTGTGATGTTGACTTGGTTACATCGCTGAAGAGATACATTTTGTTATACAAGGGGTTGGTTCAGACTCCCTAAGTTGCTCAAATATTATTTCCTATACCATGCCATATTGAGCGTCACTCGCTATATTGCCGCTGTATTATTGATCCAGAATGTGAAATGTGCTGCATCTCTGCATCCTATTTTGAAGCATCCTTTGACCGATTTTATCGCAAAAAGGTATTCATCTCTTGATATATAGCTAAGAAGTTCAACTTTGCGGGCAAATTGATTGTATTTTAGGACAAGAAAAGTGACTTTCACATACTTTGTTGGCTTTGTTCTATCGAATTTGTATGGTGAACGTCAGGATGAATGACTTGGTCAAGCTCTTTTAGATGGCTTCATGTTTGAAATCTAGGTTGAAATAATAATCATTTCAAGGTTTGGTTTTTAATCAAATTTGCGCCATTTTTCCAAACAGTTTTGGACCCTCTAATAATAAGTGAACACCATACTATTCCATGCAAAATTAGCAAACAAAGCATGCATCTGATTTGATAAAATCTTACTGCCCACCAACTATCAATATCTCACACTTTGCCGCTGGTAGATGCCTTCTACTGACTCTAGGGGGTATTTACCAATCATACAACAATTAATGGTTAGACCCATAAAACCTCTTAGCTAGGCTAGACGGGGTATAACTTGTATTCCTTTTTTAACAACCCATCAGATATTATGCTATTCCATCCAAACTCACCCTACCCTATTCTAGGTATACCTTTAGTGTGTTTACCTGTAATAATACTGTCCTCTGACTAATATCTCCATTTCCTGGAATTCACCCAAAATGCAAAGGTCATGACCCCTACATACTCAACAGTGTATAGCTATTATAGTCTGTTTACATGTAACGATACTGTACTCTGACCGGTCGCCATTCCCTGCGATTTACCTACCATGTATCATGTCATTCTACCCAAGCATAAAGGTCACATCCAACCTTATACTCAACAAGTTATAGCTATAGTCTATTTACCTGTAATGATACTGAGCTCTAACTTGTAGCCACTACTCCCTGCAATTCATCCACCACTTCACATCATTCTACCCAAACACAAAGGTCACATCCAACCTTACACTCAACAAGTTATAGCTAAAGTGTGTTTACCTGTAATGATACTGAGCTCTAACTTGTAGCCACTTCTCCCTGCAATTCATCCATCACTTCACATCATTCTACCCAAACACAAAGGTCACATCCAACCTTACACTCAACAAGTTATAGCTAAAGTGTGTTTACCTGTAATGATACTGAGCTCTAACTTGTAGCCACTTCTCCCTGCAATTCATCCACCACTTCACATCATTCTACCCAAACACAAAGGTCACATCCAACCTTACACTCAACAAGTTATAGTTATAGTGTGTTTACCTGTAATGATACTGAGCTCTAACTTGTAGTCGCCATTCCCTGCGATTCACCCACCACATATCATGCCATTCTGCCCAGACCTTACGCACAAGGCACTTGTGATAATGGGTCCTGAATACAAAGTAAGCAAAAAGTATGTTACACCTTTTATTTTGTGTATAAAGAGCAAGTGTGAACAATAGCCCAACAGACATTAACAAAGGTTAATGGACTGAATGATTAGAAATCAAACTGGTAACTCTCTACAAAGAGCACTGATGGGCCAATCAATTGGTTCACTGCAACTCAGAAAACGTACAAGGAACACAAATGGGCAGGGGTTAAAAAAGCCAATGAAAGTGACATGTGAATAAGATAAAATCCCAAACATTTGTGGTGCTCACGTTACAACTTGTTATACAATATTAAACCTGTCAGAGCTCTTTTACATTTCAACAGTAAATCCTAGCACATTCACAAATAAATTTACATATGTGAAAGCAAACGGTGCCTATACTGATTTTTCCTTTCAAATTTCTTTAGCACTGGCAAAGGTCTAAAGCACCACTAGTTGAACCCCGTTTACCTTATCTTATGTGGGCCCAATTTCCAATCCAAGCACATTCAAAAATAAATTCACAAAAGGACAAAAACAAATCTGTCTCACATAAGTGTGTGGAGTTACTTTTGCCTCCTAACCCTTCGCGAGGAGCCCAATTTGGACCCCTTGTTTTTTTAGTTTTCCAACAAAAATTGAAAAAGAAATGGCTCCAAAGGGAAAAAGTGGGCCAAAAACAAAATAAATACCGCATAGCTATTTTCCCAAATGTATGTGAGACGGACTTTCTTTTTTCTGTTGGCCTAAGTGAAGGCAAACGGTGCCTTTAGTGATTTTTTCTAAACTTCTTAGTATTGGCACAGGTCTAAACTCTAAAGCACCATTAGTTTAATCCCATTTACCTTATCTTATGTGGGCCCACTTTTCCAAAGCAGGCTGACACCCAGAGATGAAAAAACTTCCGGGCTATGTACCTGTGGCAAATTTATAAAAATAAAATGCATAACAATATGTTATTTGTAACTGGACATGGTTTACTATAAGGCTTGTTCAGACGGCCACTAAGCTCGAGAATAGTTAAATATTTGTTACTGCTAACCGAGAGTGTATGTCCACACGACAAACTTAACCTCGAGAATAGCGACGCTACTGCGGTAGCTTCGAGGTTAACTCAAGGTCATGCGACTCTTCATTTTTTGGTAAGACCTGGGTCACAGGTCATAAATCTCACTCACGGTTAGCATTGCGATGGATTCACACGGCGCACACACTCTATGTTAGCTCTCGTTAAGTGCTTCGGAATTAGTTAACCGTAAGCTCTTTAAGGGTTAACATTCCAGCTTTATGCTCGGGGATAGTTAACCATGATTGATTCACACGGCTGTTAACCAAGAGTTTAACCTTGAATTTGACGCTAACTAAGAGGTTAGCTTCCCTCGTCGGAACGCACCTTATGCCATAACACTATTGGTTTTCAGCAAATATGAAACATGCTCTATCAAAATTAGATAAAACTGGGCAAGGGAGGAAAACTGGAAAAAAGAGGCCACAATTAATAGTACCCAGAATATAGTGAACAAACGATATCATATCTGTAACTTTAAAAATCCATAATTTTGACACTAAAATCCCATTTCAAAAAGGAAACTCTCATTGTACAGATATTTTTTACTTTAAAAGATTCAATCAAAACTTGAAATGTTCCCTGCCAAGTTCTGTCTGATTTTGCAAGAACAAGTCACATATGCCCTGGATAAATGGTCATTTATTAAATGAGAAAATTATATAAATCAATGCACAGGGGATGATGTTGATGTAAACATTGCCACAATCCTCTATAGTAGTGCCATTGTGAGCATATTAAGAAATAAATAATAATAGTAATTAATAAGCACTTATAATGCACCATTTATCTTGAAACTACTCCAAGGCGCAATTAACCCTTTGAGAACTACCTAACGATTAGTTGAAATTTAGAATGTGTTTAATATTTAACCAATCAGAGACATTGTTAGAATAATAATAATTACAATTTCCAAAAATATTAGCATAACATATTTATAAGCAAAACTGTAATTGGTTATAAAGATGATTAGTGTTCATAAATACTTTGGTGGGGGGGAGGGATTGGAAAAATTGAGCCATGGACATCATTTTTTTTTTATCCCCTCCAAGATAGGGTAGGTTTTTTATTGATCCCCCCTTTTAAGAACTTTTTTATTATCCCCCCAAAATAGGTGTTTTTTTCTGATCCCCCTTTTGAGGACCTTTTTTTGTTGATCCCCCCCCCCCTTGTTTTTTCCAACCCCCTCACCAAAGTATTTATGATCACTCCCTTATATCATGTAATTGACCAATGGGAATCATTGTACAAAAGACAGGTAGTGAGTGAACCATGATCTGAAACAAATATTGCACTGAACAAAACCCATCTAAAATTGTTGGCAACATCTCCCCATGGTTATTTATTATTGTTATTTCTCAGGAAACAAGACACACACACACCTAATTCAAAACAAAATTCATACATTAGTTCATGATTTTTCTTATCTTTGAAATAATTTCAAACAAATAAAAAAGATCACTTTATTAAAACCCCATAGCTGGGTCCCATACAATGGGGTGTCATTAACTACTGACAAATAAATGACTATTGTCTTTAGTTATGGTCACAATACAGAGAATGTTTCTATTAAAATCAAATATAGTTGCATACAAGACCATACCTGATGCGTATTTCTTGAATCCTGCCTGCTTTATGCCATGTGTAATCCGATGGTCTTTCACTTACTTCAACAAACTTGACATGCTTTTGTCCTGAAATATTGAAAGAAAAAACAAATATTAATATTAATAACATACTTGGCTGTGGTCGCAAGACAGAGATATGTAAAAGGTTTTAAGAGGAGAAAAAACAACAACTATATAGCCTATAATAATTCAGTTAAAAATGCATGCAAAGCCAGTAGTGTGAGTGCTTTGTTGCGAAACCCTCATAGGTATGTTTAGGGCTTGCCTTCAGGACCCTGGTGCGGTTCTAGGGATAATATCCTACTGTCATGGGGTGCTGATGGGGTTCCAGTCCAGGGATAATGATACTTGAATATTGAGATTTGTAACAATTTCGCACCTAAATATCAGTTTAAGGGCACTCATTTATGTCGCTTCACTGGTTTGTAATCAAGTCTCTAATCTGAATGCTAGTAATATCAATCCATTTATGGACTTGTTCATTTAGAAAAGTGCTTCAAGACCATTTTTCTCAAAAATATTCTGTGGTTTTTACATATTATTAAGTACAATTGTTTGTGTAAAATTCAGATTTGAGTTATGACTTTTTCATTGAATAAGAATTTATTTGTTATTTTATGCTGTCTTCATTTGAGATAAAATCAATACATTAATACTGACGTTTGCTTGCAGACGGGTGATGAGGTCCTGGGAGTTGATTCCCCTTCAAGGCTGACATTCCTGGTAGAGTTTTCCTGATAGGTATCTTGGATGATGTAACTGAGGCATCTCTGCCACGTGATGACAGTCTGTTTGATGGGTCATTGCCACCTGCAGTGAGTCTGATGCAGAGATAGCAAGGTATAAGATAAGGCAATCAATAACTGTAATAATAATTAATAGCAGGGGAAAACAAAATGGGACAATCAAAAATTTCAATGAAAAAAAGAGGGGACAAATAAATTTAAATGCTACATGTCCAAGATGTTATAGTTCTAATATTTCAATCATGGTTTAGAATACATTGCAGTACTGTAAACGTGGAAATGATTGCGCTTTTCACGCTCCAAGCAGCTACCGCGAAAATAAAAACATGTTTATTTTGAGTATTTATAAGCCGATGTAATGAACTTTCAAATAACGAATTAAATACAAGCGAAATGGCTGAAAGTCGGCAAAGCGCGAAAATGTAACTACACGCAAATTACCACTTTACAGTATTCAACATAAGGACAGTTGAGAGCTAAATAGCCACTAAATAGGCTTCAGGATCACTAATGGGGCGATCCCCCCCCCCCCCCCCCCCTCCCCCCCCCCCCCCCCCAAACAAAAGAAATTACTGTCGTGTCGGTTGAGATTGGCACTGTCGGTTCATTTGACAAGAGGAATCATGGAATTATGATGGTCAAAAGTACACAGATGGAAATTGTTCGAACGCTACGCATGTATGTGTCCCCAAAATGCAATATTTGTTGGTACAAGCTTATTTAGAGCTAAAATGTACCTCAATCATAGCAAAAATAAGTGTAAAGTCAAAAATATTAGCGCGCTATGCGCGCAATTCTTTACTAAGACAATTTTGTTGTTCACTTTCATTTCTTGCCCCCCCCCCGATATATGAAAAACCTAGCTATGCCACTGATGATGTTTAATAATAATGCTCAACTTTGCTACACAAATAGAGCCTGTGTCTGTTCAAATATTTTAGCTTGGGCAACGAAAAAATGAAAAATTTGGGACGGTATTCATAATATAAGGACATTTTTCCCTTTAATATTTATAAATGGGTTGGTAAATCATGAAAACTGAGGAACTTACCAACATCTGCTAACTAGCACTGATATTGGAAAGCATAAGTTTATTTAGAGCCAAATTGTAAATGGGGGTGGGGGTTGACTTGCCTTTTAAGTGCCAACATCTTTTTTTATCACGGAAACTGATAGATACTACACAAGAACATAGATTTTAAAAAAATGCTGAACATGCATATTCCTTCTTTCCTAAAACTATAGTCTATAACCTTTAATTTCTAACAAATAAATGAGTAATTGACAATTTTAAGCATGCATTTATGTCGCAGTTAAACATAAACAGAACACATTTTGCTAATAATCAAAATATATGATTTTAAAAATATTTTTTAAAAACCTATAGATTTTCAGATTTTAGGGTCGGTCACAAAGAGCATGTCAACGTCTATTTGTTTAGCCTAGCGCAATTAGTACACACACACCTACCTGTCCGACTTTTGTCTTGTCATAGTTGCCTTTGGCATACGGCGGCCATCTGTGTGATAACCATGAGATGATGCCTCATAACTACGACCAACTGATGGTGTCTGACTTTTTAAGATGAGAGGACCTCCTCCTGGTGTCCGACCCTCTCTGGACTGAAGTCGGATTCTCTCTGCTTGGACCTGTTGAGTAACAATGGTTTGTAGTTTTACAAGTCATGTTCATATCAAGACATTGATAGTGGATATCACTAAGATAATACTCATGGGTAGCTGACCATGTTTAGCAATTTTAAACCCTTTTTGTAGCTGTTTTGCTACGTACCATGTAATAGGGAAATTCCATGCAGGCTGTATTGATTCAATCAAACAAATATGGTACCTTTTGTGGATCGATTAGAACACGGGACTTCCATGTTCTACAAAAGTCATTTAATTCCAACATATTCTTGAACAGCCATAATAAAATATGTTCATGGATCTCACAGAAATCGGCGATAGTGACAACCTGATTAAAAGCTGATCATTAGTGGATTCATCTATATCACTGAGGACTGTGTTTCTTCTCTCAAAATGTGGTTTTCTTTCCACTAAATGATCAGTTTTGAACCAATATAAATCAACCTATTCTTGAATTTGATGAAAAAGGTTACACAAATCCAGGAAATTATTTTGTAAGTCGACAAACTTTTCAATTATAGTATCATGATCCATTCATTCACTGAAGGTGATTATATGGCTAATACGCTTGTGATTGTAAGGGTTTAAATGCGCACAACATGGATACACCTGATGTTTAAAGTATGCGCTGTCATCTCGCAGACTGGGTCTTTGTGTTGGTACTGATGGTGAACTAGTTGCCATAGGTTACTCATACAAGGGCAACATCCTTAAATAGGACTTACACAGAGAATAAAGCACAAGGCATCTATCATTTTTACAATGTAAATTAACAGTAAAACAATTGCTGCCTTGTGATTTATTCCGTATGAGTCCATTAACCAGCCCTCAAAATAAGAAATGAGGAGGGCATGCAATTTAAGGCAATTTGAAAAGGGCACCAACTTTCTCCAAGGCAGTTATGTACTTTTGAATGGAGTGCCAGAAATCGAGGACATCAAGGCAATAAGGTGAGGCATCGAAGGCAACCTTCGATTAATTTGAGCTCTGCCAACTGTTAATTACACCAAATTTCCTCAATCCTCACCTTCATTTGCAAATTAAGATCTTTCAAGTGTGCCATTTTACCATGGTCGAGGCAATATACTGTCTTTATCCAATCATTTAAATTAGTCAGAATGATGTAACCGCCTTTAATGAGCCCATGTGGCCAGCCACGTATGCATGTTGATGTTTACCTGCATATAATGAACAGAAAAGAGTATCATTAATATTAGAAAAACAAGAATTATTAGAGTTTTTAAACTCTAGTAATTCTTGTTTTTCAAATAATAATCTTCTGAATTTTGTACTATGAATTAAAATTAATAATATTTACAAAACACAGACAAGCATTGAACTATTACTACATGATGTATACGGAATCCCTCCACCATATTCTTAACGACACTGCTTCACATTCCTTACACAAGGGATATATACATGGAGGCACAATTCCATTCTTGCGAACATTGTCAACATCATAAAGATAAATCTTCCTGATGAGATGACACTTCTGTGGAGCTTTATGCTGACATCCCAGGCTGGTCAATATTGGGGGTACCATTCCGTCCAATATTCTTCCCAATCCCACCAGTCAACGTTGGGACGGTCTGGACCTTGTTATTGTTAACAATGCCCAGAAGCGCATTCATTATACATAGCCTATACTACTAGGCCTAGGATCCCGCCTAGGATAGCTCTAAATCACAGCTAATTTAAAAGCATCAGAGTCCGAGTCGCAGGGCTGGAAAAAATGTTTTTTTCCCTGCAAGGGAGTTGCTGTTTCCCGCGAACCCAATGGTTGCGAAGCCACGCACGCGAAGCGGCACCAGGGGGGGAGCCAGATGGTAGCGCTTTTTGACAAATGAGACTGCAATTGGCGCGATTTGGTGCACCTTTTTTGGCGATTTAAAACAATTTGCGATAAGGTCCAATTGATGCTATTTTGTGCATCATTTTATTTAATATCGGCTGTATTGTTCTATACTGTGAACAAAAATCTATAAAAAAAAATAATAAAAAAAAATTCAATTTTTTTTTTTTTTTTTTTTTTTTTTTTTTTTTTTTTTTTTGGGGGGGGGGGGGGGGGGGATTTCCCGCGAGATGGCCATATTTCCCGGCAAGGAGCTTGCCGTTTTGCCGGATTTTTCCAGCCCTGCCGAGTCGCCGTCGGATATTTTCATCAATATTTTTCAACTTAAATTCTGAATAAAATTAGTCAAACTGTTTTTGCTTCAAATACCATGTTTAATGGATGATGTTCAAATATGTAGGTAGGCCTATAGTATAAATCTGGTGTGACCGGTGACGTAGTGCCCGGCAGTATGCGTGCGCACCTACAGGGAATATGCTTTAATTCACACTTGATTGATCATTACTTACCATGCTTACGGTGTAATAGTGCAGTAGTCATGGTCTGCATCAGGGGTTTTTCATTCTGACGCGTCTGCGCGTCCTAGACCTCTCACTTTCTTATAGTGACGCGTCAGGTTTCAAATTGGAAAGACTTGCGGGTCCCGATCAAAATTGAAGGGACCCCTTACATTTGACGATGTATGGAAATTGAAACCTTAAGAAATTCTGTAAATTACGTATTCATCCTTTGCTCACAATATAAACTCATTAAAACTGTCCGTAAAAAGTAAAATGTTCAAATACCCAAACTTCAGGACCCCTCAATTTCTTGGGGGACCCCTCAATTTCTTGGGGGACCCCTTAAATTTGCTTTTTGAAGTCCTACGGGGTCCTGAAAATTTTCATGGGACCTCTCACATTTTTGATCCAGTGCTATCCCTGGTCTGCATCCCTAAGCACAATGAGAGACCAGGTACTAAATCTGGTTGCCCGGCAGTATGCGTACGCACCATAACTTAAGGACATGTGCTTTTAAAATTGGCGCTCAGTGATGTGTGTTTTGCTTTCGAATAGTATGTATAATAATAATAATAATAATAATAATACTGAACATTTATAATGCGCGCAAATTTGCCAAAGCACTCATGGCGCAATGAGCAATTAAACAAAAGAAACAATGAAACCAGAGCAGAGAACATTATATACACAAATAATGCATAAAAAAGCAACAGCTCTGAATCATTTATACTAGTACCTCTAACATGTCTTTAGACCAGGCGCTAATCAATTTGTAAACACTAATGATGTAAACAACGGTCACCTCATCTATATTATATGCCTTCATGAAATATCTCATTAGTCATTCTCAACCTGTTTCCAAATTCCATTTTCTAAATTCTAATTTAAATTTGGGCAGTTTAGTTTAAAAAATGACACCGATTCCGACTGTCTATTACTAATGCTTGTTTTTGTGTGAGCCTAGCCTAAACTTTTAAGAAGCTACATGTATGAATGATGTAATCATATTGAATATTGTAATAACCTAATAATAGTAGGCCTAGTAAAACATGTAAAAAGGCTAAATGTAAATGTAGGCCCTGGCCTAACGATGATTAATATCATGTACAGATCAGCACTTTGGAACTTTGCACCGCACATGAGCATAATTAACAACCTTGGCCACAAAGTCTTAACTTATGGATCCTGCCAAGTATTCGAGTAGAAGTAGAAGTAGAAGTAACTACTAGGCCTGCCCTAGCTAGGGCCTTTATACAAATTATAGGCTAGGCTTAAAAACTTAATAAAACTTAAAAAAGCTTATTTATATTATTATTTTATATTAATAAAACAGCACTTTTAGTCAGACTAGAACCTTAAATTAAATTGAGATTCAAATTAGGGTATTCAATACCTTTACTAGTCCATGCTTAATCTAAGCAAAAGATTGTTTGCAATAACTTGGAATGGGAGGGATTCAAAACCAAAACATTTGCCGGTTCTCAGTTTTTAGACAAATCGGAAATCTGTATAATAACGAGTGGTTGTTGTAACACCTTGCTATTAATAAGAAAGATAATATTTTAAATTATAATCTTTAAACGTCTATAAAGTGCATTTTTGGGATAAGAATATATTACTATGTTATTTTAAAAATTATAAACTTGTTAATAAACATTTCATTGAGTTAATTATATAAAATACGATACATTTATTCAGCTGTATTTTAACATTTTACTTACATGACCACACCGTTAGATAACAATCAATTAATTATAGGTCTGGGCGGTATAAAATAATCCAGGATGTTGTCATTTGAGGGCAGACGATGATGGACACCAAAATGCCAACACCATTTCTGAATCTGTATTGATTTGTCAAGTGATCCTAGGCAGTGGCGGCACCAGCCCCGGGCACCAGCCTCATAATTTGGGGGGGGGAATTTGGGGGGGGCAAGATTTTTTTAGGGGGGGGGGGCAAAAACAAAAATGTTGCGCGCAAAGTGCGCACATTTTTTTGTGCCTTTTTACGCTTAAATGGTCACATTTGATCTAATACTAACTAATATGGTATGAAAATGCGCGCTTGCGTGCAAAATGTAGCTGTTTATGCTAAAATTGATCCAATTTGGTCTAATTTAAACTAATTAAGTAAGAAAAAAATTGCCTTTTTATGCTTAAACTTTCTATTTTTTTCTTATTTAAAAAAAATTTGGGGGGGGCAGCAAACTGGGGGGGGGGGGGGCAAGAATTTTTTCGGGGGGGGGAAATTCACGAGTTGGTGACTGAATTTTTTTGGGGGCAACCTTTTACGAAAATTTCGTAATCTTGCCCCTCCCCTGAAAAAAATTCCTAGCTACGCCACTGGGACCGCCCCCCCCCTCCACCCCTTTGCGAACGCTACTAGACTCAGGCCTATTCATCATGTTCCGTTGGTAGCCTGGTGGTTGGACATTTTGTACAAATGGGTTCGAACATTTTAAAAAAAATCCAATTCTTTTCACCCTCTTTTTTTTCTTTCTTTTCAAAAAGTGTCGGTTGCGATGCGCCTGTTTCCGAGCATACCTGAGGATACAAGCTCAATTTAAGTTTTTTGCCCCTCCCCCTTCACCCCCCCCCCCCCCCTCCCACCTAACAAAAAATGTCAGCCCCTGATTAGTGTATTGCTGCACAGAAAGAAAAAAGTGAGTCATCATCGTAAAATGAGTCACTACATGGACAAAATGACTCATTTTGAGCCATAGTGTGTCACTACACGGACAAAATGACTCATTTTTCGATGATGACTCACTTTTTTACTTTCTGTGTGGACTCAGAACAATCTTGTCTTTGTTGTTTTGTGACATGTTTTTGGTACCAAATTGTTCTGAAAATATTCATCTAAATTCTAAATGTCTATTTAGTCGGTTTTTGGACAAGAATTAGTCGGAAAACCCCGTAGACATTAACAAAGTGTATGACAGGGGTGGGCAACCTATGGCCCGCGGGGGGTAGGATCAAAAAAATGCGCACGGTCACAAAATTTCGCACGGTCACAAAATTTAGGACGGTCACAAAATTTCGCACGGTCACAAAATTTCGCACGGTCACAAAATTTCGCACTGTCACAACATTACGCAGTCCAAAAAGCACAACAGTCAACAAATAATGCCAAGTCCTCAGTGTTTTAGGCCCTATTTTTTTCCTTATGCAAATTTAGCGTCCCGGTATTGGGAATTTAGCGTCCCGGTATTAGAGCCAGGGAGGGCAACTTGCCCCCCTGCCCCCCCCCCCCCCCCCCCGGTCGTTACGCCACTGGGTACGGGTCGAATCTCACTGGGGTTTCGAGACGATTTGTTGGGTAACATCATACCGTCCCCCTCCCCCCGGTTTCCAAACAAAAATAGCCTGGCTTGTTAGGGTTAAAACCCGAAATTGGGTGAAAACATGTAGGGCCCCTATAATAAAATTAATATAGGCCTAGTACGGTAGCGTATAAAACATTTGAACAGTTGAAAATCTTAGTGAAAGCACACTCAATGTCAAATCCCGAGTTTTGTTGCTACCTTTCCAATCCTGTTTGGATACACGTAGGCCCCGACGTAGGCCTAATTCATGTTTCAACAGCACTACTACAATAAAAAAAATAAGACCGAAATATCAGTGAAAGGCCGTGGAAATGTGGGATGGTGGGAATAAGTAAATTACAGGGTAGTTTTGTTGATTAGTTTGGCAAATTAAGATGAAAATCTCTACGTAAAACATTATTTAAAACAAAAATCTTAAAACAAAAAAGCATGGTGTTGTGAGATTTTATGGGTTGGTCACGTTTGGGCAAACAACCCTTATTTTTTTAGGCCTTGCCGTTTTGTAATTCTAAATTACTAATATCGCCCATCCCTATTGTCGCAGTGAGAAAATTACATCATTTGCCCATGCCGAATTTTATTACCAATTCATCACTTCCACTCACGTGTGTACGTGCGCCTCGTACGGAATTTTAATAATATTTACCGTTTTATACCATAACTAATCAAAATGTTGTCCGTAGCAAGAGTAACAGCAAACTGTTTACGCAGTAGCTCACATTGTATGAAATCACTCACTCATCAAAGGCACTTTTCTAATATTTTACGGACGGTAAGTAAACTTTTCCAGCGACCGTTCTCGAAAATTCGGAAGCCATGCACGTCAATAATGGTGCAAGTGCTGTTATGCATTACATCATCTTGATCTTCCATGAATCTGAATCGGTAGGATTTCTAGGCAGACCGTTGTAGTAAAGGTATCACGTCGAGCTGTTCAAAACTTCATTCAGAGCATGAATCCACAACTCAATTTAAAAACTCACATCACCCATCCATGAAATTAACTTACATTAACCGCCCCTGCCCCTCCCCCCCCCCCCCCCCCAAAAAAAAAAAAAATCTGCACATTGCCATCGATGTGATCTACATAATATTATATTGATTTTTAAATTATGTAATGTATCGGGCCTTTTTTGGTTTCGGCCTAGCCAGGATTTTAAAGTGAGGTGTCCAAAGTGGGATCAAAATTAAGTGGAATGAGCAGCACAAGCGGATTGTCCACGATGTCGATAGGCATGTTCATAAAATTTTGAAAATAAAATTATCTCTTTGAAAATGGAATACATGGAAACAAAGTACTTTACAATAAAAAATGATGGTTCAACCTTGTCTGCAGGCTGAATAATAAAAAGTTATAACCATGCACATTTTAAAACCATTTTAGGTAAATTAAGGGTTTACTTTCATGATGTATAGTTGCTTGTGTGGGGTTATTTATACATCAGTGAATACATCCCAGCAGTTTCGTACTTTTCCGCTGAATTTAAAAGAGGTAAACATGAGTTTTCTACATATTTTGGTCAAATATGTCGCCCTCTATAGTCAATGATATGAACATCCCTATCCACGACCATGAATGATTGATGGCGACCACTTTCCTGTGACATGTAAATTGAGCGCATCGGAAGCTGTGACTGTCTGTGAGCTCCAAATTATTATTTAAATACAAATTGGTTGGTCCAAATGTCAAATATTGCGCAAAAAACGGCAATATCAATTATCATGTTTCGTGCCCCGTACAAGCCAAACATGATATTGATATTGCCAAAAAAACATTGTTTTTTAACGTAAAGTTAGGGAGTCCACTGAGTGAAACGAACAGCGATTTTCGATTTCTTTCTGTTTGTGTGTGAAATGAAGCTGAAAGTAACTCATTAAATTTCTCACCTTTCCCACCTTCAAATCCTATTTTTAAAGATGTGTGTACAGTACATTAAAGGAACGATCTTTCTAGTAGAAATATAAAATTCAGTTTGTAAAAATAATGCTTTATGTTTAAAATCGGCTTGAATTCAGTGTACATTCGGAGATATACTTGGCCGTGCGTGTTTATGTTCGTCACTTTACAATCAAAACTGATGGTTCAATCATGTCTGCAGGGTGAATAATCACAAAGTTATAACCAAAAGTAGTTTGCCTATATTGCTTAAACTGGTCAAGTCATGCAAATTTTAAACTATTTTAGCTTAAAAAAGGGCTTTAAAATCATGAATATCAGTGAATACATACCAGCTTGTGTTTTCCTTTTTCGCTGTATTTAAAAGAGGTAAACATGGAGTGTTCTACATATTTTGGCGACAAATTTTCAAAAAAATGTTGCCCTCTGTAGTCAATAATATGAACAGTTGCAATTTTTGAGTTAATCAAAATCAGAACAAATGTTATTGTTTTTTCTTGTAAAACACGAAGAAAAAAAACGAAACATGTTGCGCTGTGCACTAGAATGGATCCATGCAACAGAGATATTGATGTGTGAGGTGACCGTGTGAGAAAATCCAAGCTACGGCAGGGCTCGAAATACACGAGGGCGAAGAGTGATTAGCCCCTGTTTTCACAAAATCTCCTGAGAAAATGTTGGCCTACATGTATAGTTAAATGTACTAAAGGGTGATTTTGGGCAGAGTTTGCTCAAAATAGCCCTCATAGTCATAGCCAAACAAGTGTTTGAACCCCTGCTCTACAGATGACTTAAATAATCTTTTAAATAAAAACCCATTTTTTTTCTCTCTAATTATAGGGATCATGCAGTTCACTAAGCCAGAATCAACACATGACACAACCGCGGAGATTATACGCCTCCGAGGGCGTCAAAGGTGCAGTAATAGGCATAGACTTGGGTACCACAAATTCCTGTGTGGCAGTGATGGAAGGTAAAACGGCCAAGGTACTCGAAAATGCAGAAGGTGCTAGAACCACACCCTCGGTGGTGGCATTCACAGCGGAAGGCGAGAGGTTAACGGGGATGCCGGCAAAGAGACAAGCGGTGACCAACTCAAAAAACACATTGTACGCCACAAAGAGGTTAATTGGAAGGAGGTTTGAAGACAAGGAAACACAAAAAGACATGTGAGTAGCTGCATTATATATTAGGGTGACTGTTTTTTGGTATGTTCTACGAGCAAACGGACCTCTCAGGTTGGGTCGGTCGGTCTGGCTTTTTCTTCTTTTTGCTTCCTTTTTGCTCTTTTCCCCTTCAAAATGAACGGTAAAAATTAATAAAATCTTGAAAATGTTGCCGTAAGTTGACATGGTGAACATTTGCATGTGAACATTATTTTCACTGATTCCGCCCCAACTCAACAAATGGATTACACCATCAAATATAGATTTTGTTCATATTGCATATCCTGGTAGATATTGATGAGATATGAAAAACCCTGACATTTTGAGGTCCTAATTCCATTTCGTTTTCTCGTAGCGGCAATTTGAAATTTGGGGAGGGGGGGGTCGCCGAAATTCCGCAAAAAACACGCATCGCGAAATGGGAGGGAGTCTTATTATGAGAGTTTGGGAGATTACACAGCCTGTGCTATTTTCATTGAAAGATTTACCCTCCATTGATCAAAATGTAAATAGTTAATTCTGGACTGTCCATTTAATTACTTTTTTTCATTTGTCATACAGAAAAATGGTATCATTCGACATAGTAAAAGCCTCCAATGGAGACGCTTGGTTGCAAGCTCACGGCAAAGTGTATTCCCCCAGTCAAATAGGTGCGTTTGTCTTGATGAAAATGAAGGAAACAGCAGAGAACTATTTGGGTCAGCCCGCCAGAAATGCTGTCATCACTGTGCCAGCTTACTTCAATGATTCACAAAGACAGGTGTGTATATTACAAGTTGTAATTGATGCCAACAGTTGTAGGCAAAACAGGGACTATAGTTTGATCAGTTAAAAATTGGCGAAACCTCCTTAGAGCAGCAAATTTAATATAGAAGGACGCAGGCACCCGTGAATGCATTAGGCGTGTTGTGCATCATATGTGTGTTTCATGCAGCATTAACCATGCACAGCTGGCCATAATCGCGCAAAAACGCTGGATTACTTTAGCGTGCGGAGAGATAAAAATTAATATTTCTTGCCAATTTTGCCAACTGATTAAACTATAGTAGTTGCTTTTGATATCTCTGGTCAAAAAGAGATCAAGGTTTAAACACTATTTCTGATCTGAATGTTGTCACAAAATCATTTATGGATCATTAACATTTCCTATACATATTTTTATCAAGATTATGGAAATTAAAAGTGTTGAGTAATTGACCATAAAATGCAGACATATGCGACTCATGTTGCATTTGAATGCACCTTTCCCCTTTTTGACAACTGCTCATTGGCCAACAGAAACTAATTTACCAACAATCAGCATGAAAATGCCTCGTGGCCACTCAAAATGTTGGTAACACATTTAGGGCATGGATCTTTTAATCCCTGGTTAATCAATAATGCAAAGCAAAGGGGGCATTTGAACAAGTCCCAGTATTCCAATAAATGCCATTTGAAAGTTATTAACTAGTTTAATCTTTTGTTCTCTCTTACAGGCGACAAAAGACGCGGGACAAATTTCAGGTTTAAATGTATTAAGAGTAATTAATGAGCCAACTGCAGCAGCACTTGCTTACGGTATGGACAAGGCTGAAGATAAAGTGTAAGTATTTGAGAAGACCCACATTTCCTTATAAACATTTATATCAGGTAAACATTGGGTTTGAAAAAACATCCTTGCCATTTTGAGCCTATTTAGGAGCAGTGTTGGAGTCTGGTCCAAGGCTCAAGATAAGCGAGCGCTGGGCGATTTTTACCCCTCGGTCCTTCTACCAAAGCGCCCGGTAATGCTGAAAAATAAACAACCGAGGGCTGATATTTAGTCCAAAACCAGCGCCCGGGAAGCTTGCCCAAAACATTGCATTTTCGCTTAAGCTTATTTGATTTAATAAAAGGTTAGCTCCCAGTAGACTATAAAGTAGCTCCTGGCTCAATAAATCCCCCTGATCCAGGCACTACTTTTGAAAAAAGGCAGCTCCTGGTAAAAAAAACTGTTATCTTGAGCCTTGGTCTAGTCCACCTTACCTGAGTCCTTACCTCTCTAGTTCAAGACTGAGTCCTTACTGTCAGAGTCCTTGATCTCTTTACCTGAGTCCTTACCTCTCCAGTTCAAGACAGAGTCCTTACTGTCAGAGTCCTTGATCTCTAAGTCCCCAGTCCTTATGTTATAATTACTGCATACAAAATAAGCCAATATTTACTGGACTCGGACTGGACTTTGGCATAGTTCCTGAGTCCTTAGTGCCTGAGTCAGAGTCCTTCACCAAAAATACAAAGAACGATTAGAACCAAGTCAAATTGCAAACAATCCTGGTTCAGCTCTGCAACATGAAAATCTTCATATAAAATCATTGACTTCAGGATGTTCAATTATCTACCCTTAAACACGGACGACCTATATCAGACCGTGTCTGTGTTTATTGCAATTTGGAGGAGTGGAGTGATTTCTCTATAAAAGTTGTAAATGTTATCAATTAAACAAATCAAAATATGTAAGCATTTAATCATTTCTCTTTGGTCTATGTCTGTCCAGTATCGGTGTGTACGATCTCGGCGGTGGCACCTTCGATGTCTCAGTGCTGGAGATTCAGAAGGGAGTGTTTGAGGTGAAATCAACCAACGGAGACACATTCTTAGGAGGGGAGGACTTTGACAATGCTCTTCTTCAACACTTGGTTGCAGAATTCAAGAGAGACGTAAGTTTGCTGATCTTGGCTATAAGTCTGTGGATACGGGCTTGTCACGCTTATAACAATAGGATAAGATAGATTAAACCAGGGGTTCTCAATAGGCGGCCGCGAGCCAGATCCAGCCTATGAGCGCATTTCACACGGCCCGCAAAGATCAACAACAAGAAAATCTGGTTGTTTGATTTTTCAATATAATTTTCCGTACAAGCTAAGAGCTTCCAGGAAGGCGGACCCCTGGACCCCACCCGCAATAGTTAGTGGCCTGCAATATTATTATTTCATAATTCAAATTTGGCCCACACTAACAAACTGTTGAGATAGAACCCCTATACCCAGACTTGTGTGTCTGTGTGACTTGAGATTCAAAGTTAATCATGTGTGATGCAGCACATCAAAAGGGGGACTTTGCAGGTGAAGTCAATTTTGAGTTTATTATATGTGCGCTCACAGCATTTCTAAGTTTTAAATTTACACCAAATTTATCAAAATTTATCAAGACGTACAGATTTTACGAGTGAAAATGACCTACTCCAAATTTCTTATTATTGTCTTCTATTTTTTTTCTGTCCGTTTTTCATCTATATCTTGAAAAACACACAGCCGCATAGTCCCCCCTTTTTTGATGTGCTGCATCACATTTGTCTCTTTTATTGTTTGAATTTTATTTCTTATAAGCTTTCAATTCTTTCCCCTTTACTTTACTAACTACTGTACATATTCATGATCTGTTCCACTCAGGACCACGCAACCAGACCTCAAATTACAAATCTTTGAGGGCACTCATTTCAAGGCCAGTGCACAAGGGCACCAGAGGCCACTATATGCTATCAATGCATTGAAATTGAGGGCACCAAGGCCAAGTCAAAGAGCATGGAGGCCAACGCTTCGATGGCCTTCCTGTAATTTGAGACCTGCATGCAACATTTGCGAAAATTGAGTTGTTCATTATACACTTAACTAATCCAAAACTAAGCCAAGCACTGTTGAAATCCCCACATCCATAGCATATTCAGTAGTACATGTACATTTATAATCATCAGGCATAATGTTCTACATGTAGCTCCTCAATTTTTTTAAGTTTTAATTTTTTTCTTCTCAGTGTTTTCCTTTAATGTTTAATATTGTCCCCTGTAAGCCCCTGCCATTACAGTACTCTTGTATCCCTTTGGGATCCTGTTGTGGTTTTGTTTGTGTGTTCTGGTGGGCCTCCCCCTTAACATTGTTACAATGACAAAGTTGAAATAAATTATGCTGGAACTTATTTGTGTATGCTATTTGGGCCAAGAATCATGGGAAAATACCACAGAAATGGTAGAATATTCTGGTTCCTTCCCTTGTTTGGGGATGAAGTTTATTTCTTGATAATATATGTATGTTATTTTCCGACCCCACAGCAAGGTATTGATCTAACGAAAGACAACATGGCGTTACAGCGTGTCAGGGAGGCAGCGGAAAAGGCCAAGATTGAATTGTCATCGTCGCTTCAGGTGAGAAAACAAATTTATTATAAAATATGTAAGGTATGATTTAAAGGTAGATGCTTTGATTGCTGGCCCAACTTGATGTTTTCTATTTTACATGAAAGGTCATCCTTAAAATTGTCACATTCCAAAGTTTGAGTTGCATAACTCCAAGGGTTCTTATTTTAGAAGCACAAGGTCACAAGAAATTTGCCCATTGAGTAATACACGGGTGGGTTGGTTAACCACCTTTGGCAGTAATTCTCCACATTTTAGCCTATAATTTCTAAATGGAACATTTCTGGCCACTTAGATTTTACAGACATAACGAGACAAATGTGGAGATATCTTCTGATATTAAAATATTTTGATGAGAAAAAAATTCATAGCCCCCCAAAAAATGATCGGAACATACATCTTCAACTTTATTTCTCACATAAAAAATTGGCGACATTCCAAAACGTAACTGTATGGTCACTATATACAGGGTAGTGCACAGCTTGAAACTGCCATTTGACCTTGATGTGTGCATTGAACCATGCAATGGTTGTTGTTTGTATAAAGCATAGTTAATCTAGTGTATCTTCCCCCAAAAATTAAAAAAAATTGACTAGTTTTGTAAGCTGACCACGTTTTTCACCATTCCAATGGGATTTACACACAGTAAAATTGGTTTTGCTCAAATGGTCATTATCTTCACACATGTGACCTGGCAACACAAAATGAGAGAAAAGTCGCAAAAATAAATCATTTTATTCACATTTTCAGAAAGTCGATGTCCTCAGGTTTAAAATGACACCAAAGTTGTTATAATAGGCCATTCCAAAGTGAAATTATGATAAATTTAAGTTAATCACCGCTGAATTATTGAATTGGAGAAAAAGGCCTTCAAAGTCAGTGAAGCTTATCGTCACTTGGTGTACAAATGCCAATCACAGGTCTAAATCGGAAGATTGTTTATGCCAAAGATCTCGTATTACACGGCCTCTCATTAAACGGCCTCTCATTGGTTCATTTGGTTGGGAGTATAGAGAGATAAGCAATTACTCATCTGATGCCAAGGTGTCAAAATGATAAGACAAATCTGAATACCAGCATCACCTGTCATTGGTTCATTACTAAGAGTGTTTGATGGAAAATAGTAAACATGTTTATTTTCTTTTAATTTAATACCACTAGATAACCACCTCTCACTCAAATTGTTCCAATTTTTTGTGTGCCTTGTCCCCTCTTCTCCCAACTGTAGACTGACATCAATTTACCATACCTTACCATGGATGCCTCCGGTCCTAAGCACATGAACATCAAGCTGACCCGCGCCAAGTTTGAATCCATTGTTGAAAGCCTCATCAAGAGGACCATAGAGCCATGCAAGAAGGCCATGCAGGATGCAGACTGCACCAGGGGTGACATCAAGGAAATACTGCTGGTTGGAGGCATGACTAGGATGCCTAAGGTGAGCAGAAATTGTAGACTGGTGTTTTAGGTTCTCTAGCATTTTGAAATCCCTGTCTGCCACACACTGTCTGTGCCCTATAGAGACATGTGTATCTTGGAATTGAGCCAGAATCTGTTGAAATAGCCAGACCGTTGCGCTTTCCACACGGCAAGCGTCTGCAGATGACTGTTCCAAAATATATCAAAATTGTCGAATTTATTGAATTTCATTACTATATTTAGAATCACCATGAGATGAGAAATGCATTGAAGTAAGTACAAACATGCCTAGTATTGGTTCAGTAATTCTTGAGATAAGAATTGGGGAAAGGTTTCTGAAAAATCTGTTTTGGTAATGGTAAAACTAATAGCCGCGTGGAAAGTGTTAAGAATTTAGATTGAGAAAACATGTGCTTTTTTTGAAATCCCCATACAAATTTCCCATTGGAAATAGCTCATGAATAATTCATCAACCTCTTTATATATAGCCAATGTAATCCTATGTTGGGTAGTCTGACAATTTGAATTTGGACTTCCTTATAAAAAAAACCTCAATTGTTTGTCAATGGATTCACTCAAGTAAAACTAATCCTAATATTGTCACTAGTCTTTAATCTCTCACATATATTGACGCCTGATCTCTTCATTCATCTTCAAAATAAGATATTTGGGAGGGAAATTTAGTTTCATTTTAACACCTTTACACCTCATATTTTAAATGGAAACCTACCAAATTCTCTGTACTTTCTAATCGCACCCACATGACCTGGGCACACTATACAGTGCTATCATTTCATCATGACTTCAGCATTTATGTCAAGCTATTTTACTCAAATTAACTAAATATACAATACATGTATCAATGCAAAAAACCTTAATCACTGAAATAATATTGTAACAAATGTTTTCCTTTTAAATAATAATGTCTTAAGTAGGAATATCATCCCAAATTATTGTAACAAACTTTTAAGAACTTTCCATTAATTTTATAAACCTATAATACCAAAAAGCTAACACAGTAGTTCAATAGATTCCAAGATTCACAGTGTTTTCTCTTAATTTGCAGCTTGCAAGGTGTGCTAATACTTTTGGTTGCTTAGTGTATAAAGAAATAATATGTGGTCGGTCTCAGCTCATCTACTACTTGATTTTTATATTCTGCAGGTCCAACAAGTAGTACAAGAAGTCTTTGGTCGCCAGCCCAGTAAATCTGTTAATCCTGACGAGGCAGTCGCCATGGGAGCAGCCATCCAGGGTGGCGTTCTTGCGGGAGACGTTACCGATGTTTTGCTTCTTGATGTGACGCCGCTGTCACTTGGTATCGAAACACTTGGTGGCGTATTCACCAAGTTGATCAACAGAAACACAACTATTCCAACTAAGAAATCACAGGTAAGCAATATAGCTGAACCTTTTTGTTTTCATTACATCGTTTGGGATGACAGATAGAAGGCTTACTATACTCTATTTGGCCTCCTTTGAACAGTGACGTAACTTAACAGGCGCAGCTTTTATGCACACGTATGTATCTTCCGCCTTTCAATGCTCGTGTGTATACAACAGCGCCGCGAGTAGGCGTGCCCGTTATGTGCTGCAATTAGTAGAATATGGGGTTACGTCACTGTCTCGTGATGGCCAAATAGACTATAGCATATAATATACCCAAACACATTTTACCCGAGAAAAGAAGAAGGGTGTGATACAATTTCGTAAGTAGGGTGGTTATTGCATACTTCGTACATGCACATTTGCTACGAATAGCACAGATTCTGAGAGGCTAAAGACTTCAGTTGGTTGACATTCACAGAATATATGACTGCCCAGTCCACTCAGATGTTTGGGGCTCTGAGACGAAGTATAGTTTCAGTCAAGCCTCGAATTAAGCACCTGTGAACCGGGAGCAACTGTTTTGAAATTTTTTGCTCCCGGTTCTTCAATTTGGTTGGGAATCCGGGAGCTATTTTTGACAAACCGGGAGTTATTGTCAAATATCATAAATGTAAAAATAAATAAAAAATAATGATATAAAAAAGGTTCTCGGGTCCGATTTTACTTAAAATAAGCAGAAGTTCAGAATTGGAGGGGTTTATTTGGCAATAAAAGCTTTATATGATTACCTGTAGGGCCTTAAAATGGGTGAAAATATGTTATCTAATGATGAACAAGTATAATAAAGTCCGTACTCAATTTGCGAAATTATAAGCTTACTTACTTTTTCTTAACATTTACCGAATTTTCAGAGGCTCGATTTGCCACAAAATCAAGATTTTTGTCTTCATCAGAAAGGCATTTTATAACAAATATTACTCTTTTCTACTACAATATTCTTCATAAAATCTTATCCCGCCACTAATATTATAATTATTTACTGTTTTTCTTGATGACACATGTGACGTTTTGTCATTAAAAATCTTTTATTTTCTGGACTGAATAAAACAACAACTCAGCTGGATCTGAACTGAATCAATATTGATTGATCGCCACAGAATTGATCTATGGTTCCTGGCAACATTGGGCTCTGCAACTCATTTATGTACAAGTAGACTACAGATGATTTTGGCGGGTTACCAGCCAATCGGGAATCTATGAATACCCAATCAGACATACATGGCAATGCTGATTAAAAGTTTTTTCGGCGTAAATAAAGAAAAACTACTCAAGAAAAAATGGAATATAATGGATATTATGAATCTTCTACTAGGGATAACTTAAAAAACTAATAATTTGCATGTAGGTAAGAAGACAATTGGACTAAAATATAGAATTTTACAGAGAAAACAAAGTCAGAGATTGGTACAACTCATCTTTATTTGATCAAAATTATCATTCTCACATCAATGACCAGGCGCTACAGACAGCAAAATACGGTGCGCCCGGGCATGCAAATTTTGATTAAACTGGGCGCAATTTCTCGGGAACCAGGGGGCAAAAAACGCCCAGCGCCCGCCTAAATCGAGGCTTGGTTTCAGTACAGTTACACTTGACTCTTTTGTTGAAAATAAGGCAACCTCAACATTGTGATGTGATGCATCACATTGACTGTGTTCTGTCAAAACCTTGTATGTTTTTCCGGCCCATCAGCATGTACAAAGTAAAACTGCCCAATGGTTGTGCATGTGAAGTGTTGCTTTATACATGTTCAGGGGCAAGTGCACTTAAAAGGTTTTGATAGATATGTTTCTTTGGCCCTTAAACATGTTTAGAATAGGCTGCCCAAAGGTTAATTTATAGTATTACTTTATACATGCTGAAGGGCCATATGAAGATATCGCTTTTTGAAAGAACAGCGCGGCATGTTCTCTTTGTTTGACCATCCACGGTTTGGTCAAAAACTGAAAGGTTATCATATCATGTTTGTATCTTTGAAATGAAATTGACATATTTATGCTGACAGGTGTATGAGACATGCCCTCATTTGGGGCCCATGGTCATCACTGTGTGTTAGATTTGTCCACTTGATTTCAGGACAATAGCCTAATGTATGGTTCTTGTTACTTAATAGGTATTCTCCACAGCAGCTGATGGCCAGACTCAGGTTGAGATTAAGGTACACCAGGGAGAACGAGAGATGGCAACAGACAACAAACAATTAGGTCAATTCACTTTGGTAGGTTTCTTAGAATTTTTATCTGTATTATTGGGAGGTAGACATTGAGGGTTGTACCATGATTGATTGATTGATTGATTGATTGATTGATTTATTGATTGATTGATTGATTGATTGATTGATTGATTGATTGATTGATTGATTGATTGATTGATTGATTTATTGATCCATTGATTTATTGATCCATTGATTTGACTGATCGATCATCGATTGATCAATTGATTTGACTGATCAATTGATCGATACCTTTGGAAAGTGCACTGGAATGAATGCTTGCGTTTGAGGCTTCTTGAAATGTATATCGTCAGCCTGCTTCGATAATTGCCCAATTCATTTTTGTAGTTCTTAGAAAACAACAAAAATATGAAAAGTGAGTTTGGCAATTATCGAAGCAGGCTGACGATAAGTTGAATAGCACCATGAATAGTGCGGGTGAATTCCAACAGCAGTAACTGTTGGATAGAATTAGGTTGGAGATTACCTTTAAGTGAAATGTGGCTTGTTATAGGCCTATTACGAGTTAATGTTACCCATTTTAAATATTTTACATCATTATTACAATCTGCCTAACTCACAAGGCTGACTTAGGCAGAATTTAAATTGTGCATTTATCAACACTTTTAATTGGTCAATGTTTTACAGCTTGTGCATAATGTAATTAAGTCCAAGATTTTTGCTGAAAAGTGAGTTAGGCAATTATCGAAGCAGGCTGACAATATGTATTTCCTCTACTATCATGAACGATCTGAAATCATTTGTCCAAATATGAAAATAAATGAAAAATCTGTGACTGTTTTGCTTGTAGGTCGGCATTCCACCCGCACCAAGAGGTGTTCCCCAGGTTGAGGTGTGCTTTGACATTGATGCTAATGGTATTGTCAATGTGTCTGCAAAGGACAAGGGAACTGGCAAGGAACAACAAAGTAAGTTATCTGGGGTGATCCAATATACCCGTGTAAAACGTAAAATTGACAAGAAACTTTCGGATGAAAAATACATTTTTCATTAATTTTAATATATCATTTCAATTGTGTATGTTGGAACAAGAGACATGTTTTTCTAATATACCCGTGTAAAACGTAAAATTGACAAGAAACTTTCGGATGAAAAATACATTTTTCATTAATTTTTATATCATTTCAATTGTGTATGTTGGAACAAGAGACATGTTTTTCTCTCTGTGTCAACTTCAATTCCCGGTGGCTATGTACTAATTGTTAACTTGTTTTATTTGTGTATGCAGTTGTAATCCAATCATCTGGTGGGCTTAGCAAAGATGAGATTGAGAACATGGTAAAGAATGCAGAGAAATATGCAGCTGAAGATGTCAAGAGAAGGGTGAGTGAAACAAATGGCAATACAGGGTGTGTCAAAAAATGTGTCCTATGTGAAACATGATTTTTTTTGGGGGGGGCCATGAATAATATAAAAATTGTTCGCGAAATACTAATAATCATGTTCAGCAAACTTTAATGTGCCATTAGAAATTTTTCTATCTTTTTTGGAGCTTCCGTTATCAAATTATGGAAAGTCTACTCGGGCATGTTCAAATTCAGCTTCGGCCACTTTTCATGTGAATAGAGCTCTTTTATTAGAATCATCATTCAGTGTGTAATTGAACATAATCAATAAAATAAAAAATAATCTACCTACTAAAATTATATTTATTTTGAATTTGAACAGAAATACATATTTTCATCCATATTATCCATGACATAACATAAAATATTTGAATTTTATAAGCTTGAAGAAAAAGCTCATCGTGGAGTAATTTTGTGAAAGCGATACATCGTCGTCAATCATATTTGTGTCAAACCTTACTCTTATATTGCGCAAATCCTTTCAAATGACCCATTTCCAAGTAGAACATTGCTTCATGGACCATATTTGACCAAATTTACTTCATGCAGAGTTTCACTTGAGTCAGCTTAGTAAATCTTATTTTCCTGAAAAATTATGTGACTTTTTGTGATGGAAAATAATATAGATTGAGAATCTAAGTGTACACTAAAAAGGTGTTGATGAAAAGTTACATAAACATTTTTTTTATCCCAATTAAATGAGCCATTGCTATTTTTCAAGTATTTTTTGCTTAAAATTTACCATTTGTAAATTGTTTTGTTCTATGTAGGAACGTGTAGAAGTTATTAACCAGGCAGAAAACATCATCCACGACACAGAAAGCAAGATGGAAGAATTCAAAGACCAATTACCGGAAGAGGAGGTAGGCATCAGAGACAAATGTTCCACATATAGAATTGTTACAGGTGTGCGGGGGTAGCATTAACCCCTGATTGCGGGTGAATGACTGCTCCAAATGAAATTTTCACACATTTTCAACCCTCATATTGAGACTTTTTGAAAGCTTGGGGGGTGAAATCAGACCCCCAACTTTTCGACCTGTAGCCGCCTATAGTTGCTATGGCAAAAATATTGCGCCATAATATTAACTCTGCAGGTGTGTATTTGTTTATGCTTCTTCCCTTGGTAACAGTTTACGCAGCACATCTTCCCTCGCCTTTTCACCAATGAATTCCAAGTTTGATTCCCATTCTCAACAGCTTATGTGAATTTGTTTTTTTGATCCATACTCGTTCCTGCAGATTTTTCTCCAGGTTTTCCAGTTCCCCCCTGCATCTGAAATCAAGCTTCCCCTTTTCATGCCCATCCATCCCCAACATCTTTGTGTGAATGGAGTGTGAAATTGAAAGAAGATTTGCTCAAAAATATGATCTATAAATATTGAAAAATCTTGCAAATGTGTAGATGTGGTGTATAATGTATAAAGTCAAATATTATGAGTATAACCTTAAAAAGAGGAAGCCCCTTCCCCCTATGGCCAGTTCTTCATAGAAGAACTGCCTTACACCTGTTCTCTTGACAAAACTGAATTCCCAAAGGAACCAGCTGTCCAGAGCAGGGCTTGTTCTTTAAAGGTGTATTCCGATCACTTTCGGGTTTTTTTTCTTCTTCTTCACATCAACATATTTTGATATCAAAAGAAAACCCATATTTTTCTCATTATTTCCGTAAAATGTTAGGTGCAAGATATGTTCTATTTAGATGTTATTTGCCAAAATGAAGTGAATTACCGCCAAAGGTGGTTAACCAGTAACCACCCGGGCTAGATTGTGTACTACTCAATGGGCACATTTCATGTCACCTTGTGCTTCTAAAATAAGAACCATTGGAGTTATGGAACTCAAACTTTGGAATATATGACTATTTTAAGGTTGATCCTTCGTGTAGAATGGAAAACATCAAGTTGAAAATTGGGCCAGAAATTAGAACACCTACCTTTAATTAAGCTTTCTACATTCTTTTATTGCAGTGCAACAAGATGAAGGAAGAGATGACCAAGGTGCGTGACATTCTGGCCAAGAAGGACACAGAGGAGGCAGAGACAATACGACAAGCATCCTCAACCTTGCAACAGGCCTCGCTCAAGCTATTCGAAATGGCCTACAAGAAGGTGAGTGTGTGGGATCTTGATTCTCTTATAGGCCTGGTTTAGGCACCCTAAAAAGAAGGTCTGCCTCACATACATTTGCACCCAACCCCCTGGGAGATTCGCTATTGAGCATGTATGAGCGGGACATCAGCCTATTACCTATTATTGGGTTCATCAATCTATTGCATTGGGCAAGTTCTTCTTGCATGATAAAAGACCCGAGTCCAAGCATTGTCACTTGGCACACAAATGCTGTGAGTATTACCTATTATTGAGTTCATTAATCTATTGTATTGTGCAAGTTCTTCTTGCGTGATAAAAGACCCGAGTCCAAGCATTGTCACTTGGCACACAAATGCTGTGATTATCTCTATATGCCATGTTGGTATGTCAGGTGAAAAGGAGTGTAGAGTTTCGCTGCCCTTCCCATCCTCAACAACAAAGCTTTTGTTTAACATTTCACACAGCTATTAGTTGACTATATACAAAACAGAGTTTTCAGAAACCTTTCCCAAATTTCAAGGTCATCTCGAGGATTACTGAACCAATACTAGGCATGTTTTTACTTATTTCAATGCATTTCTCATGGTGATTCCAAATATGATAATGAAATTAAATAATTTGGACATTTTTGAAACATTTTTGGAAATTTTGGAATGTCATCTGCAGATGCCTGCTGCATGGAAAGTGTTGAAAGGGAAATTGTTCATGTTACATAGCCACTGTCATAATGCTATGGACATAATTCAAACTATTACACACGAGAGTGCTTTAACCCTTTGAACCCTGACTGCGCCAGGCAATGTGTACTGCTGACCCTGGCCATTCCGGGGGTAACACACAAAATATTGATTTTTGCAGGAAATGGATAAAACAATACTAAACTTGTTCGGAATCATCTATAATATTATAAAATCATATAAAAACAATAACAGTTTACTTGGATAGTGCTTTCAGGACAAAAATCAATAAAAACGGCGACATTTTGGACCCCAAAACCCTCCTGTACATGTACATAAATACATGAAAAGCTTATGACTTCCACCAATGCCCATTCTGGCGTCAATATTTATATTGTCACCACCAGATTCAGTCTCAAAATCATCTGAAATTCATCTAAAATTCCAGAAGTATCATCTAAACAAATCCTCAGCAGTATAACTATCATCCAGCATGTCCAAAACGGGCCGTATTTCAATGTAATTTTGATGCGAAAAGTCAAGAATCACGCCAAGCAAAATGTACTGCTAAAAATACTCGCAAATTAAAAATTACATCAATTTGAACTTTGACCCGACAGTTTCTAGATGCCCAATAGTCTTATCTATGTAAACAAACCACTTAAGACATCCTACACTGAGCCTATAGTCCGTATTATATGGTTGATTGCATACACACCTGTAAGCCGCTCTAGCGGCTCACCGGGTATACGGTACACATACACGTAAGCCGCTCTGGCGGCTCGTCAGGTTCAAAGGGTTAACAACTTTACATGCACGTGACGATTTCACGATTGACCAATCAGGACATGCAGTCTTTTTTGAAAGCGTCTCTGCACTTCTGGGTTTACGCATGTACGCGCAAACGCATATATGCGCATGCATTGTTGGAATTATGACCCTAGCATTGTTACGCTGACTTTAAAAGGAAATTGCTTGTGCTTGTATGTACTCAGAATCTTCCATATCTTAACTTTGTTTTGTGATCTTTTTACAGATGGCTGCCGAGAAGGAAGGATCAAGTGGCAGCAATGAAGGCTCATCTGAAGGCTCATCTGAACAGTCGACTGAAGGGCCAACCGACGGGGAACACAAGGAAAAGAAAGAAAACTGAACTTAACGAAAAGTTTTATCATAGGCTCTAAAATTATCATATTATTAATATGTTATTATAAATAATACACTATGGAGTGCCCGTTTCGCCCCCTACAATTTGTGCTATGAGAGAGGAACAGAGAGATGATGTATGATGGGAGGCTCAACTTTGAAGATACTTACCAGAATAATCTTGCAATGTTGTAGAGTCGAGTCGAAGGAATTTAAGCACAATGTTGTGTTTTAAATTTAACACATCGACAGTGATTATTAATTATTACCAATGTAAAAACAAAACACATATTTATTTCTGTTTCGCCGTGTTCGGTTGCATAATTGTGTGTGACATCCTGACCGCTATTATTGAGTAATTGAATAATTTGTTATAAGCTTACCTCAACCCATTCCAAAAGGGCATTAAAATGAATATGAATAAACCATATCTCATTAACTTTGAAGCAAGTGTACGGAGGGTCTCAAAACCGATACTGTAGTTAACATGCGACCCATCACATCGAAACCAACCAGTAGTGGTCGGTACGTCTCAGCTGCAGATAATAACAAAAGAAATTGAGAAAAAAAGAAAAAGAAAAAAAATGTAACCTTGCGAGTTGCATAAAACATGTGTTTCATGTTCGATATTGACAAATAAGGTATCATTTTAAAGCTAACAAATAGTTCTTTAACACATATTTCAAATCTCAATTTTCATATATGGAGCTGGTTCGTTTCGATGTGACAGGTCACATATGACCTCTTTATATGGGAAGATGATTTTCTAAATTATATCAAAGATTCTCATATCTGATTGGAAATTACCCAAATCTGTAACCCAAAAACCTACAAGCCATTCAAGTGTAACGGTAAAACGACTTATGAGTCTGACCTATTTTATTAAAAGACCACACATTGGCAATTTCTTTTACATGTTTTTATTTTGTCAACGAAACCTGATGTGGAACCAAATTTATGACTTCAGAATTAGTCCCAAGATAATATAATTATTAATGACATTATGCGATAGCTCACAGGTGAAAAGAATGAAATCCAACACTAATTGTGAAAATCTTCATGATCAGATAAATAAAAGATGCATTTCAAAGAAACCGTATTGAATTTGAAGTATTTGATTTCAAGATCACCAATGAAACAAATCGTCATTGATTGAAAATGTCATGATTTCCATTGTAATGTTGAGAAGAATCATGAAGTGATGGGATTTGTGAGACTTGGTATTTGAAGGCAATAAATGTTATGAATAAATAAGACTAGAAATGACAGTACAGATGACGTTTGTGTAATTGTTACTGATCTTTTGTGTGTGTATATTAGGCCAAGAATAAGTAATAATGCCGAAGTCTCGTAATTTGCCATTTGGTCCTTCCCACTTCATTGAAAAAGGAAAGGACGAATTGGGAGAGGACCAAATGGCAATGTTTTTAGAAAGATTTACATTTCTGATCATAAATCATGAATATATTCTGAGTTACATGATTTAATGAGTGAAAATAAACTGTCCTGCTTCATTCTATTATTCCTAAGTTCACTCTAAAACCATGATTTTGAAGTAATTAGGAATCGTATCGCTCTGTAACTCAGAATAGATTTATGATCAGAAATGCAAATCTGCAAGAAAATCTACTTTCTATAAAAAAAAATCATGAATAAAGGGCACCCCCTGGAAAAGATCACATAATATGCCTTTAACAGAAGTAAATGTCATGCTCTAACCACACATCTAGCACATTACACAAATACCAAAAAAGACCTATAGAATGGGTTACAATTTATTGGTTTTGAAAAATGAAAATCTCAATTAACATCTAAATATGAAGAGCTTTGTTGCAAAAGAGCCACCAGACCACCCGACATGTTACTCATTTTGCATTAGTGAATTTGTATTGACAGGTCCATGGAATTAATCAAATTATTGTATGGCTGTGTTCATTACTGTTTCAATGACTTGGATTAGTTCATCCATGCACGCCAATTGAGGCACCAACAATACAAGCCAAATTCCACATAATGAATAGCCATCCATTCAATAATGCAAAATGAGTAAAAAGGCAGAAGTGGATGTAGGCCCTTATGCAAAACACCTCTTCATATGTGCTAAGTGGCATATTGGTTCATGGGGGGGGGGGGGGGGGGGGTCATCCATCTTCAACTTTTTCTACTAAATTGGAGTTTGTACAAAATTTAAGCTGCATACATAACTTGTATTTCAAATTGGCCAGGAAAATCTATCAATTTGAATGGATGGCTATTCATGATGTGGAATGTGGTTTGCATGGTTGCTTCAATTGGTGTGCATGGATGCACTCCAAGTCATAAAGGGGTCAAAAAAAGTAAGCCCCCCCCCCCTAAATTTGATCGTGTTTGTTTGCATAACTCCACACACAAATGTACCTTTTGAATAATTGAAACGTTTTGTATCAAAAGAAAAAACGCCTGGCTACCATTGCAATTTTCTTTCTTTCAATAGCATGTTTACTTCTTCCAAAACATTCACATTTCTCCAAAGTGATGTTTTCAGAAAAAGTGGCATTTTTCAAAATCTTATGCAAGAAAGTTGCAAAAATGTCTCCAGTGCTGTTTAAAATGAATTTGAATTTATTTTCAATTAGAAAAGTCTTTTCTTTCTTTAGCTGGTCCTTGATTTAATTTCATTCATGACTAGCCAATTCATGTCAATAACTTCCCTATATCGTTGAAAAGTGCCACTTTTCGGAAAACATCATTTTGGGGAAATGTGACTGTTTCGGGTAAAGTAATCATGGTATTGAAAAGGGGACACTTTGTGTGGGTAGCCAAGGGTTTCCCGTTTTCTAAATGTTCAATCTATCAAAACGCTTAATTGTGTGTGGATTTATGCACACAAACTCGTATAGAATCTTGAAAAGTGCCACTTTTCTTGAAAACATCATTTTTGTGAAATGTGACTATTTTGGGAAAAGTAATAATGATATTGAAATGGAGTAACTTTCTATCGGTAGCCAAGTATTTTTGCTTTTCATAAGTGTTTCAATCTCTCAAAACGTCTTATTACGTGTAGAGTTATGCAAACAAACGTGATCAAATTTTAGGGGGGGGGGGGGGGCAGTGGCGTGCGCAAAAGGGGGGCCGGGGGGGGCGCCCCCCCCCCCCCCCCCCCCACTATTGATTCAGTCGGGGAATTGAGAAGGAGGCTTGGTCAGTGGCATCATGGAATTATGATAGTCAAAAACACAGATGAAAAATTTTCGCGCGCTACGCGCGCATATGTCTTCCCAAAATGCAATATTCTTTGGTACAAGCTTATTTAGAGCCAAAATGTAGCTCAATCGTGCAAAAAAGGGTGTAAATTCGAAATAGTGGGGGGAATTTTATTTATGGCCAGGTAGCCCCCCCACTCACAATATCCTGCGCACGCCACTGGGGGGGGGGGGGGGCTTACTTTTTTAACCCCTTTAGAAACAGTGTGGCCATGTTTTGAATTCACCACCCCAAAAAGGTGACGGTGTTGCATTTTTAGTGACGAATCATCCATCTCTCTATTAACTCAACTAAATGTGGTAGAGCTATAGTATATTTCTATCACTGTTTGGCTGAGATATGGTTGATTGTATTTCGCCAGTCATGGGTGGCGGCGGTGAACTCTATGGTCCGTATGCACAAAAGAGTTAGACCTGGTTTAAGTGAATTTTGTTTTTTGTGAAATGCACACTTTCATTACATTTATTTTTCAAATTAGCTAACAAATTGTAAAGATTCGGATGCAGAGTTCAAAGATAGCACAAAATATCTTATGAAAATGTAGAGGAAAACAGCTCTTGAGGCATGAACAAATTTCACTTAGACCAGGTCTAACTTTAGACCCGGTCTAACTCTTTTGTGCATACGGACCTATGGGTATTATTATGGAAAATTTTCCAAATTCTACGTTCAATTTACAAAAGCTTCAGATAAACGTGTCAACTATTTTGTAACAACTGTTAATTATGAATCGATTGCATTTTCCTTGGCTTTCTCCCTATTCGCTACACAGTGAACTTGCCCTTTTTTATTTTTTTATTTTTATAAATGACTTTATCAAAAACAAAAGTATTCAACTGATGATAGCAAAAGTATACATTTTTGGAAAGCTCTCCATTGTCTCCAATAGGGAAACTAGCGCTAGATTGAAATTTGGTTAAAGCAAGTTATGTGGTGAGTGATGCTGATAATTTTGATGTGATCTACACCGAAATTACCAAATTGTGACATTTTACATTGATACGGCAGCCGCAAATTGAAGGCAAACGGTTTCAAATGGTAGTTAGTAGCTGTTAGTATAATCATAATGCCTAATAACGTAGGTGCAAAAAACCTGATTTCCAGAAAAATTGTGGGCGCACTCCCACATATCTCTCAGTGTCCCTTTAAATTTTTTAATTCATGACCCCTATTTACATTGTAAGAAACCCATGACCTTCCAAAGGATATTTGGGACACCCACCCCCCCCCCCTCCCCCCTTCCCTGAGACTAATATACATAAAGGTAATTAGGTATATTAGTCTCAGCCCCCTCCCCCTCCCCCTACCGAAGAAAATGACAGTCACCCAAACTAAGACTAGACTAGCAATAATGGGATCAGGCGCGTACCGCGGCATGTGAGCCAGGGGGGGCAGAAGTATGTCGTCCCGGTAGTGGCGTAAATTTCCCGGTAAATTTTCGTAAAAGGTTGCCCCAAATTTTTTCCCAGTCAGTCAACTCGTGAATTTCACGTAAGTGGGGGGGGGGGGGGTAGGGTAAAAAAAATTTGCACGGTCAAAAAATTTCGCATAGTCACACAATTTCGCACAGTCACAAAATTTCGCACAGTTACAAAATTTGGCACGGTCACAAAATGTTGGACTCAAAATAGCACAACAGTTAACAAATAATGCCAATTCCTCAGTGTTTTTAGGCCCTATTTTTTTTCCTTATGCAAATTTAGCGACCCGGTCTTGGGAATTTAGCGTCCCGGTATTTGGAGCCAGGGGGGGCAACTTGCCCCCCCTGCCCCCCCCGGTCGGTACGCCACTGAATGGGATGAGTCAGGCTCACTCTGAAACAAACAATTGAGAAATGGACCAAGTGGCTATAGTGGCTATGCTATTGGACCAAGTGGGTTTGGACCCGGGGAGGGGGGGGGGCACTGACATTTGAAAAGGGTATAGGTATGTGCCGCGCTGAAGACCCCATTTTTCACCCTCTGCTGCTAGTTCTTATGACCCCCCTTTTGAGCCTGCATCAGTTCTTAAGACCCCAATTTTATTGAAAATTCAAAAATCGCGAAATTTTGCGTTCCAAAGCCTCAATTTTGTGTTCCAAAGCCCCAATTCTTCGAAAATTTTGCGTTCTTAAACCAAAATAAATCGAAAATTGAACTATAGGCCAGTTCTCAAGACCTATTTTTGGGGGGGAAATCAGTTCCTAAGACCCTATTTTTCGTCATAAAATCCACTCAGTTCAGTTCTGTAGCCCCCCTTTTTGAGACCCTGGGCGGCACACCCCTACCCAAAAAAAGTTGAGTGCCCCCCCCCCCCCCCCCCCCCGGGGGTTTGGAGTTTGGACGGAATGGTTATGGAAGCTTAGTATCAGTTGATTGTTAAACCATGTGGTTGACCATTGGGAGTACTAGCATTGTTACATCTCCAACTGTCACTGATGAAATGTAGCCAACTTCTTTGATTGACCATTGACATGTATTGACTCATGTACAAGTAGACCCACAAACATAGAACTTGAATTTGAAAAGATATTCAGGGTCTGAGGTGACTTACCATAGAAAATATTTTAATTTGGATATGACACTTTGAAGTTTGAATTTGGAGATTTTATAGTACATGTAGCGTAGCTATAAGTACTAATACTTAATAATAGCTACAATCAAGGAAAATAATAGTTGGCACACTTGACACAATTTAATACGATTATCCCTATAGAGAACATACTTGGGACATAGCACTCTTTAATAGCAAGCAGAGGTCTTCCCCTTTCTCTCATCCTTCCCACCGGCCCCCATCAATCAATGTTGGGGGAGCTGCCTAGGCTTCTGATGACATGTGGCTCGGATCAACATTGCCTCGGGGAGAGGGGCCACTTTTTTCCTTAATGGGAACAAAGTGTGCCAACCTTTTTCCCCTTGATTGTAGGTAAATATTATTTCATATTGGGGTGGGGCAAGAAATAAAAGTAAGCCCACGCAATACTTTGGTAGACTAATTTTTTTTTTAAATGCACCCGTACTTACATGAAAACGACTCATAAGATAGCAAAAACATCTTGTTTTTAACATATAGACCAAACCAATTGGGTATTACTGGCCAATTGGATATTAGACCAATTGGAAATTACACCAATTGGATATTAGACCAATTGGATATTAGACCAAATGGGTATTAGACAAATTTAATATTAGACGAAATGGGTTTAGACCATATGGGGTTCGACGAAATGGGTTTAGACAAAATGACTATTGGGTATTACTAACCAATTGGGTATTAGACATAGGGGAAGGTGGGGTAATGGCGGACGCGGGGTAATCGCGGACAGGGCTGTATCTAAAGGCAGGTGAAAGAAGGTGGTATTTTGCCACCCTATGATGTTAGGTGCCTCTCCATTGAAATCACACAAAACCTAAATGGGATGGTTGTCTCGCAAATTCTCGCGAGAATTACAAAAATCACTTTTTGGGCAAGTTGATATTTTGGTGCATTACTTTCTCTTTGAAACTGGTATTTCTACATCAAGGAAAACAAAGTCTTATTATTTTTTTATTTAATGTATGATACCTTCTGATAAAAAAAGAAATGAATTCGGAGTCACAATGATGAGCATAATAATAAGAGAGGATGTGCCCATACATTGTACATGGATTGGGGTAATCCCGGACATGTACCGTTTCCATGGTAACCAATATGGGCGTGGTCAATTTAACATCATAAATCGGTAATAGTTGTTGACCATATAAATATGTGACATTGTTCTTTGATTTCTGCTACACTTTTAAAAAGGGTATTTTTTAACTCCCATTGAAATACTGTATTCCAATAAAAAGAGGGCTGCCATTGAAAAATACGGTCCGGGATAACCCCCAGAGTGTGGGGTAATGCCGGACGACGCCATTTTTTTTATTGCGTCGTAGCTTCGAATTTCAAAATGATGAGTTGATAAAAACTTGATAAAAGGTAGAACCATCACAGTGCTTTGTGTTTACATGATTTTTATTGTTATATGACGTATTATATGTGTGTTATACCGCTCTGACAAAAGGTGTCCGCCATTACCCCACCTTCCCCTATTGGGTTAGACCAATTGGAATTAGACTATATGGGTTTAGACCAATTTGGATTAGACATTTTGGCATTAGACCAAATGGGTTTAGACCATAATTATAGACCACCATTACTTGGCCGAGGGCAACTTGGACGAAGTGGCAATATCCCGTACGGCCGTGTTAGCAGCTGCTGCAGCCCGGAGCTGCAGCATCCCTTTTAAAGGACTTTTTATGTGAGTGACAGGCTGTATATATATATTATAGGAGACGAGCTTTCTTTGCGTGTGAAATCAAATTTCTGAAAATTTGCTAGAACTCGTTAGTAAAAACTCAGAGAGGTGTCAAAACCACTAGATTTTAGTGAAAATCAGGGAGTGAAATCAATTTTAGATAAAGCAATGTGGAACCAAAGACAAACAAGACGTAAGAAAAGGAAGCTAGACCGAGATGGGGGCCAGGTAAGATCAGATTAATTGCTTAAAAACTAGACTAAAAATATCGGGCTCAGAATTAGATTAAGCTTAAGTTTAAAGGTTTATCGCAAATAGAAAAAAAAGCCGTTTGCCAAAGCTCCATTTGCGAACCCACAATGCATCAGAAAAGGATGTTTTTTTTCTTCTATTTGCGATAAACCTTATCATTGGTAAATTCATCCCCCATCACACCAAACACAAAATTTATAAGCATGATAAGTGGGGCCCCCATGAGATGATATGCTCATTTTGTTTACTAAAGATTGTTCATTGAACAAATAAAAAATTTATTGGAAATGAAATGAAGTGGTGGCTTTTCAATAAAATATTGGTCAAAAGTATACACCAGATCGCACCAAAACGGTTCACAAATTGATTTTTTTTCCAATTGTGAGGGGGGCACATCCTCTACCTCACACTCCCCCTTGTCCGCGCTAGCATTGGTGCAAAGCAGAGATGAGGTGAAAGGCATGCAATCAATCACATTTTTAAATCATGATATTGGATTTTGTAACATTATACACCCTGTGGACGTGGCTCTAATGTCTCGACCGCTGATGATTATATAGATGTTTTTCCACCATATCATCGCCATGTGCTGTCCAGAAGTCGTCTTATAGTAAAAGTTTTTGAAGTCGATAGGTTTTAAGAAAATATCCCAACCGAATGACCGAACAGTGTCGCGCGAGTCACGATCGGTTGTATTGTCTGGTACCATACCGTATCAAGGCCTTAGGCAGCCAACCGTGTTGGCCGTGATTTACACGGCCAGTTGGAAAAATACACGGCCAATTTTCTTGCCGCACGGTTCAATTTCCCATCCAGGCCGTGCTCAATTATTTATCTAACTTTCCTTGCAAAGTCGGAAAAACTGGAGAAGCTCAGGTCGGCATTTTTGGCGGACAACAGCCAACTTTTTACCATTAAAAACATCAAAGTTTGTTCAAAAACTTTGCCCAAGAATGGACGTTTTTCCAATGTAACTTAAAACTGCGGCCTGCCCGGCAGCAGCCAGCCAATCCCCAAAATTGAATTATATTCATAAACCCTTCACATGCTTTGTTTTATAGAAAAGTGTAAATGTGATTAATCCAACCTCAAATGTTCTTAATTTATTTACTCATTTTTCATAATTTCTTTCATCATAAAGTTTATTTATTAATTCATTGAATGTGTTTACCGTCTCAAATGTTTTATTATGGATTTTAAATACCTCTATATTGTTGACAAATAGTGTCTGGCCCGCCCATAGTCGTAAGCAATCGTACCACACACTGTAGTGTAATTGTACTGTCATCATGCAATGTGTTAATATACTGAATGTACATTATTTTGTACATGCAGAGCACATGGCAGATCGGCGGCCAGCCAAAAGGAAAATATTAATTAGGATTAGTCCATTTCTCAAGGGGGTGTGTCCTCATTTATTATAATTTCTCAAATTAAAGTGTGTTCTCAATTACGAACTTACAATTGGGTAGAGGGGTGTTGGGGGTTGGGGAGGGGGTTGGTGGAGGGGGAGGCAAGTGAGCTGGGGATGAAGGGGAGGGGATATGTGAAACCCATTTTCTCCATAGTTTAGTCAATTTAAACATAATACAGTGATCTAAAACACTCAATGGACTGAACTTTTGTTGATTTCAAAATGAGAGTATTCCCACAGTGGGGGTGGAAAAGAGGGTAGGGAGGGGGAGGGGAGGTTAGTTTAGACAAGGAGTTATTATTTATGATAACTCCTTGGTTTATACAATTAAACAATATATATTTACAATGATCTAAAAAAACCCACTAATTGGACTTTTGTTAATTAAAAAGATAGTCACGAGAGAAAGGGATAGGAGTAGGGAGGGTTAGGGTGGAGGGTTAGGGGTAGAGGAGGGATGGGGGAGGGGAGGGAGGGGCCAGGAGGGAAATAGTCAATTAAAAATGTATATTTACGGTGATCTAAAATGAGTATAGATTTCACTATTCAGGACATGTCATTATCAAATAGGGCACAGTGGGGTGATGAGGGAGGAAGGGGAGTCAAGAATGGGCCAAGGGAGGGAGGGGATAGGGAGGCAATAGGGGTAGAGGTGATAGAGATAGGGAGGGTAGATGTGGCAGGGGAAGGGGAGGAAGGGCCCAGGGGAAGGGTTAGTTTATTTAGTCCATGATTTAAACAAGTACACTTACACTACAGTGATATAAAAAAAAACACTAATTGGACTTATAACTTATCTTTGTTGATGAGCAAGATAGTCTAGGAGTAAAGAGGATAGGGAGGGAATAGTGGTATGGTAGGGAGGGATGGGGGGAGGGTGGGGTCACATGGTCTGTTGGGGTAGGATAATCTTTTTAAAAAAAAGATTTTTTTCTTCTTTTCTTCTCTTCTACTAATTAACTAAACTTTTAAGTCAAATCACTTTTATGGTTACAAACTTTAGGGTAAGGGATTTATTAGGATTTACAGTTTCTTTTTTCAATTGAAAGCCTATGTTAAAGGAAATGTTTAAATGCTCATAACTGCTTAAATATTGACATTATTTATATTCATCAGAATATCCCTTTATTTGGTATAAAGGGTGGGGTATGAAGTTAATGAACATTCCAAAATAAAAAGGGTGGGGGTCTGACCCCTGTCCGGACAGTGGAGATTGAGACTATAGAGGGAGATTGTCTCTAGAGGGAGGAGAATGGGATACTGTCTCGATGAGAGAGGGGCATGGGGATTGTCTCAAGAGATAGGATTTTATTTACATAATAATGCATATACAATACATGTACAACTCAAATATAAATGCTTATAACCAGAAAAACAATTGACAACAGACAATTATTTGGGCCTTTGTTACCTCTGTGGACAGTTCCTTCCATGGGGCTGTCAGACGGCGAAGCCCTGGCCAAATTGGTCAGGAAAGCTGTATTTTAAAGAGTGCTATCCCAGGGGCTGCACCATTTTTTTATACAACACTTCGTTATGGAGTTATGAGCTCTTAATTTAAGCACTTTTTTCACAAATAACTGTTCATAATCATCCTGATTCCCTGGGAACTGGTGTATTTATTTTATTTGCTCTTATCTAATCTGTGGACAGTTCCTTCCATGGGCATCATGGTCAGATGGCGAAGCCCTGGCCAAATTGTTCAGGAAAGCTGTATTTTAAAGAGTACTATCACATGAGATATACTGTTTCTTCATAGGACACCCCATTATTGAGTTATATGAGCTCTTAATTCCAGCACTTTTTCACAAATAACTGTAATCATCTGGATTCCCTGGGATCTGGTGCATTCATTTTATTGGCTCTATACCTAATCTATTTGAGGTACAAAAACAAGAACCGAATTTGGGTGTTTGTTGCTGGGGTGTTTTTGTGTTGTTGCTGGGTTGGGGGAGAGGGGTTAGAAAATTGCTATTCAAAATTCAAGCTTGTATAGCAGAAAGCAGTAAAATTCTATTATTTTCAAATAAAATCGCTGTTAACATGCTGATAAGTGTTAATGTAATATTGATTTAAAATAGGTGGAAGATATCATCATGGGACTTCCTAAACCCAGAGTGTAAAGTGAGCAACCTCAACATTATACAACATTACACTGCATCCATTGTGTTTGTAGCAAAATCTGAAAAAAGCTAGAAAAAAGTGGGAATAATTTTCTCTTCACAATGTGAAATGAGATGCAGATTAAGTGGTAAATTGCACTTGAGAGCATCAAAATACCTATAGCTTCAGGGCCCTGGACCCCAGTCGTAAATGCTTCGCGCTGCGCGTTCGCGCTGTGCGCGTGTTCGCGCCGTGCGCTCTGAGCACGGACAAAACAAACTTATTACAGGTAAAGGTTTACACTCCCAACTTTTTTTTTTACACTCCCACTTTCCAAAATCCTAATGATCGGTTGAAGTAAAACTGCGGATAAGGCCATGGTAATGAAAGTCTTAGATTTGTGTCCACCGCCCACATGGTCCAAAACCTCCCGCATGAAAAACTCATTATTTGAGAAAAATTTCATTATTCGCATAAAAACATAAAAATCCAGCGTTTCCTGCTTTGTGGTCGTCAGTCAGCGAAAGAACGATGTTTTCAGCCACTTCGTTCAACGACATGCATAGCGCAGCGCTAGCGATGTGAAAGGAAAACGAGAAAATGCGAGATTTTAATGAATCCAAAATGGCCGACCAGTGTAATGACACGGAAATAAAATACGATGAAAATCGGGACAAATTACACCATTTAATTAAATTTCAGAAGGGAAATAAGGGTTCAGAATGAAAAGTAAGATGGTATTTAAGTATAATTCATTGAAAGAAGTAACATAAACGTTATTTTGTTGATGGATTGGGATGGATAAAATGAAGATGTTTTCTGTGTTGGCAATACAGACGATGTATTGAGCGAACACTACATCCAGTGGTGGAACTTCAGATTTTTATCAACTAGCCAGTCGGGCAGGTAACTCACAGAATTTACCTGCCCGACAAACATTCCACCAGCCCAAGGTTTTTTCATAATATTTTGCAGCAAACAATTAAGAGCAAGACTACTTTTAAACTACAATTACATATTTTTGTCTTTATACCCTAGCCCGTAACAGCTCCTCGTATTCATCATGTTCATCAATCCAATACTCTCTTTAATCTCCATCTCCTCTATCATCATGACACACATCCACGATCATCTGATGATCATGAAATTACCCTGAACTTACTGTTACTTACACTTTAGCTTCAAAAATGTTACCCGCCAGTCGGACGGGTACCTTTGTATCTTCACCCGCCCGACACGAAAGTTACCCGCTATGGGCGGGCGGGCGGGTCTTATTTCCATCGCTGGCTACATCCACCCGCCGGCGATGCTTACATATCTACCAACAGTCACGTTCATGTAAATACACACCATAGAGAACCATGCTTGGATAAAATAATGAATAATGAATAATGAAAAACTGCCGCATGTGATTTGAAAAATGTCCGGACACAAATCGAAGACTTTCATTACCATGGCCTAAGGACCAGGGATTTTACCCCCTCTACGATGATCGGCTGTATAGTCTGGTACACATTGGCCATCCGATGATCGGCTGTATAGACACTTCCTTTATTTTTATTCTAATTCATGATTGAATACCCTTCTAATTACTATCCAGTCTCAACATATCCCATTTTAAATTGATTTTATACATAAATGAATAAATATTTGATGAAGGCACATGTTTTCTTCAATTCCACGGAATTGAATAAGCAGATATTGTAGGAAAGATGAATTTATTAATGAGAAGAGATTCAACAACACTTCTTGTTCAACCCGTAGTGAAATATTACGCTCCAATTTAATATGTGAGATGATTTTAACACCGCAACCAAGTGTCCTATTTTTGGTTGCTTTTGTAATCTATTTAATTTAATTTTATGTTTTTATATTTTTGCATGTATTTTAATACAGATTTATGTGAAACTGACATCCATCAACTCCTACATAATATGTCATCTGTGCGGCGGATACTTGGTAGATGCGACCACCATCACAGAATGTCTGCATACATGTAAGTTGTACAGGGTGTCCCAAAAGTTTCGAAACCTTGTCAAAACTTTATGTCCCTGGTTAAATAATTAAGTTTAAAAATAAAAATATATTCAGATAGAGAAGACATACAATAACAGCTATCTATTTTGCCAAAATTCAGACGAAATTCGAGCTGAATAAAGTCAAGGATGCGACAACGGAAAGAGGTAGGGAAGAGGAAAAAGGTTCTCTACAATGATTCTTTTTTATTTCAGATTGATATAATCCTTATTATGAACATTATTAATGTTGTGCACAACATTTAATAAACTTGAATGGAATGTGAGGAGCATGCTTCATGTGATTACAGTGACTTACACAGTGCGTCCAGCAAATTGAACAATTTTATGGTATTGCGAGTTATGTGGCCAAACCTTTCAGCGTGTGTTTTATATTGAGGGTCTCACAAAGGAGTCATGTTTGGTACCGAAATGATTCTACAAGTTTTCTCTTTCCAAATATATTTTCAATTTGGTACTGCAACTTATTTTATTAGAGAGATATAAATCTTGAAAAATGGTTTCAAAACTTTTGGGACACCGTGTAGAAACTAATTACAAAGAAGTATATCATTTGTAGGCAACAAATATCCAATATGGCAACATTTTTAGTAAAATTGTTTTATTTTGTATGGATATTTTGCTTGTATTTATAATGTAAAAAGGATATAACAGGATATAGATACATTTCGTCGCTGTTCTGACATACCGGCACATCACGAAAAACAGTGTTTTGAGAAAATCGTGTTTGAAAATGTTCCAATTTTTAAAGACTTGTTAAAGAGCCTTTACATCAAATGTCACTATCATTGTCAAAGAACACTAATAGATACACTTATGTATGTTATGAGCATGTTACAACAACAAATTGCAATTATTAATTAGGAGTAATTATGTCATAAAGTCATGTGCCGGTATGTCAGAAAGAAGAAAAAAACTTCATATTCGTCCTACAGTGATATGCCAGTGATATGCCAGTATGTCAGAACTGCAGTTACACGGTGGTCTATGGCAGAATATTGTGATGTGCCGGTATGTCAGAATACAAACTGAGGTTTTCATGCCGGTATTATGTTAAAACCCTGCATAGTGCATATCACACTAATAAGTGCGGTATCTCATTAATGAATTACCTTTTTTGTCTCAATTTTTTTGGAGAATAAAGAGTTTCATTTGTAGATCATAAAATGCAACTTAACTCATTTTGCCTAAAATGGCACATGTGCCGGTATGTCAGAACAGCGACGATTTGTAGGTTGTTGTACTTTCAATGAATTGTAACAACAGGTCAGTCAACTGAATCAAGAAATAATAATGCAATTTGCATGCCATTATGGTTGCAGAAAGACCCCATGGCTCCCTCTCCTCTCGTCCATAGTATATATTTATATGCTTCGGCGACGGAAGGAAAACCCTGTTCTCTTCCAAAATGTAGGATAATCTGTGGTTCTATAGTCAAACAGAAGGGTGGGTCAGTCAGACATTTTTTATTTATTTTAAGTTAGTGAATTTTTAACAATTTAAAAAATAAAAAGGGGAAAAAATAGGTCGGTCGGTTGGGCCTGTAGAACGAGGTTTTGTCTTCTTCTTTTGTCACCTTAGAGGAGATATATGTACTGCTGTACTATGTATCATTATTATTCAGTCTGATCTTTGGCATCCATGTTGTAATATGTGACCTGTCACATCAAAACATATCTCATGGGGTCTTTTACCCAATGTATGATTTTAACACCATCCAAACATGCAAAGATCAAGCTTTAAATTGATACCTCGTAACTGAAAATATCAGGAAATATGATGAATAGAAGCTTACTATTTCCTGTAATTTTATATATATATTTTTCCAAGACATTTTACTTTCATCTAGAATCTAGAAAATCCAACAAGAGGTATGTTTTGATGTGATGGGTCACATATTTGGTAGTGGTTAATTAAGAGGGTTGGTTGATGCTTTGAGATGATAACTACTTTACAGTACACTGTGTATTTCTTCTTATATCTCCTTCTCACTCTCTTTCCTCTCTATAGTTTGCAAAGGTTGTTTAGTACAATATCTACACCGCAATGAGAATTGTCCGACATGCGATAAACAAGTGCATCCTAGCAACCCATTCTTTGACTTTGCAATCAGGTAAGGATATGATGAAAAATCCTAATGTCCCTCCCTTGGAATTGATTTATAAGCTCTTTATTCTCCAGCAGTTTTAATTTTGTTCAATAGCGTAGCTACAATCTTGGGAAAAAGTCCTTGGGACGCGAACGCTGAGCACATGTGTTGGGTATTGTGTGCATGTATTGATACTTGTTAGTGTCTTCTGTTATAAACAGAAATTGTTCAAATGAGATTTTTTTCTACCCCACCCCATCGATCAATGTTGGGACACTCTGGCAAGCTGCAGGAACCACTGGCCTTTGTCAACATTGTACGGGGGAGTAGGGGTGACACATTTCCGTTAATCACACGCAAGTGTTCCAAGACTTTTTACCACTTTTGTAGGTTTTCCATATTGGGGTTGGGGGGGGGGGGGGGGGCAAAAACTAAAAGTGAACTGACAAAGGACTTTTGCCAGCGGTCAACTTATGAGAATTGCCACCAAGTCAGAAACTTGAGGGGGGAGTTGTGACATCATGGCGTCCCACCACAACAAACCAACGCGAAAAATTGAGCTTGATAAACCAACTCAAATATGGGGGGGGGGGGGGGGGGGGGGGGTTACTGTTGTAACTTAATATTAATTAAACTAAAATTCTGTCATTAATGTTTTCTTTGTGTTGTAGACCTGATAGGACAATACAAGACATTGTGAACAAGCTACTGCCCTATATTGAAGAAGGTAAGAAGTGCAGGTCAAAAGCACAATAAAAAAAAATGTTTGCATTTAGCATAGCTATTTTTTTCTAAAAACAAATGCATTATATCGCATAGCTATTTTCCCAAATGTATGAGACGGACCTTATAGACCATTTCAAATTGAGCTTGGATATATTCTGAAAAAAAAACAGGTCACATGGAGTAGGTGCGTTGTGCGTTCTTTGCAACAGTTGATCGCATTCACAGCATTGTCCTAGTTGGTTGTCCGCCTAGTGATTTACTATGTTTACATACACGCGTGCACACGTGAGAAGTAAAATGTGGAACGAGACTATTTTTTTTATCAACAAAGGCGTTGACCGGCAAATTCCAAATGGAGTCGAGCAGACTGTAAAAAGTGAAAATATTACCCCAAATCTCTTTCATCTCACCATTTTTGTTACTGAAATGCCGCAACATCAACTTTGTGAGGGATACAATCTATCACCAACACCAGCGCAATCTACCACACGGGCAGACGGGTGAAAAACATGTTTGTTTTTCTCCGTCACATGGACATGACCTGTGAGCTGACAGGTCATGTAACCGAGCGTCAAATCACTTGGCTAATCGGAAGCATTCGGAACCGATCGTATATTTTCGGATTTGAAATGGTCTATAACAGTATACAAATAATCTTTTTTTCCTTCTCCAAAGATGAGCATCAAAAAGAGCGGATGTTCTATGAATCTAGGAAGCTGCCAGTTCCACCACCACCAGAAACAAAAGAACCAGGTGACTATTTAAGGGGGTGTTCAGGGCTGGAACTTCAGATTTTTTTTAACCAGCCAGTCGGGCAGGTAACTCACAAAATATACCTGCCCAACAGAAATTCCACCAGTCAGTGTAACACACTTGCACAAATATGTTTACCTGCCAGTCGGGCGGGTACTATTGTATTTCACCGGCCCGACGCAAAAGCTATGGGCAGGCAGGTGGGTGCTATTAACCCAAAAGTATGAAATTTATCAAGCACTATAACTTTTGAACTATTACCGGTAATGTGATGTATATTACGACCGTGTACTTTTTTTCTTCTTTTTTTGCAAAAAAATAAAAACCTTTTTCAAGTCACGTATATGACTTTGATTGACCCCCCATCAATGTGACCCCATATATATGGGACATCTAAGGTCCTGTTTTGGACTTAGACAGTGAAAACATTTATTTATTTATTATTTAGTTCTGATATTCAGATACCTAATTTGAAAAAAAAGCAAAAAAAACCCTGACTGACCCTACCTTTTGGAGAGCATCTATGGGCAAGCAAACATATTTTTGTTGTTGGCCTAATGGTGATCTGAGTTAGTTTTATTCAGTGGAGTATGTTTAGATAAAACATAATTAAAAAAGAACTCTTAATTATTGTCCAGGGGAAAAGATATACATAAAACCAATTATAATTACCAGTGTTTATTTTTTTAGAGTTGGATGAACTATATACAGATGACGCTTTACTACGTAACAGGTGTAACTCTCAACTTGGTATCGGTCTCGGTCGATAGATCTGAACAAACAAAAGTCATCAGTAGATGCTTATGCTATTGACATATTGAGGTTCTTGGTGCGAGTCTTGGTTACATCTGTGAGGTAACAGGTATACCTGCCATCGTCAATATATATGATACAAATTATTGTACATGCTTAGACACACTATATTTTGTTTCCTGGGCAATATTTAGTGTAATATTTCTTTTATTTTGATTTTACAATATACTCCATTAAATAAAATCCGGCTTGAATCACCATGAGGTTTGTTTGACCTTTAAGGGGATAAAAGTGCATTTTTTATTTTTCTATTTTTTGTTGCATTTGTGAGGTAACATTTTTGGCACCTTTTGGTCAAAATTAAAACTAAAAACTTAAAAACATTATGATTTTTTTTAATGCACTCCTTTGAGAAGTGTCTTAAGATGATTTTGGTGCTATTTTGGCATTTTTTACCAACAAATGATTTTGCTATGTTGTCCGAAATTGTTGAGACAAAAAAAATGATTGTTTTTTTGTTGGTCAAAATAAAATAAAATCAGGGGCGATTAATTGAATAAACGGTATTTGGTTTATTCTGTGTTTATTTGCTGATCACACCTTTTATGGATTCATATAGAATACACATGATTCATACATGATTTATACACAGGATTACTATCAGATTTAAACGTTTCTCATGTGAAAATTACCATCTCTAAATGATATACAATTTTGATCTTAATTTCATATTTTGTGTACAGAATGCGTTCCATCGTCAGCACCGTCCCCACTCTCTAATATTGTTCCACTAAGATTAGATTTCGCTGGGTAAGTAGTAGTATGTTTATATGATAATAATAATAAGTATTATTTCCAAAATCCAAGCACAGTCCCAAAGCACTTTTGGTCATTATTGCTACCATTTTGAATCAGAACCCTTTCGTCGCTACACTTTAGGCAGCTACCGGCCAACAGTGCACAGCCTATCAGTTCTACATAGATTGTGACTCCCTAACAGCTCCCCAAATATCGCTTTGGTTGACGAGGTTATTGAGACTAAGTATCTTGCCCAAGGATACAAACAAGTTGGCCATGGCAGGGCTAGAACTCACAACCTCATGATCATGTATCTATCATAGTCGTTTGGTTAAAAGTTCAACTCAATTTACTTGTATGCGCTCGCTTTGGTGGTTTGATTTCATGGACTAATCAAGTGAATGTACCTTACGGCTAAACAAAGGGTTTGTTTGCCCAAACAAGGAAAGTTGGCCGATCGGTTGTTTACTTTTTTCTTCTCCTTCTAGTTGCTATAGACAGTTCGGAGTTCTATTCTAAAGCTTACCCAGCACTTATAGAAAAGAAAAAGACTCCTTTTTTCAATTACTTTATGTTCTGAGATGTTGTTTTAGTAGCACTATACACAAAAATGTGAACAGTTTAAAATCTCAGTGAAAGAACATGTGCTGAATGTGAGGGTGACAGGCGTGCAGCCAGTAGTACAAACCTTCAGACCATGTTTGATACATACTGCTTTTCTCTAGATTGTGCTAGAATGTTAGATTGTGCTTGAATTTACACCTTCTTGGTATTTACAAGAGAGGATATGGGTATAAATAAAGTGTAGGACAGTTTGCTTATTTATTTGGCAACTTAAGGGAAGTGTCAACCTTATTATTTTGATGATCAACTTTTGCTTCTAAGTTTGAGAATATTTAATAAAAGTACATAAAAGTATACATTTATAGAAAGGAAATTTGATAAAGAGTCCGATGGTGATATCAATGTGATACCAAATAAACTAAATTTTGAAAAAATGAACCAAAAAGCGATTTTATTAACTCAAATTTTTCAGACACCATAACTATAAAATAAAAAATGGTAATTTGTTCTAATATACATTTTTGTAAACAAGACAATTTTGTCTAGGAAGCATTTTCTAAGGCCCTTTTCTAACTTTAAGGTTTGGTAACTTAACACACAATATCGTACAAGTTCAACTTGCTATCCAAATATGTTTTCAGTTTTATACTGCAAAATAAATTCCAAATAATCCTAACTAACTTTTTGTTGATTTTTTTCAGAGCTACAGAAGAATGTCCAGACATACCTGTAAGTGAAAGTCAAAATCAGTGGGGTAGCTAGGTTTTTCATATTTGGGGGTGGGGGTGCAAAATAAAAATGAACTGACAAACAAGGACCTCCAGGCTCTCAACTTGCCACTGACTCAGAAATGTGAGAGCAAAGGGGATGAGGGGATAGGTTCATCTAGTCGCAAACTTGGGGTAGGGGTGCCGTCGAGTCATAAACACTTGAGAGCGGGAGGGAGGGTGAAGACGTGCCATATACCCTAAACCCATGCAAAAAACTTGCCCTTCCCTCTGGCTATAGCACTGGTGAAAATTAAATTAAACTGATTACCAATTTTGTGAGGTCGTGACGTCAGTGATGTGATCAAGAAAATTGAGTCTGAAGTTGAATATATCTCATTTCTAGTGCTTGATTGTTGTATTGCTAACCCTAACCCTAACCCTAACCCTCGGATCAGGGGGATTTATTGAGAACCGGGAGCTACTTTTAGTCTACCGGAGCTAACCTTTTATTAAACCATTAAGCTTAAGCGAAATTCGATGTTTTGGGCAAGCTTCCAGGGTTTGGACAAAATATCAGCGCTCGGTTGTTTATTTTTCATCATTACCGGGCGCTTTGGCAAAAGGACCGAGGGGTAAATTGCCAAGCGCCCGCTTATCTTGAGCCTTGAATGCACATTGTATGCTTGTGTTCTATTATCTCTTAACTTCACAAAATGAGTTGAATGTGTGTTCTCAGTCACAAGGTATCACCGAAACTGACTAGTTTTTTTTTTAATCTGAAAAAAAGAAAAAAAATCCCATTTTAAAAGCAATGCGCGTGGGCCGCTGAGACAAAGTATTAACTTTTTTTGGCCTTATTCGTGAAGCTACCTTGTGCAGAAAATCCCATTCTAAACGGATACTTAATTCTAGAGATATGGTCAATTGAAGTGTTTTCAAAACAATAGAAAACAAAAAGGAATTCTATCCATTGTTTGGTTACATCAAAAAATTCAATATTGCTGACTTCTGACTCATTTTGCTCGATCACATCACATATGACTATAATTAAATTTGTACCAAATAAGAGTCCCTCATAAGGGGGCTGTCATTTTCTATGGTAGAGGGTGGTCCCAAATATCCTGGGGGTCATTGATTTTTTGCACAGAAAATATAGGAGTCATGATATTAATACCACTGTAATAGGGGATCAAACAAAATGTTAATAAAAAACTTAGAATTCACACATTTTTTCTTCAGTGTTTCAACAGTACAGAAACGTAAGTGGATAATCCACTACTTTTTGACTTATGACATCTAAAAGAAACATTTCTAGGCCTCGAACAGTTCCGGGGATAATGAGATAATACCGGCTATCTCCAATAAAAAGCGATTACGTCACCCACCTTTAATAACCAAAAAACATCATAAATGTTATTTAGGATAGAAGTCACTTCTTCTTCAGTGGCGCAGCGGTTAAGAGTACTCATACATGCACTGCTCTGCCGTAGTTCAATTAGTGGATCGTTCTAGTCTGTGTGTTTGTTGACTTCAATTGATCTTCCAATGCAACCTCGCCCCCATGCCTCCTTCAGACTGTACAGATTGAAGTAGGCATGTTTAGCGCACCGTGGTTCGGAAGTCACATATAAATGGTGGTCCCGTGAATTGGAAAAGCTATACCTGAGCATGTTAACATGAGGGGGGACGGGGCTGTGATCATAACCGATTTATTTTTGTGTATATATACATAGAGTTTGTCATTTCATTTAGGAGCAGGGTGCGTGCAGATCCTTGAAAAGCCAAAAAAGTCCTTGAAAGTCCTTGAAAATGAAATTCCTTTTTCAAGGCCTTGAAAGTCCTTGGATTTTATGAAAAGTCCTGAAAGTCTGGTGAAAGTCCTTGAAAAAAACAAATGTGCCGAAGCCATACCTAGCCCATATATATTCCAATTTTACCATTCATTTTTCCAACATTACCTTGTGGCAGTCGCAGTGCCATAACTAATAATTTTAATAGTAAACCCTTCCAATGCTGAGCACCTCAAATAAATTCTTCCAAGTTTTGAAGTTACGTTTTTACTCATTTTATTTTCCATACTATTACTCTTTCATCTTTATTTATTCATTGAAAGTTATCAGTTATTTATTGTGGATTAAATACTCTTTTTAAGATAAATTGTTGATAAATAGTGTTAAACCACTGGTTAAACCAAGCCCAGCCAATAAATTGTGAAGTAAGCATATAGCATGTAACGAGATATAGAGGTAGCCTAGGAGAGGGAGGGGATGGTGCATTGGTTATGCATATGGAGGGGAAGAGATGGGAGGGGGTGGGGTGGGGGAGGGGGTTCTCCCAAAAACTGAAACTGTTTCTAATCAACTTAACTATCAGGTCATATCACCTATACGGTTTACAAACGTTAGGGTATGGGGTATTTCTGGTGGGGGGGAGGGGTTGTGGGGGGGATTTTAAAAAAAACCTAGAAATGTCTAATCAACTATCCTTTCAGGGCGTATCAATTTCGTGGTTCAAAACTTTGGGGTAAGGGATATATTTGGATTTAAAGTTTCTTTTTTCAATTGAAAGCCTATGTTAAAGGAAATGTTTAAATCCCTATAACTCAGTAAATATCCACAATGTAAAAGTGCATTTTAGTTGTAATTGTTCACTTTTTTAAAAATTCCCGTGAACCAGGGGAAGTTTTCAAAAAACAATTGCTCCTGGTCATTTTCCGCTTATTTCAAGGCTTGTCTCCTGGTAAGCGGCTCCTGGTCCTCTCCAAAATTTGAGGACCAGGAGCCGCTTTTTCCAGATATTCGGCTCCTGGTCCATCTTGACTTAACAAAAGGCTTGCTTAGGGTACTTGAAATATGAACTATTGGTCCTTGAAAGTCCTTGAAAAGTCCTTGAATTTGAAAGAGAGTTGCCTGCACGCACCCTGTAGGAGGGAAGCCTTCTGGTAGGGGAAAATGCCCCCTCCTCTAGTTAGGCCTTGTGAGGAAGCATGTGCTACTAGCACCTAGTAGAGAAGTATTTCGTAGCACTCAGTGCTGTTAAGAGAATCGTATAAAAAATATTGAACCCCCTGAGAACTACCTGCCTATTGGTCAGAAAGATGGATACATCATTTATTGCACCAACCAGATACATAGTTAGAATAAAGCTGTATCGTAATTGGTTATTCAAATGAGTATATCTTGTCATTAACCAATCAGAAACACTGTTAAATAGACAGGTAGTGCCCAGGGGGTTAACTCAGCCAACAATGATATACCCAGTACCACTTGGTAATCTGTTTGATGTTTGTTATTTCTTTATATTTGCAGCCATTAAAGAAGAAATTCCTCTGTGTTCCTGATAAGACTACAGTACAACATATACAGAGATTCCTCATCAAGAAACTAGAACTCAATGATTTATATGAAGTAAGATACATAAGATACTGTAAAACCAGAAATGTTTGTGAGTTTAAAAATTCACGAATCGGCAATACTGGCCTAATTCACGGCATGAACATTTTGTGAATGTAAACTTTATAGTTAACTTGTGTAACTTTAAATGCACTGCTACAAGGTAGATTGAAATATTTGCTGCATGAATTTTTTTTGTTGAGTAAGTGCTCCTCAAGAAATTGGTGAAATTTTATTGCACACTGTACATTGTCCCACCTATATATCCGGGGGGGGGGGGGGGGGGGGGGGGGGGATGTACTCACATATATAAGGTATATTATATACAGGTATGGGCTGCCCAAATGGGCTGCTTTTTTTGCAAACATGCCCTAAAAATGGGGTTTGATTTGTGTTGGAAAACCCTAAACATGTATCCCATATCGCAAACAAAACCCAGTCAAATCAGTCATATTTCTCTGACTCATTCCCTTTCCAAAAATGTATACTTTTATATACATCACATTTATAGTTTAAAAGTCACCCCTTTTGACATTCTTCGTTAGTACCGTGACCCCCCTCCCCCAAAAAAAAGAAAAGAAAAGAAAACCCCCTGATTTATTCAAACTGAAACTGTTTGGTTATATGATGCGAGCGTAGCGAGCAGGAAATTAAGCTTATCTGAACGTTTCTTTTGAGTTATTAAGCCTTTTTTAGAGCGAAATATCAAAATGGTTCCCCAAAAAGCTATATATTTATGACCCCTTCATGACCCCCTGGAAAACCCCAAATGACCCCCAGGTTGAGAACCCCTGGTTTAGAGCCTATCATCATTCATTCCCCTCTTACCTGATGATATGAAATGTAGGAACTCCTACTTAACAAATGGTGGCTCTAATAACAGGATAATATATACCAGTTCTGGAGTCGAGTCAACCCCATCTAAGTCCTAGTTCCTGATGGCCGAGTCTGAGTCCTTGTGTCGGAGTCCTTGAGTCCTTCTTAAAATTTAATCTGTACTATTTTGGGCACGCTGTGTCCAGGCCTTCAATAAAACATCTGTCTACATTCTGTAAGTCTCACTTTTTAAAGTTTAGTTTGTACAATACAGTACAAAGATTGTCACATCATGACCAGACATTGATATTAATTGTGGAACAACCAAAAACAAAAGACCAATGATTAAAAAAGTGGCAACTCAGCACTGCATGCTATAATTTGTAGTTACTGTGTATGGCGTATAAAAATACAGGGTGTCCCAAAAAAATGTTAACACTCCGGGCACATAAGATATCTTAAAAGGACAGGAACACACGGGTCTAATCTTGATGTATTATGAAAGCTGAGTAAATAAGCTTTCATTTGCATTTTATTGCATTCCAATTGGTTATTTAGAACGGGAGATATGCTTTAGCAAACATGAGGAAGCAAAATCGGCTTGGTCCAATCCTCTCAGTAGGAAAGTAAAGCTTTTAAAATGCACGAAGCAAGAAGCAACATGATTAAGTCACACACACACATCGGTCAATCTTTTCTTTGTTCTTTTCAACGCATTCTTTCGATAAATAAAAGAAAGATGAAAACGTGTTTTTGAGTAGTATCTGCTTGTTTAAAAAAAATTTAAAAATCAATCTTTAAAACATGGTTTTTTTTTGTAGTATCTCCCTGTTTAAATAAAATAATAAAAAATAATAATAATAAAAAAAATCCGACCGTCCGACCCAGACTCTGGCGCTGAAAGGGCAAGTCAACATTTTTTTTTTGCCTTATGGCTGTTGGCTCTGATATAAATGTTGTTCTCCTATATTATCAAGAATCTTTATAGTCACTATCACAATGCTATGGACAAAATTCAAGCTATTTATCGCAAGCATGAGTTGTTGTTGTTCCCGAGGATGAGTCCAACATGTATAATAAGCAATTTATAATGGTGCTGATGAAAGCAATCTGTTTCAATGTTTGTCTCTTTCCAATGCTTGTTTGTTCTGATTATTTCAATACTTCAAATGCGATGCAGCACATCAAAAGGGGGACTTTGCAGGTGAAGTCAATTTTGAGCTTATTATGTGTGCTGTTTGAAGCTTTAAAATGACACCAACATTATCAAAATTGATCGAGGCATTCAGAATAGAGGAAAATGAGTAATAAATTCTTATTATTTTCTTTATTTATTTCTGTCCGTTTTCATCTATATCTTGAAAAACACACAGCCGCAAAGTCACCCCTTTTGACCACAAATAGTAAGGTGCCTGAGCTTTCGTTCGTTCCTAGCAGAATCTTTGTCAGTGGCGGCACCAGCATTTCAATTTGGAGGAACAAAAATCTAGGGGGCAAGACCGAAATAGCTGGTGGTAAAATGTGTGAAATTAGCTTAATTTTTTCTAAATTTGACATTTCAGACCAAATTATTTTAAGCTGACTGGGGGACAATTGGAAGGGGGAGGGGGGGGGGGGGGGGCAAAGTCTTGACTGGGTGACATTTGCCCCCCCCCCCCCCCCCCACCTGGTGCTGCCACTGATATTTGGTATTTTTGAATTTGATATTTTTCCAACAGGCTATACATGTAGTGTTGTGAATAAGCAGTTACCAATAGCTCTTTTTAAACTAATTTTAACACTTCAATGGTTTCTATATATCACTAGGTTGACATTGTGTTTGGTGATGACATCATAGAGCCAGAGCTGACCTTAAAGAGTCTATATGAGCAGGCTGTAGAGAGACAGGTATGTTTAACAAAACATAGCCGTGGGAGTTAGGGTTATGCATGCCTACGTACACCAACAGTAGAATTAATATTGCTTGTTACAGGGTGTTAGTCATGTCATGATCTATTGAAACTGGTTGTTTAAATTTGATTTTTTTAAAGCATATTTGTTCATCACAATCTTTGTCTCTCTCAATGATTTGTCTTTAACCCTAACTCCCCCTGGGGGGGGTTGTGAATTAATCTATCAGGGGAGAAAAGCGGATCAATTTTGAGGGGGAAATCAGTGTCCGTGTGCAGCAGGGATCGAACCTGAGCCGTGTGTGCAATTCTGAGGCTCTAACGACTGATACACACTGGTCAGGTTAAAAAAGCTTGAAGTTTTTTTCACAAGTTGAATGCCTGGCGGGGCGTGGTACGCAATTGACTGGGCTATCCCGCGGTACAAGATTGTAGCAGTGTCAGGTTTTTGTAGTGTCTACAGTGTCCACATACTGTTATATTGTACACAGCGCCCTACCTCGGGCATTAATGGTACAGTTCCCCTGACACCTAGGGACATGAGTTTTTGTGTACACAGACCGGGATGATCCCCTACTCTTTACGATCGATAAGGAGTCTGTGACCTTTAAGGGAAGTGTCAACCCTATTATTTTGATGATCAACTTTTGCTTCTAAGTTTGAGAATATGGAATAAAAGTACATAAAAGTATACATTTATAGAAAGGAAATTTGATAAGGAATCCGATGGTGATATCAATGTGATACCAACTAAACTAAATTTTGAGAAATGAACCAAAAAGCGATTTATTTATTTTTACCCCAAATTTTTCAGACAGCATAACTATAAAATAAAAAATGGTAATTTGTTCTAATATACATTTTTGTAAACACGACAATTTTGTCTAGGAAGCAATTTTTTCTTTTTCCAAAATAAGGCTTAGTTTTGGAAATATTGCTAAAAACATCGGAAAAGTGTAAAAGTCATGTTTTTTTGCATACATTTCGCTAGAAATGGATGCATATCTCGAGTTTAAAATCCATAATCGAAAAATAAAAAATTGCCTCCTAGCCCTGAAAGTCCTCTACACAATGGAAGTAAAAGCTTACCTGATAGTTTGATATTTTTTTAGTTATATTGTCTGAAAATGCGTTAAATTCCTTCAAATTTGAACTTCTAGAAAACATCGATTTAGTAAAAATATTGACCTTTTCCACCATTTAAAGCTAAATGGTCACGGAATACACGGGCGTGTGACCTAAAATACGAGTATACTATTATGAACAATCAAAATAAACTATCAGATTTAATTTATATTGTCACAATGTGAAGAAATTAGAAGAAAACTGAAATTTAAATGATCGTAAGATTGGCCTTTGTTTACATTTTTAGACATTGTTTTGCGCTCTTTTGTTTTTCGCGTCTACGTCGCGGATATTAAGCGGCGCGTCTAGTATTACGCACGGGAAGTTTCAGCGCACGATGCAATGATCAAACAGCTGTCGCAGCATTTGAAAAGCGCAGAACTCCGCTTAAATTCCCGCCAAATAACCATGTGAATTTTCCTGGCTCAAACTTACCAAAACAACAATTTAATATCACCCAAAAGAACGGGAAATAATCGCTTCCGATAAGTAACTTATGATGGTAATGATAGAATACATATAAAAGTATAAAATAATAGAGAAATATGAAATTCATTTTTTGAAACAAGTGCCGGGTTGACACTTAACGTGCTCAGATTTTGCTCTTCTGATGCACCAGACCACCATTTCAACGTGACTTCTAAACCGCGAGGCAATTGAGACTAAGTACTTTGCCTAAGGATACAAACATGTTGGCCGTAGCAGGGCTCGAACTCACAACCTTTGTATCGTGAGACCTGCGATCTATCCGCTAGACCACACACGCTCTCATTAAGTGCATCTTTTCTTTTATCTTTTCACAGTTACAAGATGGTGGTCTGCTTCTTCTACAGTACAGTTTAGCCCAGACGCAATCCTCATCTGATGATACATAAACAGAACTGTAATGAGGGAATGCATGTTTTAATACTTTCCAGGCGGCAGTCGTCTGCAGACGACAATTCCAAAAATTCACAAAATGTTTTAAAAATGTCAAAATTATTGAATTTCGTCACCATATTTAGAACACAATGAGAAGTGCATTAAAATATGTACAAACATGCCTAAAATTGGTTCAGTAATCCTCGAGATAGACCTTGAAAGTTTAAAAAGGTTTCTGAAAAAAAACCCAGTTTTAAATGGTAAAACCAATAGCCGTGTGTGGAAAGTGCTAATAACATGGTCTTTGCAAATGATTTAGACTCCTTACTTCTAATATAGAATTTTTGGAGTCTAATCCTCACTATAGCCGAAGTATTGCAATGTTGTGCCCAAGTTACTAAACCTCAAGTCACCTGTCAAGTCTATGGCTGATGTTACTCAAGTCAAGTGTAATATTTTTCTTCAGTCAAATCAATCCAATAGATTAAGTCAATGCATGTCACATGATTTGTTGGCTCAAGTCAAGTTAAAATCACAAAGTCATGTGCTGACATCTTTACGATGCGTAATAATATTCATGTTGACAATGACAAACTTTTGTGTAGACTCAACTCACTCTGTCAGTTTATCAACAGGCTGAAGTCAAGTCAAGGGGCTCAATACTTATTTAAAATGAAATATGGACAATTGTATTGATATCAATGTAGTGTTTTTGAATAGATATTTTGAATTATATATACTGTAAATGTGGTAGAGGCTGCTTGCGATTCTTCCTCAGATTAGCTGTTTACTGTAATCCTTTTTGATGAGGAGCACCAAAGATTTTTTTGATTTTTGATTTGATTGTATTATTTTTGTTTTTTCTTATGCAAAAAATTAATAAATCAGGGTGGGGGTGGGGTGGGGGTAAATAGGACCGTTGGGGTGGGGGGGGGGGGGGGGTAGGGGTTACGCCAATACAACAATGTATTGTTGTTGGCCTACTTGCATGTACGTAATTTCTTGAAATGCCACATTTGAAACAAGACTTCTTTATATCGAATGTATCAATATATGCTTACAGTTTCTGTGGGAAGGCATTTGGTATCATAATGTAGCTGACCATATTTCTTAGAGGTCAGTGTAAATTACAACATCATAGGATGGTCATAAATTAAAGGTGGATGTTCCGATCACTTTATTAACTTAATTTTGCCCATCAACATATTTCTCTCATTATTTCTGTTAAATGTTTGGCGCAAGATAAGTTCCATAAGACATTATAGGCAGTGAATTACTTCCAAAGGTGGTTAACCACCCTGCCCGTTTGTGTACTACTCAATTGGGCAAATTTCATTTACGCTTAAATTGCTTCTAAAATAAGAATCATTGGAGTTCCGCAACTCAAACTTTGGAATACAACTATTTTAAAGATGACCCTTCATGTAGAAAATCGGGCCATTAATGGGAACACCTACCTTTAAGTTATGATCCCTCTTAATGAGTGTGAACTTGGTTTTTTTTTGCAGTGTTTATGTGCACTTGAACACAATTAAAATATACCTCCTTTTGACCTGTCTAAATTGGAGAGAAGTATTTGTTTTTTCTCTCCCCGCTCGCAAAAGTAATCCAAGCGTACTTCCGCGATTATGGCCACATGCACACAGTATTGGCCGCACGCACGTGTCACGCATATGATACACAGTTCGCTAGTTGCGATCATGTATGGACGCGTCCTTCTGTATTCATTCACTGCCATCATGCGGCTTCTCCAATTTGGAACTGATCAAACTAAAGTTCTGTCCCTTTTTGTCAGTTTTTGAAATCAGCATTGACCCCACAACCCACATAATGCACAGCCTGCATATAGCATGTACCAATAGTAAGGCTTTGTTATATACAGTCATCAAAAAAAGTAACTATACAGGTAATAAATGGGCTTCTAACTTTTAAAATATATATCCTACCTAACAATATTAAATTATAAAGTTGTTGAGAAATTCATATTCCTTAATATGAGATATTGCACGCTAGGATCGGTTGAATATTTTAGAAGCGACAATCCAAAATGTAAGGTAAAGTCACAATTTCAAATTCACATTTTACATTTCAACACGGGGGAGAGAATGACAGGTAGCGTGTGTGTGGCGTATTGATCCATCGGAACAATGCGGCCGACTGTCCAACCTAAGCATGCATCCCCCAATTGCACTACCGGTAATCAATAAGGTACCCGTAGATTGGTCCGCGTGTAGAAAATAAAAATGTGAAAATGAAAATTGGACTTCTCCTTACATTTTTGAGTGCTACTTCCTTAATAATTACCCGATCCTAGCGTGCAATATCTCATATTAAGGAAGACAAATTTTTCCACAACTTTATAATTTAATATTTTTAGGTAGGATATATATTTTAAGAATTAAAAGCCCATTTATTACCTGTATAGTTACTTTTTTTGATGACTGTAGAGGAGTAAGACAAAGACAAAATAAAGTCTATTTTTGTATATCAAATAAGAATGCTTAGTTGTATTATATTCTACCTCTGTGAACAGTGTTAATATAAGTATAAGTAAGTAAAGTAAAGACTTGCGCCGAGCAAAGCTCGCGCGCGGAGTGCACATCTCTCTTTCCTTAGCTTTTGGGCCAGACTCCCCCATGTAATTTTGGCTGTGGGGGGTTCGCCACTCCTCCCGCACATCGAGTCTGTTTTTCTTTCCAACATGAAATAATGCCGGTACCCAATTATACACCTGGGTGAAATGTGGCAAGCGCTGTAAAAGGCCTTGCCCAATGACACAACACGCCGGCCACGTCGCGACTCGAACTCAACCTCTGTATTGTGGAGCGAGAATGTATCCATTGGACCATGCGTGACCGTTAATATAAGGCAACGAAAAATAGAAACCTGGTCAAAAAATAATTCACATGCAAATAAATATGACCCCCCCCCCCAAAAAAAACCTGGCAAAATATTTACAGATATTTTGTAATTTTTACAGTCATTTTTAAGGGTAAATAAGAAAAGAAAAAAGGAGAAAAAATCCAGACCGACTGACCCGACCTGAGAGGTCCGTTTGCCCGTACAACAGGGTTGTTGTTTATTGTCGCCTAAGTGAGACTTAAAGGGGTTTAAAGTCAAATGACATTTTCCTATGTCCTGCATTGCACCCTTGTCATTGTATGACTTAATATACAGGGTGGTAAAAAAAAAAGTCAACCCAATTTTGGCAGCCATTTATAACTACAGTCCAACCTCAGTTATCCGGACATGATGGGACCAAGCAATGGCCGGATAAGTGAAAAACCTGGATATGCGAATTATGTGTAATTCTGCATTGCCTGTCCTGAAGTGCTCAGATTGGGACAATAGAAGGGTTATCAATGAGGGGTAATAACAGTGACAATGTATTATTTAAGCATTAAACAGCACTATAAACATCAAAAGACGGCCTTCAAATGCTTCAGATTGTGAAAATAAGGTGATTAGGCTGTACAAACATATTTTCTTTTGGGATCATTCAGCCGGATAGCAGAGTTATTCGGATAAAAGGGGGTCGGATAACCGAGGTTGGACTGCACTTACTAGTAAAATGTGTTAAATCTCTTTACATTTTTCAAATCTAGAGGCTATTAAGCGTTACTGGGCCAAAAATCTAAGACATGCCTCATTTCCTTTGTGACAACTGTAATGTAAAGTTAAAATGTGCAAAGTCGGTTTGCCATCTCATCTTAGTCCATTTGACTAAAAGATTCTGAACAGGATTCAAAGATATGAAAAATAGCAATCTTAGACAACATTATTGTCTTTAATTAATAATCAATCAGCAACAAATAGGAGTTAGTAAAGATTGCAAAACAATCAAGTATATTGACCAGGTATAACTTTTGTGAATTTTGCACATGATATCTTTAACCCTTACAGCCCCACACCCCATGAAATCCCATTTCCCAGCCTGTCGGTTCCACCTGCCGCTGAGGTTTTTGGGTGAAATAATGGCCCCGGGCTACATAGCTGGGCAAATACACTCGCCCAGCATAGCTCCCCCCGTGGCTCACTTGGTAGAGCGTTGGACTTGTAACCGAGAGGTCGTGGGTTCAAACCCCGGGGCGTGGCACCTCTTGTTGTGTGTGTTTTTTTGGCTTGAAAAAAATTTCGTTGGAAAATCCACCGGGAGTGTTAGGGTTATTGAAAAAAAAAAATTCTTCTTTTTAATTTTCACTTTTTTTCTCTAATTTCACCTTGATTAACCCTTACAGCCCCACACCCCATGAAATCCCATTTCCCAGCCTGTCGGTTCCACCTGCCGCTGAGGTTTTTGGGTGAAATGACTTGTAACCGAGAGGTCGTGGGTTCAAACCCCGGGGCGTGGCACCTCTTGTTGTGTGTGTTTTTTTGGCTTGAAAAAAATTTTGTTGGAAAATCCACCGGGAGTGTTAGGGTTAAACTACTGTACCATATTTCATAGGCGAAAATAATCCAGATCTTAGATTTTTTTGCCCAGTGATGCTCAATAATTTAGTAAATAGAAGAAAATGACTGTAAGATGTGGGTTAACCTTTTTGAACCACTATAATTGGCATGCACATGATTTTGGGTCTAAAGCCCCACCCCCCAGATTTGAAGCTAACAAAATGTAAAAATGTAAAATCCACCTAATTTTGGACCCCCCAAACCCTATAGATTGGGTGACAGATATGTCATGCCAGGCATTTGGTCGGCAGTTGCCATTGTTCTTTTCCCGGCTCTGTGCGCACGCATCCTGTTTTGTTTAGGACCCATGCTTTGTAAAACTTGCGCCAAAGCATTATAAAGGGCAATAAGGCATTGTGGACAGTGTTGTGGTCATATGCTGTTCCCTCAAGCATGTATCGACAGTCCAGTCCTTCGACCGTTGCTTTTGTTTATAAACATTGTTGTCACCCCACCCCATCTATAGTATAAAAACCACCAAGTTTGTATCCAGTAGCAAGCCTGAAAAGTGAAATGCGTGCTCACTACTGGAAACAAACTTGTTTTTTTGTTTGGCCTTATTGGCGTGAAATATTCTGTTTTTATCTCTATGCACGCAAAAGTTATTCAAGCATATGAAAATTAATAGGTGGCTATAAGGAATGCTGTGCTGGACTGGACAAACTCTTCAATAATCCAAAGTGGAATACAAGCACTGTCTCCAATGGACAATGAACCGTGCTGCTGTTAATTTGTTGGTTCAAAGCACACACAGAACAAGAGATTAGAACGAGAGATTTGGGGTATTTTTACAAACAATTTTGAAATGTTCAATTTTTTTCTCAAACGAAATCAAAACATTTTTTTTCTTCTAAAACGTTCCCAAAATTTAAAGAACATTTTCTAATTTCCTTATCAAAAAAATAAGAAAGGAGGGTCGGTCGGGATCACGGAACGGTATTTTCCCCCATTGCCTTCAAGCGTCAAATTAAGCATACCGTATTATCCCTATTAAGCGCCCAGAGCGGTTAACAAAGTCATTTTGGGTGGGCGCTTATTATGTTACCTTTTTTTAAACTCATAAACTCATTTATCATACTAAATAAAATGTACAAGTGGTCATTTGAAGATGCTGACCATTTGATGGTCATTTGAAGATGCTGACCATTTGATGGTCATTTGAAGATGCTGACCATTTGATGGTCATTTGAGGAGGCTGGCCATTTCATGTACTAAATGAAATATGTACAAGTGGTCATTTGAGGACGCTGACCATTTGAAAAGTTGGGCGCTTATAAGGGATTGTTTGTTGATAGTCATTGAGAAAAACAAGGGTGGGCGCTTATAAGGTCCTGGGCGCTTAATAGGGATAATACGGTACATGGACCAAGACTTTTAAGAGCTGCTTTGTAACCATATCAAAACGTTTTGAGCTTAGAGGGACCTTTATGTATACCGACTTGCTTTCAGATTGTTTTTATCTGAATGCTATGCCCGACTACCCAACAGTGATACAAGGACACATTTCGAACAGTATGCATACATGCATAACAATGCTAACGAGATCAACAGTGCGTAAACATTGAGTTTTTGCAGATACAAAAATTTGCCCTCTGACCCTTTAAATATTGAACTTGGGATCCCTTCTTATCCAATCAGATTCATTTTTACTTGAGGAGATGGGACATTTAATTATCTTTATCTGAAGCCCTATTAGTCGGGTACTATACCGCCCTCTTCAGTCGTTTTACAGGGTATCGGACTCAAATATTTCAAAACACAGTGTGACGCGAGCTATAGGGCCTAAAGCACGAAATTGCGTAGATTTTAATGAAATATGACACAGATAAATATTGTTCTCGGTACGGCTGTAATATATATGTGCTTGAAAATAAAATATTTTTAAAGAGAATATTCTTAGCTTCACACTGATATCAAATAGTGGGTGTTCAAAACAGTATATTTTTATATATGACAAATTTAGTTTAAACGGCCGGCGTTTTTGGATGTTTTGGGGTGGGTTAACAAAAGAAATTGTACAATTGCGTTTAGTAGTTCATTTGAAATGCCCCCAAACGTTTTCATATGTTTTTTGACTTTTTTTAGCTCCTGGTCCTATACTTTGCTGTACAAAATTTGAAAAACACCAGGAGCTAAAACTTAGCAACCAGGTGTGAAAAACTCCCAGCTCCTGCTTAATTGGAGGCTTGGTCGCCTTAATTAATAATTTTACAATAAATTATGGCTCCACCGTTTGTAATGTAGTTCAAATAAATATATTCAAATATTTTTATTCCAATTTATACTCATGCACTCATTGTCTACTGGTCAGAAGATTTCATCAGAATTGTACTTGATGAACTAACTTTGTTGGAAACCTTTATGACTACCTATTTTTGTAACCTCGGCCGGAGTTTTTTTTCTCTCTGTCTTTTTCTTTTTGTGAGCTTGATCGGACAACAAGCAAGATTTTTAGGAGTACATAGTAGATCGATAACCTGTTACTGTTGAGAGTAGTGTCACAGATAGACAGGGGATCAGCAACTTTCTTGGGCTATTTTTAAAATCGTGCCAACCAAGACGGCTAAAATCTAACCACAGCAGAGGTAGTTGGACACGACACACTGACTAAAACTCAATCGAGCTCACAGAAAAAAGAAGGAAAAAAGCGAGAGAGAAAAAAAAGTATCCCAGAGCCCAGAAGCCTTGGGCTGAGGGTACTATTTGTGACTGAATGCGTTTGCATTCAAGATTTTCAAAACAATTACACAAGTTGTCAAATATAGTTACTTTACTTAAAAATCCTTTTATTTTGTACAGACCTTGCAAATCCAACTTTCTTCATAAGAGTAGTACATTTGTCATACAATTTATATAACACAATTTTCATCTTAAACCATATTTAGATTATGAAACTTTGTAAGTCTCATAAAAGGTGGGATTTATAAAATACAAATGTTTGTAGTATATATTACACCTAACATAAAAAGTCCCTGACCAGGAAAATACAAATGTTTGTATGTTTGCTTTGATGTTGGCTAATCCAAAATTAATAATTGGTACAAGAAATCTGAGATGTACATTTAATGAGCAAATTTCTACTTCATAGTTTGATACCTCATTCATATAAATTGAATGGATACTTTTTGAGTTATGATTTCAATAACCACGACTAACAACGACAAAGTTGCACTAGAATTAGTTTTCTATGGGATCACACACTAAGCAATGATATCCCATTTCAGAAACCAAATTTTAATGCAATAATTGTTTTGGTAGTTGTGGTCATTGAAGCAATCATAACTTCAAAACAATCCACTCAATTTTTATGAATGAAGTATCAAACTACGGAGAAGGAATTTGCTCATTAAATTTATATCTCAGATTTTTCGTACTGATTATTGATTTTGGATTAGCCAACATTAAAGCAATTAATATAATAGCAAATTTCATAAATAACCCTGTTACCTTTACATGACTAACCTTTCAGAGTTGGGAAAGTACACTTTAAAAAAATATTAAAATTATATTACAAACATATATTGCTTGGTCTGCACATGATTAATAATGACCATGTTGTACATTTACCTACTATGTGACAATGCCACGAAAAGAGTTCATGCAAAAAAAAAAAAGAGTACCAAAATCCAGGGCCATTTTTTTAATTGGGAGGGGAGGGATTCATGCACAATAAATACCAAATTTCGGCAATTTTTAGGATTGCCAAATGGTGTACAGATTTGTGTGTCAATTTAAAGGAAAAACAAAATAAAACAGAGCTTGGTCACACTTAAGCCGAGAGGTTTGTTCCGCTTATACAGGATTTTTGCTTTGCCTAAGCTCCTCTGTACAGGTTATTTCAAGACGGATATATTTTGTGATATTTGAATGAATATGTTCCATTTAAGTAACACTTTACAAAATGTAACTTATAAAAGAGACCATGTTAAAGCAAAATTGACATATTGGTGTAATCGTCCTTTTTTAAATTTGTAACAATATCTATCCGTAAAGAAAAGATTTCCGCTACCACATGATACCATTTACCATTATATGGCCCATAATACATACAGGGTGAGTCAAAAAGACTGCAATAGTGGAAAGAAGCCATTTTGTTTTCAAAACCAAAATGAATTTTAAAACTTTTTAAACGTTGCAAGAATGCTGTATTTAATCCTAACTTTGTGTGAAAATATGAAGTCGATCGCATTTTTCGTTTGTATTTGGTGACCCTCTTTGCTGCACAACCAAATTTACCTGTCCACGAGCACAGTGATTTTCATTTGAAATGGCACACATTGTATTTTCATATTTGAATATCCCGCCAACAAAAAAATGGAAAATTTCAGTTTTTATTAAAATTTAGAACATTATACGCTTTCATTGCATGGGTACGATTATAATTGATTATTTTAACTTACATGTAAACAAGAAAGGATGCATCAAATTCCAATAACATCACAAATTAACTCAAGTTTCCAAATTTGAATGAGAGACACATTTTGCGATCTGATGCATATTTTGGGTATCTCGTGGACAAACGTGTAAAATGGGTGCACTGGTCAAAAGGTTCACCAAAGACAAACGGAAAATGCGATCGACTTCATTTTTTCACACAAAGTTAGGATTAAATAAATCATTCTTGCAACGTTTAAAAAGTTTTAAAATTCATTTTGGTTTTGAAAACAAAATGGCTTCTTTCCACTATTGCAGTCTTTTTGACTCACCCTGTACGTGTACCTAAGGCAACGAGAACAAAACCTGTTGTACGGGCCCGACCAACCCATTTTTTTTCTGGTGACAAAAAATGTTCACATGCAAATGAATTCTGACAGTCCACCAAAAAGAGTTGCTTGTTGAAAAACGGCTAAATGTTTTCCAATAATTACATATTACTTTGATTTTTACGGTGATTTTCAAGGGAAAATATCTTTTTCAAAAGCCTGACCGACCAACCCGACATAAGAGGTCCATTTGCCCATACAACAGGGTGTGTTCTTTCGTTGCCTACTAACAATAAATATCTATACATCACACACATATGAAACAATATTTTGTTTCCAAAGCACATTTTGTATGTTTTGAATAGCTGCCATGTGAAAAGTAGTTAAAAAAGAACATTTGCTATGCATAACTTAAAAAAATAATTCTGCAGCTGTTGCTGAGAAATCCTCATTCTGTTCTGCCATCAGGTGCATGTAAGATACTGTTACTGTTCTGCGCTTTTCATGCTAAAATCAGCAAGCGCGAAAATAAAAATGCGTGACTACCGTACTGATGCGTGTATAGTCCCATCCTTTTATTACCCAAAATATACGAAAATTAGGGGGTGGGACTTAAATCGGGTGCCCATATGTGCATGAAAATTAAAATCTAAAAAGCTTTTTATTTCAGAAACCGTACATATGATCAGTCTCATGATTTCACTTATTAATGTCAGATAAATTTACTTTTACATTTTCAAATATAAAGCAGCTATATGTTTCCTACATTTTTAGTTATAAGCTCTCCGGGTTTTTTGACCCAGTTTTTGGGACATGCTGTACCATAAAATGTGGGATAAGGTGGGATTCCAAAAGCACATCAATGTTTTTGTTTTCTGGTATATTGCAACATCGTGACATGATTGATTCCATGTCAGAAGGTACGAAGATTTCATTGGGTTAACTGACTTTGAGATCTATTTCAAGAATCAAATTCTCACATTTTGAAAAATGCCCCCTTCCCCCTAACATTAGATGGTTAGGCAAAAAAAATTAAAAAGCTGTTCTACCAGCTTGATGGTTAGGCAATTTTTTTAAAAAAAAGCTGTTCTACCAGCTTGACCAACCCATAAGTTTTCAAAATTTTCAAACAATTTGTTCTAAAATCCTTGATGTTTCCAATTTGAAAAATTGTGGCATTTTGAAAAATTGTGGCAATTTGTAAAAATTAAATTGGAAAAAAACCCACACACAATAATTAGAAAACAAAATTGACTGTCCGACTGAACCTACCTGAGAGTTTTGAAAATCCATAGAATATGTTTTTTTTGGTTTTCTTATCGCCTAAAATCTGGTTGGCACTGTACATAGATAGGGGTGTGAGAGTTACTCTTTTCAGCTGATCTCAGCATTTTTAATTTTTTGTAAATGCCAAAATATTAGCCTTTTATTTTATTTTATTTTCAGCCCATATTTTGTGTTTTTACCTATATTTTACGCGCTGCTTAGTGTTTTTAGTAATCTTTCTCATTCTGTGTGCGTGACCTCTCGCACCCCTGTACTCTATTGCCTAATTCCAACTGCAATAGCAACCACACGACTGTTACTTTGAATACTTTTATGCTTTGAATTTGGTAATTCAAAACATAACAGTGATGCACATAGTCGCTTTAGGACCATAAGCACAAAACACAAAATGGCGAGAACCAGGTATTTACAAAATTTATAAAAAAATTAAAAATACATGTAAACTTATCTCACTTTTTTGGAACTGATCTATATGTCGTTGAATCGATTCATCAGGATTGGTGATAAACATGAGATAAAGGTTCATTGTATCCTTGGACAAAAGAGGAGGAGGAAACACAACGTGATCGACCTCGTTAACTATAAATCCCTATTTCTATTCAACTTTACAATAGATCGGACATTCCTGAGTACCCTCTGTGTGCAATCTAGTTGCCGCTGGTATAAAACCGACTGGAAGGTCCTGCATACATTTTGCTTACATTTCTATCTGAGAGAAATTCCCTAAATCTTACTAGACCCTCTGAAGCACTGATGATTGGAAGCGCAATTTGTTAAATACCAAATTAATATGTGGGAACACGTGTAGCTCCAATGAGAAATACAGTTTTGATAATATTAACATATTTTGACAAATTAAATATGATGAAATTGCATTAAATATCAAACGTCAATGTTCTGGTCATATGCGGGTAATCAAAGTATTCACAAATTATAGCAAAATAAAGATAGGTCACAACCCCATGTTCAATTTGAGTGCCCCAGACTGTCCCTTCTTCCAATAGTACATCAAAGACAATCACATTTATAAGCAATTTAAACCGCTGTATACAGTATCTTGACATGATTTAAAGGCACTTAACGTTGTAACTGCTGTATTCCTCAAGGTTATAAACATTATTTAAAGGTACTTTAACCTGACACTTTGAAGACAGCAAAGACACCACTCCAATATGAGTTATTGATACCAATTCGTTGATGTAGTCCACATTAGTAAGTAACCCATACTTACGTTGGCCCATACCTGTTCCAAATTATGACACTACCATATGCTTTGTGTTATGATCAATTTGATCAGTGGTTTGTAACAAAGTTAGCTTGAGCCAGTTGACCTGGTAACGGTTATATTCTAACGTGCACTACGCTAATGAATTGAAAGAAAATTAGGCAAAAACAAAGGTCTGTCTCACATACATTTGGGAAAATAGCTATTTTTTTATAGAAAAATAGCTACATTGTATGCTTAATGTGGAAATTCTTTTTTATTGTGTTTTTGGCCCACTTCCTCCACCCAAATAACTAAAAAAACCACCAAAAAACCCTCCTAAAATTGGGCTCATCGCGTAGAGTGAAGGCGTGTTTATACCCCCGTCGTTGCGCATCGGCCGACGTTGGCCGATAAAAGTTGACATTGTTTCAACTCGCTCACTGATAACCGTCGACGTCACGCGATGCCCAACGACGGGAGTATAAACGAGCCTTTAGGCGGCAAAAGTGTCTTTACATACTTAAGCGCCCGGATATGTGAGACAGATTTTTTCTTCTTCTACTTGCTATGGACGCACCATTTGATTTTCAGGGGGGGGGAATGGAAATTGGGGTCGGGCGGATTTTTTTTTCCACCGAAGTAGGCGACATTTATTTTTGCAAGTTTTTTTGGGCGGGGGGGGGGGGGGGGGGGGGCAAAGGTGGTAATGTGTTTTTTTAGGTTTTACTGTCATCTTTTCTTTTTTTTTACTCAGCAGTGGGTCATCTTTTTTTTCTTTTCCTGGTTGGTGGGCAATTTTTATTTTTTCTTCCTGGATAGTGGGCAAAGTTTTTAAAAAAAACTCCCCCCCCCCCCCCCCCGAGTATCTAACGGTGCGTCCCCTAATTCGTACCATTCCTGAGGAAATAGCACCAGGTGTTTTAGTCTTTCAGACTGATAATCTGTTCAGCACAGAGTATAAATTCTGTTCACTTAATGGTGGTATTATACCAATCTTAATGCTGTTTCTCTAGTCTGGGATGTCTTTAATCCTCCGTAGTATCGAGAGCCACGAGAGTGATAACTGCCATTTTAATCTTGGATAACAGCACAAAGAAACGGAAGATCAGGAAAGGCACGGAGAGCGTCAGTAGAAGTTGCCAGATGCCAACGCCAATGATCGGAACTGAAAACAAATCATTAGCAATGATTATCAATAGTTCTAATGCAGTGGTTCTAATCGTAGTGGATGCCGGCTGTGCCACCATCCACAATATTCAAAATATGGACAAACCCATCCATTGTCACACAATAGTCCGGCAACCAAAACACACATTTTCCATATTTTCTTCTCTAAAGAATAAAGTGTACCTTAGGCTAATTTGTAGTTCTCCCTCCCTCTCTCATCCCATAGGTCTCATTATCCTCTTTCTGCCCATAAAGATTCTCAAGTACATCCTAAATGCATGAGTGTGAATTGTATCCTGCAATGTTAGGCCTAAACCATTTGTTTGTTTAGTTTGGCATTACTGAATGACGCTAGGGTATAATATCGACATTATCAATTTATTTATTTATTTATATATATGTATTCTGGCAACAACAAATTTCTAAATGGATAATAATTCTTTATTGTACAATAGATTTCCTTGAATTTCTTTAGCCTTTTGTGTGCTTAGCAGACGGGAAAAAAATCTTGTTTGACGGGCCCGACTGACCTACTTTTTGCGTTTTTCAAGATTTAAAAAAAAAAAAAATTGTTGCTCAAATCATGTAAAATCCGCTGTTTTTTGGCCGAAAATCTGTCAATTTTTTTTCCCACCAATGTTAAGGTTTTTAGGTTTAAAAAAACAAAACAGCCCCGACTGACCGACCCTACTTGACAGCCCGTAAAACAGGGTGGTTTTCTTCGTCGTCTAATAGAGCAGCTAATGTGACGACAACAAGGCAAAAATCTCGACACTACCATTTTTGGTCAAGTTACGACAAACAAACAAACCAACAAATATTCTTATGATAGTCACTTACCTATAGGACCAGTCGTGTATTTGACAATGTACAGCATTAACCAGAAACACCAATAGCTCCATACAAAGAAGTCATGTCCTAATTTGGTCTGAAAAATAAAATAAAACAATCAGAAAGGAAGCACTACGTAAAAAAGCTCCAATATTTGACCCACATCAAGGACATTACATCTTTTTATATCAGAATCCAGGGTGGGAGGGGGGAGGGGGGCAGTCATGTATAAAAGTTGTAATTATCCATGTATAGGGGGGGGGGCAGTCATGTATAAAAGTTGTAATTATCGGTGTATATGCACTCTCAAAAACTTGTACCTTATAATCAGTTATGCCTCGTGACTTGAGTAGTTGTTTACAACTCAACCATATTTACTTTGTACGGGAGCCAGTGACAAGACTCCTTGATTTGACTCAAGCTTAAAATTAGGCCGAATGACTCAATCCAATCTGATGTTTCAGTGACTGGTTATAAAACAGAGGTTGAGTAATGTGTATGACTCAACCATGTTGACTTTGTACGGGAGCCAGTGACAAGACAACTTGATTTGACTCAAGCTGAAAATGAGGCCGAATGACTCGATTCAACCCAATGTTTCAGCATGGTTACAAAACAGAGTTTATACTTACGCCATAATAGATCCTTAATATAGGATTGTTGCTGTTGCTCTGAAAGTGTGTGCTACTCTTCTGCACTATAGTACTGTAAAAGGTGATAGAAAATCAAAGCTGTTTAGAAAGTGAAGGTATATATAAAATGGATAGGCTAAATATCTTTCAGGCTTTTCCAACGGGTATTCATAAAATAGGTTAAAAGTTTAACGGCTTCGATGTTGGACAAGTTTAAAACTGAAGCTTTCTTCAGGATTAGCTCTGGACTTCTTCTGATTTTTTAAAGGATGAAAACTCCTGAAATGTTATTACAGAGATATATTTCTTGCTTTACAATATCTCTTCAAGTAAATGTAATGGGGACCGAGCCCAACCAGAATCGACTCTGCTCTCTGGACTTAACCAATTAAGAATGGGGGGAAATGGATACATGATCTTGTTTCCATTGTTCACAATCTGGTGAAAATTGAAAAAATCCTGAAAAAACATTGTGTGAAATTGATTGGGTCAGGATCAGGGGGTGATAGGATGGGGAAGTCTTTGGGACCATCCACAGGTTGATGCAAATCATGCCATGCAAGTCTCTCGTTGGGTCTCTCCTTAAAATAAAAATGGAAATTAACTTCATGCATGGCATGTAAACCAGATATGAAATCAGGGTACCATACTATGAGAGGTATACAGACTGTAACAAAAAGAGTTATACAATCGCAATTTTATTTTTAACCCAATTTTAAAATCATGCAATGTAAAAATCCTTTACACACTGTGTTAAGTTCTGTTTTGGGTACCAGACTAATTTTATTTGGTCTTTTTAACTACTTGCATTTACAATTTATGACTAATCTACTAAGTCGTCTAGAAATCGGGTTGGGCCAATTTCACAATATCATACAATCTTGCTTGTATAAATTAAATGGTTAGGGTACCATGCAATTAGGAACATTAAAGAGAATGATATAATTCTTTTTCAAATAGTTTGATTTCATTTGAATAAATAAATTCATATACAGTAATTAGTGATGATTTTAATTCTACCCCACATTAAAGATATTTGTAAAGACCTAACCTTCTTTGTAATATTTTTAACCACTTGAAATGAACCATTGTTGTCTAACAAGAGCGCTCTACTGCTATATGTTCCTGGTTCGATTCCATTCAATATTCATCCCAGTGGCTTTACCATTAATTAAACCAAAGTAGCCCAGGTGATTTCATGACTACTACAGACAATTGATCATATCTCTGCTTACCGACCATCGTTTGTCATGAAACAAAGCTTATTCGAAAGCCGAGAAAATTCCCCTTGCACACCATTAAAACTCGAAACAGAAATTTTACAGGAGATATTTTTAATACTTTTTGGAAAACTGTATAACTTTTTTTGTTACAGCCTGTACACACCTATGGCGATGCATCCACTCTCCCAATAACGTGAGGCCAGCGTGACAATGAATAAATATGGCATAATCAGGATAGAGCTGAGCAAGTACTGCTTTCCACATAGACATCTCCAACACATCCAATATAACATCCAGAATAGCTCCAAACTGTGAACCTGTAAGTAATGTAAGAATAATAATGGTTGACGTAGAAATGCTACTAAACCAAGCCGCTATTGTTCACAACATATGAGTAAAAGGCTTAGGGTACAAGCAGGTTATATTAGCACTAAACTCTTGTCTCCTCAACAGCCGAACAATGTGCCCCTCTAAATCTTGGTAGCAAAGACCCAGCTCGAGTGTTGGGACGGCACTAGAATATGCATCATCCTATAATATATTTGTAGGCAGTTTTACATTACACATGCTGAAGGGCCACAAAAAAAACACATACAAGGTTTTGTTGTGGCCCTTCAGCCCAATTTTGTGCAAGGTTTTGACAGGCCTGTGCCACTAAACGCTTGCTTGTCATTGGCTGAGACGAAGCTCTTAGTGCCCTCATCTCAAGAGTCACATCCCACGTCTCAATGAGCTTGGGTGCTGTCAATCATTGCCGGTGTCAAGATAGCGCCCTCATTTCAGGAGTCACATAGCACGTACTGACGTATGTACAGTCATAGTAATAGGCTTCTAACTCTAAAAATATATATCCTAAATAATAAAGTTGTTGAAAAATTGATCTTCTTTAATATGAGATATTGCACGCTAGGATCGGGTGATTATTGAGGAAGTGACACTCCAAAATGTAAGGTGAAGTCCGATTTTCATTTTCACATTTTTCTTTTCTACACGTGGACCCAAACTATGTGTACATTATCGATTACCGGTAGTGCAATTGGGGGATGCATGCGAAGGTTGGATAGTCGACCGTATTGTTCCGATGGATCAATATGCCACACATAAGCTACCTGTCATACTCTCCCCTGTGTTGAAATGTAAAATGTGAAAATGAAATTGTGACTTTACGTTATATTTTGGATTGTCACTTCTTCAATATTCAACCGATTAATCTCATATTTTCAGGATTTTAACTTTGTTAGTTGTACTTTACAATGAAATCAAATTGGTCACGGTTCAGTGGTTTTAATAAGGACAAAGAGTCCTATTTTGTTTGATTCACCCTGTATATGTACTTACATTGCTTGAATCTCCTCGCTGCGGCCCCATCGGCTGCATCCAAAACACAATTAAGGAAAAACATACTTGCTGCAAAAGTGTAGTCGTGATATTGTGTCCGCCATATCCCAATAACGTACAAAGTTGTACGTACGTAACCTGTATGTGTTAACAATGAACGTGCGATGAAAATAAATTAAGTTGCAAGTTTGCCCGGGGTGCTCAGTGGTCATTACAAGGGGGTATCAATCGCGTCCAAGGACTTTCAAAAAGTACCCTAAATACGTAATTGTGTTAATGTGAAAAAGCACCCCTAAACAAGTATGGCACAGTATTTTACATACCCTAAGCAAGTAATATCAGTATTTCCAATACCCTAAACAAGTACTCATAATATTTTGATACCCTAAACAAGTACTCAAAATATTTTGATACCCTAAACAAGTACTCAAAATATTTTGATACCTAAACCTCTTAACGCGTATGACACATTTCTAACCCTTTTTTCCTTCTCTAATAAGCTAAAAGTATTATGAAACAAATGCCGAGCTGATCACATGCGAAGGGTACAATTTGAGAAATATATCTCGCCCTTGTATCATGGCTATTTATAATCCTCATGGAGCAAATAAGGACCCTAAGTACGAAAGCCATTCATACACTCTTCGTGGTGTCGAACCAATCAGAAAGCAAGAAATTAAAATACGCGGAGTGCATTGAAAGTGTCTACTGCACTCCGCGTGTGCGCCGTTCACTGCGCGAACCACACGCTTTGTTTTGATTCATTGTTCAGGAATCGTGGGTTCGCCGCTTTTCACTGTGGGTGTTAGCAAACTTTTAACATGTTTTATTCGTTTTTACATAGATCACAAATTACGCTCAAATTGTGAATTTTGATTTGTAAGTGTCGTGTATGAATTAGGTCAATACATGCGTATGTTTTGTTTCTCAACAAATTAGAAAAATCAATGCACTTGCGCAAATGTTGACATGCTCACAATAGCACTCCCCCTTTGGGGTTGTGCCATTATTCACATATCAACATCAGCACGCGTGCATTGATTGTCTAATTTCTCTCAAAACAACACATACGCATTTATTGACCTATAAATGATGTAAAAAGTATACCCTTTTTCTTAATTTGGCTTGTTTTGATACCTTATTCACGTTCTCTAATTACGTGATTTCTTGGACACGCATGATACCCCTCTTGTAATGACCACTGAGCACCACAGGCAAGTTTGGACTGAAATGTATTTATAACCTACATGTATATTTATCTATCAGGCCAAGAAAAATGATTTGTTTCATTGTCCATAGATGCCCTCCAAAAGAGTAGGGTCAGGCGGTCGGATTTCTAAAAATATTTTTCATAATCGCATTCAAAAGATGCATAATTAACTATAAAAAATAGTTGCTCAATAAGATATGAATATGAAGAGTAAAGAAACAGTTTTCAAAATATTTGCGTGTGTCTGGAAAGCAAAATTTTGGAGGAAAAAAAAGATCAGGAATTTTCCAAAATTAGGGTCGGTATTCATTTGTATCTTGGCCTCACGAGACAGACTAACATTATTTTACATCGCTGATAATGATTATATGATGGACCTGTCCCGGCGCCGGAATACCAAGTGAAGTCGAATGGCGCGCCTCCAGGTTTTGGAAGAAGAGCGTAAGTATTGCATACACTTTACACTCAACTTTTTACACTCTAAGATAATTAACTGTAAATGTTCTTTATAACCCACCCCCCCCCCCCCCCCCCCCCCCCCCCCCCCCCCGAGATAATAAGAATGTGTCATTCACATCATCTCTTTTCATGGCATTTGATTTGTGCAACCACATAATTAATTTCATATTGACAATCAGAGTTTTATACCAAAGTTAGGGATGTTCATATCATTGACTATAGAGGGCGACATTTTTTTGGGAAAAAGTTGACCAAAATATGTAGAAAACTCCATGTTTACCTCTTTTAAATACAGCGATGTAGTGCGATGTGGCTAGGGTGTATTCACTGATGTCTAAATAACCCCACACAAGCAACTAGACATCATGAAATTAAACCCTTAATTACCTAAAATGGTTTTAAAATGTGCATGACTTGCCCAGTTTTCAGCATATGAGGCAAACTACTTTTGGTTATAACTTTTTTATTATTCAGCCTGCAGACAAGGTTGAACCATCATTTTTTATTGTAAAGTACTTTGTTTCCATGTAATCCATTTTCAAAGAGATAATTTTATTTTCAAATTTTATGAACATGCCTACCAAAGTCGATAGTCGTAAATCTGGCTTTACTACCAGTATAATCTTTCCAAAAGATGACAACATACAACACAGATGAGTAGCACCTGCTTATGTGAATTGAAATATCAGACAGGGCATGCATGTATACTGCACGCTGGCCCCTGGATTTCATTGATAGACATGATTACATCGCTAATTACATCGCTACACATGTGTGTGCCTTGCCTCTGAATACAATACATGAATAGGCTGTAATTAGTGCATGTACATTTTTAAATACGAAGACATACACTGTTAAAAAATGTGTGTGATTTTCTGGGTATGTGATACATTTCTGCAGTCAGTAAAGTTATTTCTTATAACATGTTATTTTCTATATTAAAGCACTCATTTGTTTTATAACAAGAGTTATTTTGATATGACCAGACCAGAATCCACAAATGTTTACAAGATAGAAAAAAATAGGGGGGCATTTTCAACAACAACAAAAATGTGCGAATTTGCACCTATTTTTTGCACGATCGAGGTACATTTTGGCTCTAAACAAGCTTGTAGCAAAGAATATTGCATTTTGGGAAGACAAATGCGCGCGTAGCGTGCGAAATTTTTTCATCTGTGTACACATTTTCGGGAAAGATTTTCAAAGGGGGGGGGGGGGGCGATCGCCACCATCGCCCCCCCCTTCTTACGGCCTGCTAGTGGTTGTTACTTGTTTAACACAATGTCCAAAAGTAATTTCTTATCAAAACACAACATATAAACTGTAGTGTACTTTGTATGTACTGACTACAAAAGCATTTCCCTTTCTATCAAGGAAGCTATCAAATTATTGCTAACCTTATACACCTATCAGTTGTAAGACGCACTATACGACCCCCGGGAGTGGTGCGTCACTTTACCGAGGTGCGTCAACTTCTCATGTACCATGACGCAGCCTGTGTCAAAAAACCGACGGACCATTGCCATCCAAATACGCACCCTCAGTCAACTATCAGCCCATTCGCACCCATGTAAAGTGACGGACCTTTACGCACCTTCCGTCATTTTTTTGACGGACCAAAGGCTGCCACTGACGTACCCTCCGTCAGGAATTATTGGTAAACGACGCACCTCTCCCGGGGGTCGTATAGTGCGTCTTACAACTGGTAGGTGTATTAAGGCCTCTACAATAATTACAATAACCATTTTGGCATTTTTGTGAGTGCTTATTCCAATGGTGAGTTGGGGATGCTCCCGGGGGGGGGGGGGGGGGGGGGGATGATTCTCACATTGATATGGTATGTATATATGTGCCTACCTTTTGGGGTGCCTTTTCGCAAAAATTGGTATAGCGATGGGGTGGTTTTCATCACACACCAAAGCGCCCAATTGGCATAAATTGGGTGTATTTTGAGGCATTTTTGGTAAAAAGCGCCCAATTTGTGCAAAATTGGGTGCTTTTCTAACAAAATTGGTATATTGATGGGTGGGAAATTGGCCAAAAAATAGGCATAGAGAAAGTCACATTTTCTAAGTCCGGGAGGCACATCCACGTACGATTTTGGCGAAAGAACCCCCCCTCCCCTCCACCTTCACTGCCAAATTTGTTCAAGGTAACTAAATGATTTCCCTTTTTATACTCTCAACAGGATACTTCATCATCTGTATAATCATCCGAATGGAGGCGTGGGTTCGAATCCCACATCTGACACCATGGAAAGTCCTAAAGTATCGGAGGTTCAAGGAATGTCAACAAAACAAGATGTCAGCTAGTAATAAGAGCATGGTTTATTAGAAGTATTTCTAAAACATAAAACATCAAGTGTTTTTATATTAATATGAACAATACATGACAATCAAACTCATACAAATCACCAACAATGTAGAAATTATTTTATATCCTATCGCAACAAAGGTATCCATCTGTAACTGAAAGGAATAATTAATTTTATGGTCTGTCTGAATACAATAACTTGTTGGATTGCAATGTTAAATGCTCTAAAGCGCGTTTTCCAAAAACACAGGTGTGCATGGTTTATCCGGTGAACAATACAAGCTCACAATCACATTTTTAATGAAACGCACAAAGTTATCTATAATAAAATTGCCGTAATTTTACAAAATACAAGCTCACAATCACATTTTTAATTAAACGGACAAAGTTTTCTGTGTAATTTAAGAGAAAAAAGTAAATCCCATAGTGATATCTACAATTTCACAAGCACTGTGAAGTCTGGTGCTAGGCTGGTCATCTCTGCCATGGTGAATCCAGGACAATTTCTCCAAGGCGATTTCTCAGTAACGATGCCTTCTGCATCACTCTCAATAGGGAGAAATTGTTGGAATATGTTCTGATGTCACTGTACATAAGTATAAGGATGTAGGCCTAAATGCTTCTCTGCATGCCTTTTTGATATAAAGTCGTATTACTATTATTCAAAGAAAGAGAATTCCAGTCTAGCGAGTTTAAAAGAAGAAAATGGGTTTGTAAAATGACCCCATCACTTTCCCCTATAACACGATCAGCTAGAGACTAGAGGGTTGTGATGTCACTGAAGATATGTTAAGACTTTATTAGTAACTAGCGGAACGCCCGTCCTACGGACCGGCTCTCCCGCTAGGGAGTAGGGCCTACCAGATAGAACACCTACAAATGAAACAACACAAAAGTGTTGGAAAATTTATAACGAAACACATAGGAATAGAACAATATCTAAAACATTTTTGTTTTAATTCAAAGACCCCCGCCCGCCCACGCCCCGTGGCATATTTTAACTTCAAGGCCTAAACCTTAACCATCTCCCGTTCCCCAACCGTCACCATCCCGCCCCGCCCGCCCCGTGACATATCCGTTACGCAATTTAGCATCACAACCCCCATTCGTCACCGCCCCCCCGCCCCGCCCGTGGCATATTTCAACTCCAAGGCCTAAACCTTAACCATCTCCCGTAGCCCACCAGTCACTCCCCCGCCTGCCCCTGCCACGCCCGTGGCATATCCGTTACGCAATTTAGCATCACATTTCTTCATTAACCCCTGCCTCCCAAACCACATTACATCATTACACCCCCCCCCCCCCATTCGTCACCGCCCCGCCCCACCTGTGTCATATCTCAACCCCAAGTCCTAAAGTTCCCCGCCCATCGGCTTATCTCAACGCCAAAGCCTAACCTTAACCATCTCCCGTAGCGCGGCATATTTCTCCAATATTTGTCCGCCAGCGTGTCGCATACAGTATCAAATCCCACATCTAGTGACACCATGTTACGTAATTTAGATTCACCATATCATGTTTTGTTTTATCAGAAACCACATTATTTCGAATTATAGTAAGATAGCAGGGGATATTCAGCCTGCAGACATGGTTGAACCATCATTTTTTTTTATTGTAAAGTACTTTGTTTCCATGTATTCCATTTTCAAAGAGATAATTTTATTTTCAAAATGTTATGAACATGCCTACCATGAGACTAAGTCAGAGTTAGGGATGTTCATATCATCGACTACAGAGGGCAACATTTTTTGAAAATTTGGTAGCCAAAATATGTGGAAAACTCCATGTTTATCTCTTTTAAATCCAGCGAAAAAGGAAGACACAAGCTTGGATGTATTCACTGATGTCTAACTAACCACACATAAGCAACTGGACATCATGAAAGTAAAGCCGATTTAAAGGTAGATGTTCCGATTTTCAACTTGAAGTTTTCTATTCTACATGAAAGGTCATCCTTAAAAACGTCGTGTCCCAAAATTTGAGATGCATAGCTATTATGGTTCTTATTTTAGATGCACAAGATGCTGTGAACTGTACCCATTGAGTAGTACACAAACTATATCGGTGGTAACCACCATTTGCGGTAATTCAACGCTATTTCGTCGATTTCTCAGTCATTATACCGAATTAGGCCGTCAAATTTCAGTATGATGATGAGAAAAATACGAGCTTTCATATGATATGAAAATCTCCGTAATGTTTGAAATAATTCTGTGTTACGAAAATGTGATCGGGTCATCTACCTTTAAGCAAGGAGTTAAAATGTGCATGGCTTGATTGACCAGTTCAGTTATATTTAATTATACGAAGGTGGGGTTACGTAGGTGGGGTTATGTATACGGCTACGTAACCCCGGGGTTACGTAGCCATACTTTTATTAAAACGCCGGATGTATTGCGCCCTCAATCTCGTATACCGTTTGTGTATATTTCAACATGTAGGCCCTATTTGTGGTTTTTTATGTACTTGTATTTGTTTTTAAAGCGTCTCTGTGCACCAATCCTTACTTTTACCTGTTACATCGTAAGGCACTCAATAATTTCTAAGTAGTTTTATTAGTAGTAGTATTAGCATATTGTTATTAACTTATTCAAATAACACCGCAGAATGCATATCCGATATAGGTTTTTATTCTACATGACAACTTTGTTGTTATATCACTATTTATCCAAAAACTGTTGTACCAGTTTGAAGAACTAATTGTTTACAGAATGAGCAGAGTCATAGTTTACGTGCATGACTGATAAATGGTGCACATTATGATATGAACGTCTCGTCTATTGTTTTTCATTTAAATTTAATGAAATGTTACTGAAACATCATGAGGAATGTTATGGATGCTTTCAAAACTATAATCCAACTAAGACCCTGTCATGGGCCTATACGACATGTACAGGTCATTAAACAAGTTTGTGTAAGGCATTACCGCCCCCCCCCCCCCCACCTCTGACTGGCATGGTTCATAAACACGTTTTGTTACTCAACCAATGTATTTTGATCGATTTCTTCTCTCTATTTCCCCAAATTTGTCGTAGGTATACAATGCCAGCCCTCCATCTTTTTTACGCGTTTTATTCATTGCCCGAGCATGATTTATATTATGTTCACGTGCCCCTGCCCCCCCCCCTGCAAGTGGCTTCGCCCCATTCCTTGTCCAACAATTTCCGTTCGACTATATTTTTGCAAAAATAATCATAAAGAGAAAAAAATAAGTTTTTTTCCTTCTTACTATTTGGAGATCTATTAACGATATATTACATTACCAAATGTATTAGAATTCATTAGAATGAAGCAATGAAAAAGTTGTAGTCTCATAGACTGGTCGACCAGGAAAAAACCTCTTATTGTACACCCCCACCCAGGATGGCCCAGATGCAGCATTAGAACGAAAGAAAAATCATGAAAATAAACCTAGCTATTAAAAGGGTTGAAATTAAAAGAAAGTGCGGAAGTTTGGACCAGGATAAAAACTCACTGTCTCATGCATGTCTGCGGTAAACAAAGGGGCCACCCCCCCCCCCCCCCCCCGAAATTTGGTATTGTTTAGGTTGGTCAATTTTAATTTTGCGGGCATATTTTTACCAAAAAAATATCACTATATATCCACCCGATTCAAGACCAGCGGGTATATCGCGGATAGTTGAGCGTGTGAAGTCTAATATCCGATAGTATACGGCTACGTAACCAGCGCGCCGAGCATCGGTTACGTAGCCGTATAAGGCTACGTAACTAACGCGCAGAGTATCGGTTCCGTAGCAGTATACGGCTATGCAGCGCCCGGGTTACGTAGCCGTTATATTAAGGCAAACTACTTTTGGTTATAACTTTGTGATTATTGGATGGCGCGGACATACGGGACCTTGAGTTATTTTTAGCAAATTTGCTTGGCACCAGTGTTTCAAAAGCAAAACATTCCATGCACGCACTCAACGCTGAGCGTTACGCACTTGATTCGCAGTAGGCGCAATGTGCGGTTGCCGTAATTGATTTGATCTGCGCAAGTTGTTTTTGTTTTTGTTTTCACCGGCATTTGAATGATTGTTTTCACCGGCATGACGTAGGTCCGCCCCAACCTAGGCTATTCAGCCTGCCAGTAGATGCAGACATGGTTGAACCAGGGCGGTGCCACTGTACACAAACTCCCATTGCCGAGATTGAAGCCTTTCTAAGAGGTACATTGCGCGCCCTCATTATGCAAGAGGTACATCGCGCGTCTCAATGTCCCTTATAAGGACTTTCAGGCTGTCAATCATAGCTTTGTCAAGAGAACACTTCATCCCAAGAGGTACATCGCGCGTACTCACGCCCACATGCCCATATATGGGGAGGCTTCCATTTTGCGATTCGAATGTCCTCTCCCATTATATAAGCTCCCTGGTTGAACCATCAATTTTTATTGTAAAAGTACTTTGTTTCCATGTATTCCATTTTCAAAGAGATATTTTTATTTTCAAATTTTATGACCATGCCTATCACTGTATCACTATCACATCAGTTCAATTTCAAATCAGAGTAGGCCCTAATTATTAATAAGCTTACTTACTAAAAATACTAGTCTAAAAGTCTAAAACAAATTCATAGCCAACCCGAACCGGGAGCTGTACTACAAAATACTTACAAATAGTATTTGGAATATTCAACAAAATATCCCTTTGAGTTACGCGTTTACCATTGGCCATATTTCACACAGGTACGGCTCGAGTTCGGTGTTTTGTTGTAAACCACCTGTGCGTGAAGATACTGACCAGCTGACCCACACAGCTGACCTGTGTAGGTAGGTGACCTGAGGTGGTGTTAGACTTGTAACAAGTCTTACCGTTGTGGTTTACTAATCATACGGGACTTTAAAAATAAAAAAGGAGTTTTATTTTTTGTTTAAATAAAGAATGATTAAAACAATTGGTAGGCCTACTTTCTGTGCTAGATGTCGTTAACAAGGATTCGGACGTACGCACGCGGCACGCACCAAAATTCCAGTTTTAATAGCGGACTCAACTGTAAACAATCAAAGGAAAATGAGATTTGGATTAAGACTATTCTTTTCTCGTGTCCGAAGGGTAGGCTGTAATAAGTCCATGGTTGCGGAGAGATGCTCTTTTTTTCTTCATTCTTTTACTTTTTTCCATCTTTTCTTACTTTCATTTCATTCAGCCAGCATGCTTATTTATACATGATTTTTAAACAAAGCAAAATGCTCGAGTCGGGTCCCTTCAGGACTCACTGTGTGTCATAAAAAAATAATTAAAAAAAACACACAAAAAACCAATAGGCGGACGGTCTTCATCCCGGGTCTTCATTCAGTCTAATATATCAGCATTTACCAGGGCATTTACCATGTTTACTATCTTCAGTAGATAGCAACATTTAGTAGAACGCCCAAACGAGATAAAAAACATTTTTTTGGCACTTTTTGGTCAATATTTTCAAAACAAACAAATTTTAAGCCAAAAATAAATAAATCGCTCCTAGATAATTGACTTTAGATGATTTTGGTGAAATTTTGGAATTTTTAATCAAAAACTGATATTGTTAGGTTGTCTGAACATTTTTGACGCCAAAAAGGTGATTTTTGGGCAAAAATGTAAAAATCACTAATTTTAGTAAAATTTGATACCAAAATGGATTCTCTGACTCATTTCATTACAAAAAATGTATACTTTTATGTACATCACATTTATAATTTAAAAGTTACAGGCTTGATAAATTTGGCGCCAAACAGGGTTGACACCAGCCTTAAATGAAATACGTCTTTTGCTATAATAAATAAAATGTATTGGTAAATGGTGGTGAAGACTTATTGGCATGTACGATTAGCAAGCAACTATGGCAAGCTCAATGCTCATATTATGGGGGAAACTTTTCAAGTGATAAACTCAGTTATTTCGATAAATAGAATTAAACTCTGTTTTATCAGACTGATAAACTGAGTTTATCAACTTCAAAAAGCAGAGTTTTTAGAAAACGTGATATGTAGGCCTATTATATCAAATTTCAGTTAAATTAAAGAAGGGTCATATCAAATGGTATTGCCATGTTTAGCTTCATCAATGCCCTCTTTATACGTGTAGTTTTACATTTTCTGACAGCATGAAATATATCCTTACCCAAATCAAACTTAAGGGGCTGTCAACCCTAAAAACATAACATTTATTTTATCAATCAGTGTAACCTTTGATCTATTAATATGATGTATATAATATAAAAGTATATGTTTGGCAAGGAAATGAGTCGGAGAATCCATTTTGGGTATCAAATTTCACTAAAAATGCTGATTTTTGGGGGGGCTCAACATTTGTGCTGCAAACGTAGCAAATTCAGTTTTTGGTAAAAAATGCTGAAATTGCACCAACATCATTTGTTTTGACATAAAAATGTTTAGTGTTTAAAATTTTGACCAAAAAGTGTCAAAAATGTGATTTGTTACCTCCAAATTTACATTTAGTTTTATCACCTGAGTAAATTACTTTTTTGAGCATTGTAAGTTCTAATCATAATCATTTAATGACAACCATTAATAACTATAACACATTAGGTTTTTTCTCCATATTTCACATCAAGTGCAATTATTTTCATTACATTCATCACACAATAATGTGTAACATGTATTATAACATGTAATAATATGTAATTTTTGAGTAATATGTAAAAATATTGAAAACATGTAATAATGAAAATATTGAAAATTATGTACTATGAATATTATGTGAAATTATTGTGAAAATATTGAAAATTATGAAAACATATAACGGTGAAAACATATGTATGAAAATAATAATTATGTATGTGAAGAGAGGATAGAGGATAATAAACAAAAAAGATAAAATAACCACAAACACCCGAATTGAAAAAAACTTACCAATAGTATTTGGAATATTCAACAAAATATCCCTGTGAGTTACGCGTTTACCATTGGCCATTATTTCACACTGTACTACAAGGCTCGAATGTGGTGTTTTGTTGTCACCAAACCTGTTCACCAACAATTTGCGTGAAGATAATGCGACCCGTGTCAGTGCTTTGCTACTACTACTGTCACTCCGATACAATGTGCAAACCCGATGGAAACATTTTTGAAGTCTGATGGGTTTTACATGAGTGAGTAATAAACATAATGTTAATATTCATTTAAAGTACATTACTATTCATGGTTATTATGATTTACACTGCACATATAGGCCTACCTAGGTCCCCCAGGGGGTGGGGGGAGAGGGGGTGGGGGCAAGGGCGGAAATCCCGGGGGGATGGGGGGGATTTATCCCCCCCCCCCCACTTTTTGACCTGGGGGGGATGGTCAATGTAATCATCCCCCCCTGATTTTTCACATCTACCAAAAAAAAAAAGGAAAAAGGGGGGGGGGGGGGGGGGGGAAGGAAAAAAAGAAAGAAAAAAAGGGGGAAAGTAGGAAAAAAAAGGAAAAAGAGAGGGAGGGAGGGACACAAGAACGTTTGGAGTTTATTGTACGTTGGTCAGGATACATACGCGTATGTACGTTAAGAATCCATCTTTTGGAGGTAACTAATTAACTTCTTTCTGGTATAGGCCTATCTGCCTATTTAAAAAGCCAATATTGATCAGAAATAAAGTGATTGCTTTTCAATAAAATATTGGTCAAAAGTATACCAGATCGCACAAAATGAGTTTGAAAATTGAAAAAATTTCTACTTCTCAGGGGGGCATATCCCCCCACCCTCAGACGCCCCCTGTTGGAGCTTTTAAACCATCTATACTAAAATCAAGAAAATATCAGTATAAAAATGCTCAACTTCTTTCGTGCATTGATAAAAAACAAGATATTTATTGAAAATGAAGTGATGGCCTTTTTATACAATATTGTTCAAAAGTATACACCAGATTACACCAAATGAGTTCGAAAATTGATTTTTTTTCTACTTCTGAGGGGGCACATCCCCCATCAGACTCCCCCTGTTGGAGCTTTTAAACCATCTATACTAAAATCAAGAATATATAAGTATAAGAAATGCTCAACTTCTTTTGTTCATTGATAAAAAACAAAATATTTATTGAAAATGAAGCAATGGCTTTTCAATACAATATTCATCAAAAGTATACACCAGATCGCACCAAATGAGTTTGAAAAAAATCGCACCAAAACCAAATGAGTTTGAAAATTGATTTTTTTTCTATTTCTGAGGGGGGCACATCCCCCTCAGACTCCCCCTGTTGGAGCTTTTAAACCATCTATACTAAAATCAAGAAATACAAAATGCTCAACTTCTTTTGTTCATTGATAAAAAACAAAATAATTATTAAAAATGAAGCGATGGCTTTTCAATACAATATTCATCAAAAGTATACACCAGATCGCACCAAATGAGTTTGAAAATTGAATTTTTTTCTACTTCTGAGGGGGGCACGGGGGGGGGGGGGGGCACATCCCCCCTCAGACTCCCCTCTGTCCGAGCATAGCTCGGAGTGCGGTGCTGCGCACCGCCTGGATGGTACCACCTAAATTTATTTTTTTAGGGGCCAAACTTATCATCCCCCCCACACCTAACAAGAAATTTCCGCCCCTGGGTGGGGGGGACTCAACAGAACTGAACCGAGTGGATTTTTTTTGGTTTTAGAACGTAACATTTTCGAAGAATTGGGGCTTTGGAACGCAAAATTTCGCGATTTTAAATTTCAATAAAATTGGGGTCTTAAGAACTGATGCAGGCTCAAAAAGGGGTCTTCAGCGCGGCACATACCTCTACCCTTTTCCAATGTCAGTGCCCCCCGGCCTATGTCCTACAGCGTGCGTGGGTGTACTTCCCTGTCCGCGTGCTTAGGTTTCCTTCCCTGTCCTTCAGCGTGTTTGGGTGTTCTTCTCTGTCCTTCAGCGTGTTTGGATGTCCTTCCCTGTCCTTCAGCGTGCTGTGTTCTTCTCTGTCCTTCAGCGTGCTTGGGTGTTCTTCTCTGTCCTTCAGCGTGCTTGGGTGTTCTTCTCTGTCCTTCAGCGTGCTTGGGTGTTCTTCTCTGTCCTTCAGCGTGCTTGGGTGTTCTTCTCTGTCCTTCAGCGTGCTTGGGTGTACTTCCTGTCCTTCAGCGTACTTGGGACGGTGTACTTCCCTGTCCTTTAGTGTGCTTAGGTGTCCTCCCCTGTCCTTCAGCGTGCTTCGGTGTACTTCCCTGTCATTTAGCGTGTTTGGATGTCCTTCCCTGTCCTTCAGCGTGCTTGGGTGTACTTCCCTGTCCTTCAGCGGGCTTGGGTGTACTTCCCTGTCCTTCAGCGTACATGGGTGTACTTCCCTGTCCTTCAGCGTACTTGGCTGTACTTCCCTGTCCTTTAGCGTACTTGGCTGTACTTCCCTGTCCTTTAGCGTGCTTGGATGTCCTCCCCTGTCCTTCAGCGTGCTTGGGTGTACTTCCCTGTCATTTAGCGTGCTTGGGTGTACTTCCCTGTCCTTCAGCGTACTTGGGTGTACTTCCCTGTCCTTTAGCGTACTTGGCTGTACTTCCCTGTCCTTTAGCGTGCTTGGATGGCATTCCCTGTCCTTCAGCGTGCTTGGCTGTACTTCCCTGTCCTTTAGGCGTGCTTGGATGGCATTCCCTGTCCTTCAGCGTGCTTGGCTGTACTTCCCTGTCCTTTAGGCGTGCTTGGATGGCATTCCCTGTCCTTCAGCGTGCTTGGCTGTACTTCCCTGTCCTTTAGGCGTGCTTGGATGGCATTCCCTGTCATTTAGCGTGCTTGGGTGTACTTCCCTGTCCTTCAGCGTACTTGGGTGTACTTCCCTGTCATTTAGCGTGCTTGGGTGTACTTCCCTGTCCTTTAGCGTGCTTGGATGGCATTCCCTGTCCTTCAGCGTGCTTGGCTGTACTTCCCTGTCCTTTAGGCGTGCTTGGATGGCATTCCCTGTCCTTCAGCGTGCTTGGGTGTCCTTCAGCGTGCTTGGGTGTACTTCCCTGTCCTTCATGTTTTAGGGTTGACAGCCCCCTTAAAAGGGGCTGTCAACCCTAAAAACATTAATCAAGCAGTGAAACCTTTGAACTATTAATATGATGTATATGAAAGTATACAATTTTGGAAGGAAATGAGTTGAGAATCCATATTTTGAATCAAATTTCCCTAAAAATGCTGATTTTTTTATATTTTAGCAAAATTTGCTGCAAACGTAGCAAATTCAGTTTTTGGTAAAAAATGTTGAAATTGCACCAAAATCATCTAAAGACACTTCACCTAGAAAGGAGGTTTTTTTACAGACAAATTTATAGTTTTTAGAATTTTGACCAAAAAATGCCAAAAATGTGAGTTTTTACCTTCAAATTTACATTTCTTTTGTGTGTTACGATCTGTAGTTTTATCACCTGAGTAAGTTACATTTTTAAGCATTGTAAGTTCTTATCACAACAATTTAATGACAACCAATAATAACTACATACACATCAGTTTTTTTTCTCCATATATATCACATAAAGTGCAATTTATTTGCATTACATTCATCACACAATAATAACTTACAGGTCACACACGATACTACAAATATTATTAGAACTCAGATTTAGCTATAACATGATTTCACATAATTAAACAAATCTTGGATATTTTCCTATTTAGTATTACTGATCAAAGGTTGTAACATTCTTACAATGGTTCTCAGGCCCACTGCATGGTTGGTCTTAATTTAAAGGCATATTATGTGATCTTTTCCAAGTAGTGCCCTCTATCATTGATTTTTACTATGAAAGCAGATTTTCTTGCAGATTTACTTTTCTGATTTGTAATCATAAAGATTTCAAATTTTACTCTAAATTTACTCTAAAACTATGATTTTGAGGTTATTAGGAATTGTATCGCTCTGTAACTTGGAATATATTTATGATTTATGATCAGAAAAGTAAATCTGCAAGAAAATCTGCTTCTAATTTTTTTTTGAGGATTGAGGGCGCCCCCTGGAAAAGATCACATAATATACCTTTAGTTTAAGTAGAAGCAAACATGGAATAAATAGTTGCCAACCCAAGCCATACTCTTTTAAATGTAACCACGAAACCCAAACTGCAACTTGGAATTGAATTAAAATTCCGTAATATCAACCTGAGCAAGCAGATCAAATAATAACATATAAAACTTAAAGATACAAAAAACCATACAAAAATCGCAATACGGTAACAAAAACAAAATGTTTGCACAGTTGAATTGGGTTTGGCATTTAGTTGTTTTTAAGTATTTTAGAAGCATGAAAATGTTTTGTTTTCTTATGAAGGGCGGGGGAACCGTTTTTGAAAAGACAAAAATGTTTTGAAAAAACTAAAGCATTTATAGCTTATGAGCAAGGGAATCTTAATTAGAGAATAAAATATAGTTTGCAGCTGTTTTGCTATATACCTTGGTCTCATAATGTATAGGCAATTTTTAAGGGAAAATAAACAAAGAAAAAATCAGACTCCCCCCCCCATCCCCGACCCAACTACTCGACCTGAGAGGTCTGTTTGGTCTATTCTACAGAGTTTTATTTTTTCGTCGCTTAACTGAACCTATTTTTGTTGGCAATCCAGTCTATTCAACATAGATTTTACAAATATTCTCATGAAAATGACACAATGTGAATGATGTAATTTTCCACAATGTGAATGATGTAATTTTCCACAATGTGAATGGTGTAATTTTCCACAATGTGAATGGTGTAATTTTCCACAATGTGAATGATGTAATTTTCCACAATGTGAATGATGTAATTTTCCACAATGTGAATGATGTAATTTTCCACAATGTGAATGGTGTAATTTTCTACAATGTGAATGGTGTAATTTTCCACAATGTGAATGATGTAATTTTCCACAATGTGAATGATGTAATTTTCCACAATGTGAATGATGTAATTTTCCACAATGTGAATGATGTAATTTTCCACAATGTGAATGGTGTAATTTTCCAACAACAATTGATACATATGTTTAACCCCTCTGCACAGGCGAGTGGTCACAGGAAAATTCCACATACAATCAAAAATTCATTATGACATTTTTCAAACGGACAATCAATAAATATTTAGCGCGCGAACCAAATCCCCTGATAGCCGTGCTCAACATTTCCTGAAATTGCCAATGGAAATGTTTGCATGTGTAATTTTTCACGCTTTGCACATTTTGAACAATTTTGCTTGTTTTTATTTTTGCAATTTCGAACTTCCTTACTTGGACCTACGTACGAAATGAACATATTTGCACATTTTTATTTTCGCGCTTGCTGATTTTGGCGAGAAAAGCGTGAAAATAAATGCAGCGCGAAAATGTCGACTTTTACAGTACATTACAAAAATTGGGTTACACAACATGAGTCTCTCATTTATATTACTTCTATTGAATTACATGTATCACATAGATCAAAACAAAAGAATAAATATAATGGTTTATACCTATCAACATCTATAATAACACAAAGCAATGCCACAATTTTGCATGTTTACTAATACATCAATTGCATATCTGAACTTATAACACCATCATATCATAATAATACATTTTCAAAGCTAATATACTCTGCAGGCAGGTACAAATCATACAAAATTCACCCGGGGAGCGATGAGTCATTTAAATAATTTATCTAATATCACTTACTACAAAAATACAGGGGAAACTATTTCTGCACTTCACACACTCACAATACACAGCTGATCAGCTACAAATTATATGCCTATTATAGAACTTTGACCTTTGACCATCTTAATAATATATGTATATATACAATTGTAAACATGGTTACAGTCATCAGTTTAAAAGCATTGTACATGTTACCATACATAATTTTTTTTTACCAGTACTGGGTTAAAATAATATCATCACAACTTTTTGACATTTTATTTACAGATAAATGATTGCCATTGTTGTTTTATACATTGGGTTAACAAGTGGTAATATATATATAATATAATAACTTGATTGCTTTTGGTGTTCACATTATCATGATCATCATCAATTATTTACAAAGTATTGTCAACAAATTTGGTCAGTGGTACGTGGTCACGTTATATATTTGGGTGCATACAATACAAATATATATATATATAATACAGATATATGTCATATCATAATGTATAATAACATCACATTGGAAAAAAATTCACAATTATGTGGGTGGGTGGGTGGGTATATATAAAACAATCAATTCCTTTAAATAGTTTTATTTTATAAATATAATTTTCACATTTTCACAGGAATGCTTAACCCTATCCCGACCAGCCTGTTTTTTTTAAACAAAAACGATAAATCGCCGTTCACTGACCGGGAATTGATCCGGGGACCCTCCGAACATCAACCTGCCGGCCCGCATATGCAAGCCGTATAGACGTTATTCTTAATTGGCGCATTTACATCAAAAGAGGGAGTGCAATCCAACTGAGCATGTTCAGAGTAATTAGTGCTCCGATAAACATTACAATCTCGTCCTTTGACTGCAATGTAATGAACTGTGAACTTCTAGATTTTCCTAGATAGTGCTGGTTACCAGCAAACATTTCATTTCAAACTTGTGGGAATAAATAGTTTATTATGTTCAAGTGAATTTCACGACTGTAGTAAGGTCAAATATTGAACAGCTCAGAAGTATGAAGATTTTTTTATGATTAGTGCAAAGTTCACCCCATTAAAAATCTACAGCACTCTCGTCTTGGCTAAATCACTAGCCTCGTTTTCAGTTCTCTTCGATGTAAATGCGCCAATTAAGAATAACGTCTATACCACGCTCAGTATATAGGCCCGGCTGATTGCATCATCTAAACCGTCCATGCATGCGCTGAGAGATAGGTCTCTGCCGTGGTATTTTGTGGTATTTGGTAGGTATTATTCCGTATTAAGGGTCTTTGCAAAGATAAGTTTTTGTGTACAACTGAGCAGGTGATTACAGATGACCGTAAGCCAGCCAAATCCACTGATGGCAGTGTTAGTGCAGTGTAGCACATTTTTCAGCGAAAAAGAGTCTTGAGAAGTCCAACAGAGAAAAAATGTCTATTATGCGACAGAAACAAAATCCCTTTTCTACCAGCCTGACTGAACCAGATTTTTGAAGAATAGAGAAACATTTTTTTAAAGTTTATCCAAAAATGACAAATGTTTTTCAGAATTTTGTGATCGTGTGTGTCAAATCATGGAAGTATTATACTTCCATGGTCAAATTGAAGGGAAAAAAGAATGGAAAAAAAGCCAGACCAACCGACCCATGAGAGGTTCGCCGTCTGTAGAACAGGTTTTGTTGCATATTTCATTTCAAATTATATATTTCATTTCATATTTTAGAACTGTATCCAGTAAAAAACGAGCTTCTTTTTCTTTTCTTCAGAAACATGACTTTCTGCAAAAGCCTACAAACTGGCATATCTGCTGTCCATGACGCCAAATGCTGTCCAAATCTGTCCCATCCAAAACAATACGAGGACATTTTATTCCACAATATTGGAGCAATTTATAAACAAAAACATTTGGACAATTTATCCCAAAGCATTGGGACAATTTATCCCAAAGCATTGGGGCAATTTATCCCAAAGCATTGGGGCAATTTATCCCAAAGCATTTGGACAATTTATCCCAAAGCATTGGGACAATTTATCCCAAAGCATTGGGACAATTTATCCCAAAGCATTGGGGCAATTTATCCCAAAGCATTGGGGCAATTTATCCCGAAGCATTGGGACAATTTATCCCGAAGCATTGGGACAATTTATCCCAAAGCATTGGGGCAATTTATCCCAAAGCATTGGGGCAATTTATCCTGAAGCATTGGGACAATTTATCCCAAAGCATTGGGACAATTTATCCCAAAGCATTGGGACAATCTATCCCAAAGCATTGGGGCAATTTATCCCAAAGCATTGGGGCAATTTATCCCGAAGCATTGGGACAATTTATCCCGAAGCATTGGGACAATTTATCCCAAAGCATTGGGGCAATTTATCCCAAAGCATTGGGGCAATTTATCCTGAAGCATTGGGACAATTTATCCCAAAGCATTGGGACAATTTATCTCAAAGAATTTTGACAACTTATTTCAAAATATTGGGACACTTTGTCCCCAAAATTCTGAGTCAATTTCCCCCATAAATAATGGGTTAATCTTTTGGGACAATTTCTCTCAAAATTTTAGGCCAATCTTTTGAAACGATCTGTCCACCAATCCATGTCTCCATGGCTAGACTAGTAATCCACTTCCCTGTCCATCTAATATTTCATGAGCAAGATTTGTCACCTGTATGCCTGAAAAATTGAATGGAATAACACTGGCAACATTTGGCGATTGCAAGTTATGGTTGCTATAGCAAAGAAATTGTGGCAAAACTTTGTTCTAGATTATTGATATTCAGACCATGTTTTACTATAAAGTGACATCTCTTACCCAAAACAAACACTAAAAGTACATCGATGTATACACTACTTATAGTTCTACTTCAATATAAATATTTCTATTAGGAAGTAATGACAAATAATACTGCTTTTATAGTTTACACATATCAGCTCTACCGATACAATGGCAAAGAACAAAACTCAACGGGGTTAGCCGTAAAAATTACAGACTTGTGTAGACGTTTTCGAGTAAATGAGTAATTTGATACTTATGGGTCAGTGTACTGCAGTATGATTTACTATTGTAATATAATAAGGATTTAAGGATAATAAAATACAAAATGGTATACTCAGTATTGATTAATAATGGATTGTCTGAGTACAAAACACCACTATAGTACACTTTTGGGTATAGACTGGGTACAACTTGTCCAAAAAAATAAGCAAGTTTTGAGTTGCCAAAATAGTTTGGAAACTACAATTCATATCTGCAACAATATAATATCAGTGTGGGGTCATGTTTAGTATCAAACACATTACACAAGTTTCCATTCGCTATACAAAACAAAAAGTCAGTTGAAATCAAATTGAATGTCAGTTGTTATATAGCACTTTTCCATTGATGCATCAGAATCAGTTCGCTTCACTTGGATTTTTGTTGCATACAAATACTGATGATTGTGCGTATTCCTATCAGACACCTGGGTGAAGAGAGGGCAAGTGCGGTAAAGTGTCTTGCCCAACACATTGGCTACAGTGGGACTTGAACTCACAATCTCCGATTATGAGTGTGGTGCTCATTCCACAGTGTGGTCATAAAACGTTGACAGTTTTTTGAACCCATTTTTTAAAAGAATTCAGTAGATTTAAAAAAAATCATTTTCAATATTCATCAAATATATGATCTTGACCACCTATGCTGAAAATATTGTTACAAATAACCTTGCGGTTGCAAAATAACAGCTATTTGAACAAAGTCTATCCCATTTCACTCTGTCCACGGGTACTGATTTCGCTTTAAACATGTTTATGATGCATGAATTGCATGCAAGTAATCTAAGATTTGAAGATCATGCCAGGTGAAACAAGTGTAATTGTTAACATCTTTACTATCTATTCAGGTGTGAAATCAATATGTAATAATAATACCATGAGTGTCCCTAATTAGAATGATTGATTTTCATAGATTGGAAGTGTAATTGTCTATACTCTATGCCTTAAAAGTGACGATGCCATTTAATGTTATCTTGCTGGTCATTTCCCGTAGACTTACCCATGGACAAAGAGATTTTGGAGAGATTCTCTTCATCAAATAGCTATCATTTTGCTGCCATAGCATTATTAACATTGAGATTTTCAGCATAGATGGCCAAGATGATATTTTTGAGGAATATGTAAAAAAAATTATACCAAAATCCACAATTTTGAAAAATATGGCTTTGAAAAACTGTCAAACATTTTATTGAACCACACTGTACAAATAAAGTTTGAGTCTTTTCTTTGAGGACACCCTGTTCAAATAAACACTCATTTTCTTGATTCAGTGAAGGGACAAAATAATACAAATAAGAGTACCAAGACAATTGCAGTTATCCGATATCATGTGTACATGTTTGCCGTCAAAAACGTGGATGTTTTTATGAATGAACACCTGCCAACCACAGATGTACTGCAATTGGGGACCGTCTGCATTTAGCCTGATTGAGCCTGCCTTGCATTTGAGAGTGCGTCCCCTATTGTTCATATAGGGTACAAGGCCCAGTTGATATGTTAATGTTAATACAAAATTGTGTATCATTCGTGTAAATAACACTTGTCAACGTCACCGGTTAGGTGCATAAAATCATAAAAAACATGTCCCCATTTGATGGTCCATTACATGGTTCCTATTTGCCGGCAAGTACATGTAGGGGTGAGCAAATGAATAATACAAACAAGTAAGTATGTGGCATGCCCTAAAACTACTACAGTTTTGGATTACATTATGCTCTACATAATTATTATAACATCCATACAATCAAAATTAATACGACCTACAAATAAATATGGATAAGTCTGTACAGCACATATTGGAAATCTCTTCAAAGTTATTGCTTTTTAATAGTCAATATATATAAATTTATCAACCGTATACATAAAATATATTTATTTTGTAGATAATATCATACTATGACAATAATAATTAACCAACGAGTATGTGGGAACCAGAGCATGTCAAGTCCAATAAATATATAGAATGGCTATGGTGTACTGTAAACATGGACATTTTCGCGCTACATTAATGTTCGCGCTTTTCACGCTCCAAGCAGCTACCGCGAAAAATAAAAACACACGAACATATTTATTTTGTGTATAAGTCTATGTAATGAATTTTCAAATCGTGAATTTAAAAACAAGCGAAATGGCTGAAAGTAGGGCAAAGTGCGAACATTAAATTGCGCGAAAATGTCCACTTTGACAGTAGCCTATGCAGACTAACTATGTAAATCATAGAGATATGTAGGGGAATAGTCTCACATATATGTTGCATTCAGTAGTTGTAGTAACATTTTATTTACCAAATTGACCTGGATGTGTAACAATTCGGTTAACACAATCCACGTAGCTATTGTTTAAACCAAATATACAAAACAGATTTGAAAAAAACCTTTCCCGACTTTCAAAGTCTATCTCAAGGATTACTGAACACCAATACTAGGCATGTTTGTACTTATTTTAATGCATTTCTCATGGTGATTCCAAATATGGTGATGAATTTCAATAAATTTGACATTTTTGAAACATTTAGTGAAATTGTAGAACTGTCGTCTGCAGATGACTGCCGCCTGGAAAGTGTTACAAAGCTTTATACACTTAGTTGTCTCTTATTTTCCACCCTTGTACCACTTACCCAGGACAAATAGACCATGTCAAATTACGATAGAAAAACAGGTCATGTGGATTAGGTGCGTACGCTGCGTAATGAAGCGGTTGATCGCATTCATGGCATTGGTTGTCCGCTTAGTGGTTTACTATGTTTACATACAAGTGTACACCCATGAGAAGTAAAACTAGTAGCGAGACTATTTTATTTTTTATTAACAACGGCATCGATGCCAGCAAATTCAAAATTGATTGAGCTGAAGGTAAAATGTGAAGGTATCACCCCGAATCTCTTTTATCTCACCGTTTTTTGTTTCTGAAACAGCGCAGAATACACCTCTGTGAGGAAGATGATCTTTCCCCAATACCAGCGCAATCCACACACGGGTTATTATAGACACCCGGGTGAAAACATGTTTTTTTTCTTCTGAGTCATCCAAGTGGGTGCCAAAAACACTTGGCTAATCAGACAGCATCGGAACTGAATATTTTCGGATTTGAAATGGTCAATGTGTTAACTGATACAGACCCAAGACAAACCTTACTCTTTACCAAAACCTGCAACATATTTACACTGCAGGCTAAAGGTCCGTTCATCCTGTCGTTGCGCATCGCCTGACATTGACGCACAAGTTGAAGCAATGTATCCGGCGATATCGGGTGCCGATAAGCAACGACGCGAGTATAAATGGACCTTTACTTGTCGGCTACACAGGTACAATAGTACATTACATTAGGAATAGTCAAGAATATACAGTAATAAAATAACGAGCTATAAAGGAGTTGAAAGATCTTGGAGTATTTGCACAAATTGGTTGTCTGTGTCTGCACACTCTCGAGTTGTCTTTTAGCACTTTCAATCAGGCTAATCTAAATATTATCCAAACCAGTCACTTGCTTTTGTATTTACAATAATGAGCCAAGTTTCTCGGTTGTTTTTCTTTTGACTCGACCTTTATATTGAGCTGATAAGTGCACAAATGTTTGAAAACAATCGAGTAAAATATTTCACTTTTTTTCAATGGATTTGTACACAAAGAATGTTATGATCAGCACATACTTGTGGAAATACACCAAACACAAACAGTTCCTGACCAGGTGCTTTTGTGCTAGCTCATTTAAAATCAGTAATAACTGTCAACAATCTACGAGATACACTAAATGAGCAAATTTCCACTCCACAATATGATACCTTCATTCATAAAAATTGAGAGGATACTTTTTAATTCATGATGCTTTTGGTAACCACGCCTAAAAGTTTTAAACTTGTCCAACGGCGAACCCATTGAACATTTATTTATTGTTTTCTTTGGGATGTCATTGATTTTTATTAAACACTGTGTGCTATCTAAACCGATCAGGAATATATCGATAAATGGTATGGTATAGAAAATACATTTACTACAACTTTGATTTTGGTTGGTCTAGTCATCATTACTGATTTTAAATTAGCTAATATTACAGCACCCGGTTAGGAACTTTTTGTGTTCGGTGTACATATTATAGTTACCACATTGAGCACTCGTAATCTTGTAGGATGTGGGTGAATGAAAGATAAAACAAATTCAATCTACAATCATTCAAATGATCTCCTAAATATTGTGCAAGATTCTACCTGGAGTGGAGTGGCTGCCTTGTGCCAATATGATAGAAACAATAGCTCACAGCCACTGTGTTGCCACGAGGCAGCTACTACAGGTAGAATCTTGTAATTCTTGGAAGAAATATTGAATACAATTCACTATGTGTGAAATGCTTGAGGAAGTGAAATATAGGGGGAGGCGTTGGGTAATAAATAGATTAGCCATATCTAAGCTTTCCGTGCATCACACTTCGGTTAATGGATTACGTTACCATTATCTTCTATCACACCTGTTTACTAATGGAGCAAACCATTATCTCTTATCACACCCTTTTTGATAATGTAATAAACCATAACCTCTCACCACACCCATTGGTAGTGTTTCTCACGCCCAATTTAAAGTGCTGTATAACCATGGTTCACGATCGCTTTTGGAGAGACCATAGACAATTTAATAGTAGCATGTTCTTTGGGATCCCCCACATATGGGTCAATTATGGCAGCACTGCCGGGTTGGTAAATGGAATAAACAACTATCTCTCATTTTATTCAAAAAAGTACAAAATCAAAATCCGCTCATACTTATCGTATTTATATACTCTGAATCTGGATACACATTCCAGATCAGTATAATAAACCCTCCTCCATTGCATTATACATATCATAGCAACATATCCATGGCAATAAGACATATAGGATCACCTTATCAAAGACGCTTATAAACCGCGGTTATTGAGAAACCGTAATGTCGACCACTGATGCTTTATTATAGTACCAATCTAGTTCATGTGTAAACTTTGTTCAGGCGAACCACAGTGTCAGTCGCTAGTTTTCTTCATTATTGGAACTCAGTTCGTCGGCAGAATGCAAGAACGTAGTTAGCGACATTCTGACCTTTCTGACCGGCCTATTCTATATTCAATAGAGTCAGTGCATGACGTCCAGTTCGCGATTATTTTTTTCGTACATGATCCCAGTGAAATCAGTTGATTTGTTCAAAAAATCATTTTATTCAGTGAATTTTGCTTTATTCCGTATTAAAACGGAACAAAGTGAATTTCACTAGGATCATGTATGAAAAAAATAATCGCGTCCAGTTCATAGTATGAAACGTGCTATCAAATGAATATCATGAAACATGTGTATCTCCTTTCTGAAAATCTTGAACACAGTTTAGTATTTGATCCCTTGACAAGATGGTTATAAATCAATTACATGGATAACCCTCTAGTGTAGGTAGGAATGGGCATACCTTGATTGCAATACCCCAGGGATACTATCAATGTTGGGATAGGAAACTCCTTTACTGTGCATACGTAAACTACAGGTCTAGTTTTCTAGGCTATTTTAATGCGCTCATCCGGGAACTTTAACTTTTGTGCGATGTTTGTCGTCTGCTTATGTATAGACTTAATTGAAGTTTACACAGAATTGTTGGAAAGAAATCCTGGAAATTTGTGCAGTATCGAAAACTATCATAAAAACCTTACATGCTGCAAGGGTTTTTACCACCCTGAATATGATTAAATCACATGTCATTGTTTGTTTTAAACATGCTTAGCTCGGTTTGTCTCTTCCCTTGATAAATATACACCATACCTTTGTTGTTTGTGTCTGACAGACTTGATGCAAGTCTATACCTAAGCAGATAGCGCTACAGTGCCATTAAGATGTCATCACAACAAAGGTAAAGTTCCTGGATGATACGACTTCTGATCAGCAATTTGAGTTGTACACCCCTGGCGCCCCTTTCATTTCCTATGCATCTACCCCCTTTTCAAAAGTATTCATTGTGCATGGTAATGCATTTACCCCTTTTCAAAAGTATTCATTGTGCATGGTGATGCATCTACCCTCTTTTCAAAAGTATTCATTGTGCAATGGTGATGCATCTACCCCCTTTTCAAAAGTATTCATTGTGCAATGGTGATGCATCTACCCCCTTTTCAAAAGTATTCATTGTGCATGGTGATGCATCTACCCCCTTTTCAAAAGTATTCATTATGCATGGTGATGCATCTACCCCCTTTTCAAAAGTATTCATTATGCATGGTGATGCATCTACCCCCTTTTCAAAAGTATTCATTATGCAATGGTGATGCATCTACCCCCTTTTCAAAAGTATTGTGCAATGGCGATGCATCTACCCCTTTTCAAAAGTATTCATTGTACATGGTGATGCATCTACCCCCTTTTCAAAAGTATTCATTGTACACGGTGATGCATCTACCCCCTTTTCAAAAGTATTCATTGTACATGGTAATGCATTTACCCCCTTTTCAAAAGTATTCATTGTGCAATGGTGATGCATCTACCCCCTTTTCAAAAGTATTCGTCATGCAATGGTGGTGGTGATGTACGATATAATGTTGACTTGGTAAGTGTGATCCTATAACGCCATCATTCTATCAGGTTCAGGTAGTTAGACGGTACATAACCCTGTTTGCCGTCCTTGTCCACTAGCCACCACTCTGGGTTGCCTTCTATGTCATGGTCAGCGACCAGCATCACCACCATGTTCTCGGTCAGGCTGATCTCGCTTGGTCCCGTGGCATCAAACGCCCATTCTGCATAGTAGTACTGCATGGGAGGTATAAGTTGGAGGCAAATCGTGAATTTTGATTTCATTATGGAAGCTGAAATAGCAACGTTCAAAGCATTGAAATAAGGCAAAAAAAGAAATTGTTTGCTTGTCCATTAAGGGGCTGTGCACCTTCAGGTACAGCCTCCGTAAAACAGCAGTAACTTCTTCATTATTCATTTAATCTATATGAAAGTATACATTTTTTTGCAGGAAAGGGTTCAATGAATCCAACCATGATCATGAAATTGACCATTTTGGAAAAAATTATAAAAAACACATTTTTTGCCCCATTTTAGGTTTGGAAAAGATAACTCAAAATATATTTTGTCAAATTTTGTCATACTAGTTTTATTATATTCCTCATACAATTCCCTAGGAATCGTTTGTGGTTGTTTTTTTAAATACTTTTTTAGCGTTTTTAGCACTTTTTGGTCTCTAATTCAAAAAATAATAAATATTTTCAAAAACAAAAAATACGATTCCTAGGGAATTGTATGAGGAATATAATAAAACTAGTATGACAAAATTTGACAAAATATATTTTGAGTTATCTTTTCCAAACCTAAAATGGGGCAAAAAAACGTGTTTTTTATAATTTTCTCCAAAATGGTCAATTTCATGATCATAGTTGGATCCATTGAACCCTTTCCTGCAAAAAAAAGTATACTTTTATCTAGATTAAATGAATAATGAAGAAGTTACGGCAGTTTTACGGAGGCTGTACCGAGGGTGCACAGCCCCCTTAAAATGTTTAATTACAAAAATAACAGTTTTTATATAGCGCTTTTCCAATTATGCTCAAAGCGTGTACATTTAATCCATTGCCACTACAGGATACATCAAAATCAGTTCGCTACACTTAGGTTGCTGCATATCATATAAATACTGATAATTACGCTTATTCCTATCAGACACTTAGATTGTGATTATCCCCAAACAGCTTCCCATTTTTATACCTGGGTGGAGAGAGGCAAGTGCGGTAAATTGTCATGCCCAAGGACACAACACGTTGGCTGCAGTGGGATTCGAACTCACAACCTTCTGATTATGAGTGCGGTGCTCATTCCACTGGACCTCACGTCCCCTCAAAGGGTAGGTTGGTAGGTCGGATTTTTAAAAAGTGTTTATAAATCACATTCAAAAGATGTATAATAGTTTCTAAATAAGATGTGAATGGAAATATTTTACTATTAAATCACTTCTTTCATGTTTGAAAAACAGTTTAGAAGAGCAAAGAAACAAATATTTAGTATATTTCCGGAAGGCAAAATGATGGATATACCCCCACTTTGTCTGGAATTTCCAAAATTAGCGTCAGTATTTATTTGTACAGGTAAAAACTTTTTGATCAGTTTTCAAAATTAGAGTGATGGAATTGAACAATCAAACAGTTTTATTCTGGCCTGATGTCTTATTTTAAGTTTTCAGATTCTTAATAACTGTTTCATCAATAACATTACAAAAACTGTGAGTACAGACAACATTTGGAGGAAAAGGGACGATCATTCATGAACGAATATCTTACTTACTTGGGGAGGACTAAATAAATGCCAGAACAAAGAGGGTTTCAAATTTAAATATTTTATATTTTGTAGTATGTAATAGGTGTACCTGAAAGATATGGTTCATAACAGTATGGAAAATGGAAAGAACCGAAGTATCTCATCAGGCAAATAAAATAAAATCAACAATTTCTGACATTTCCATAAAAATACTTTTTCAACATTAAAACAAAAATCAAACATTTTAAATACATTTTTGTTAAATTGTAAAAACACTTTCCAATAAAATGAAGAGTTTCCCAACATAAACAAACATCTAACATTTTCAAAACAAAATTTTAAAATAATTGTAATATTTTCAAAAAGAAATTCCAACATTTTCTAAAAATGTTAACATTTGAAAAATATATCAAAATTTTCATCTTTTTTTAAATTGTAAAAAATACACAAAAAAACCACCCTCAAATATTTAAATTGGGCTCATACAAACAGGTGTTATAACGTTACCTTAGCTTGCTGTTGTTGGGCGTATATGCCTAACTCATTCTCATCATTGCCAAACTCTTCAGGCTGAGTTGTAGTCTGTGCTGGCTCATTGCCATAGAGAATCAAGATGTTGGTTGGCAGGAAACCTTGAGTATCTAAAGTAGAGAAAGATGAAGTAACAATTATACATAATTCAAAAAAAGAAGAAGTAATTTTGTCCTCCACAGCTTTCAGAGAGGAGGGGCAGGCGGGCGGATTTAAAAAAATAAAAAATAAAAAATCTTATACCAGCGGAAGCTCAAAGTTCAGCCAACAAGAAGTTGAAATCACTCTAAGAGTCGCACATATGTTATAAACACTTAAATCTGAAAAAAAGGAAAAAAATCTGGAACCCCCCTCCCCCAAAATCGGAGCGGCCCTAAATCTGACAAGCTGGCGGTCGAGGACAACAATACATTTTTTTTTGCCTGATGCAAATATTCAGTAACACAACAGATGCATGCCACCAAAAAAAGAGACGCATCGGGCACCTATATGTGCGTTAAAACGTTGCGTGGAAACGTTAAAATGAGACGCTGTACGCTTTGATGACGAAATGAAACAAAAATGCCAAATATCCCCCGATCACACAGTGACCATGGTCAAAGTCTGTTAGTGATTGGCCTGTGCCTATAAGTATGACAATGATGCCGTTTCAATTCTCCTAGTGAACGAGAAAACGTCAAACAAAATAATATGTTAACACTTTCCACGCGGCAGACATCTGCAGACTATACATACCAAAATGTCACTAAATGTTTCAAAAATGTCAAATTTATTGAATTTCATTCCCATATTTAGAATCACCATGAGAAATGCATTGAAATAAGAACAAACATGCCTAGTATTGGTTCAGTAATCCTTGAAATAGGTCTTGAAAATTGGGAAAGGTTTCTGACAAATTTGTTTTGTGTATGGTAAAACTAATAACCGTGTGGAAATAGGTCTTGAAAATTAGGAAAGGTTTCTGAAAAATTGGTTTTGTGTATGGTAAAACTAATAGCCGTGTGGAAATAGGTCTTGAAAATTGGGAAAGGTTTCGGAAAAATTGGTTTTGTGTATGGTAAAACTAATAACCGTGTGGAAAGTGTTAACACTTTCCACGTGGCTAAAAGTTTTACAATATACAAAACAGAATATTCAGAAACTTTTCCCAAATTTCAGGGTCTATCTCAAGGATTACTGGACCGATACTTGGCATGTTGTTATTTCAATGCATTTCTCATGGTGATTTCAAATATGGTAATGAAATTCAATAATTTTGACATTTTTGAAACATTTTGTGAAGTTTTGAAATGTCGTCTGCAGACGCCTGCCGTGTGGAAAGTGTTAAGAAAAAGTAGTGAACACCAAGTACTCACCTCCATTGTCCACATACCAGCGATCCTGTCCTCCCGCTGGGTCTTGTTCTTTGATAATACCCACCACGTCGCCTTTCTTGGCCGATACGTCCATAGGGCCTTGCGCTTTGAAGTCTGCCGTGACCTGATACATACGAGTGGTTGGATACCGCGACATCACGTTTGTTCTCTGTTTCTCTCCTTGACCGGTGCTCGCTTTCGACTTGGTTTTGTCTTTGAGGTTCTGCAAAAATAGAACATTTTTCATCAGCATGAAATATAGAGAGGTTCATATATGTTTGCCCTTGGAGAAGGGAATATCAACAGATATTGACTATGTATAGATGGTGTGCTGCTTTAAGGGGGTGGGGGTGTTAACCCAAATAATATGACATTTATGAAGTGCTATAACTTTTGAACTATTAATGTGATGTATATAAAAGTAAACACTGCACAAAAAGAAAGTATCCACTTTTTTCGAGACGCCCTGTGTTTAATTCTTAGGACCCTAAATAAATTCAACAAGTGGGAAAGAACAGGCATTTCCTCTTGCGCATATTGACACCTCATTTGACACAATAGCACCAATATTGATGAAGCAGAGGCCATATGACTAAACAAGGCGGTTCTCGAACGGCATGTCTCGCCTGCTTGTGTCTGATGACATGTAATGAGTCGATCAGTATTTTTATCAGCAGTAGAGGGCTGAGAGGATGTTATCATGCAAAGGTAAAAGAAAGTCGGTTCCCAAACCACAAGTCTGACTGGCTTTGCTTTGAGTATCAAGCAATAATTACTTACGCTGAAGTTGTCTTTTAAAACTCATTGTGAACACTATCCTTTATTGTGTTAGATATATAAAATATTAAATCCTCCTTCAATTCAATTTTAGGTTTACACTTAAACAAGTACACTTACTCAAATAATTCATGGATATTCATCTGGCGAATATTCATCATGAATATTCAAAATTTAATTATACCTCATTTATATTCAGTGCGTACCTCATGAATATTCAATACATACCTCATGAATATTCAATACGTACCTATGAATATTCAATACGTACCTATGAATATTCATTATGTACCTCATGAATATTCATTATGTACCACATGAATATGCATTATGTACCTCATGAATATTCAATATGTACCCCATGAATATTCAATATGTACCTCATGAATATTCAATATGTACCTCATGAATATTCATATGTACCTCATGAATATGCATTATGTACCTCATGAATATTCAATATGTACCTCATGAATATGCATTATGTACCTCATGAATATGCATTATGTACCTCATGAATATGCATTATGTACCTCATGAATATTCATTATGTACCTCATGAATATGCATTATGTACCTCATGAATATACATTATGTACCTCATGAATATTCAATATGTACCCCATGAATATTCATTATGTACCTCATGAATATGTACCTCATGAATATGCATTATGTACCTCATGAATATGCATATTGAATATTCATGAGGTACATAATGCATATTCATTATGTACCTCATGAATATTCATTATGTACCTCATGAATATTCATTATGTACCTCATGAATATGCATTATGTACCTCATGAATATGCATGATGTACCTCATGAATATTCAATATGTACCCATGAATATTCAATATGTACCTCATGAATATTCAATATGTACCTCATGAATATTCAATATGTACCTCATGAATATTCATATGTACCTCATGAATATGCATTATGTACCTCATGAATATTCAATATGTACCTCATGAATATGCATTATGTACCTCATGAATATGCATTATGTACCTCATGAATATTCAATATGTACCCCATGAATATTCATTATGTACCTCATGAATATGCATTATGTACCTCATGAATATTCAATATGTACCCATGAATATTCAGTATGTACCTCATGAATATTCAATATGTACCTCATGAATATTCATTATGTACTTTATTTTTTCTCATTATGACTAAGTACCTATTCATATTATTTATTCTTAATTGATATCATCACAAAGACATTTCATCAGATTATTCTTTGACATTGACAATCTTGATATCAAATAAGATTGACAAATAAATATGAAGTAGGTTCTTAATATTCATAATGTACTTAATTGTTTCATGATCATTATAATTCATTTATGCAAATCATTTAATATGACTGGTTGAAAATATGATTGTAAAATTAAAGTTCAGAGATTTGTTATGCATTATTTTAGGGCATAATGTAAGTTTTAATAGTTGGAAGAATGAAAAACAAAAATGATTTTTTTTTTTAGAAAGTGGATTTTCTTGCAGATTTACATTTCTGATCATACATCATAAATATATTCTGAGTTGCAGAGCAATGCAATTCCTAATTTCGTCAAAATCATCATTTTAGAGTGAATTTAGAGTGAAAATAAACTGTCCTGCTAGCAGGACAGTTTATTTTCACCTCTTTAAACCATGATTTTTAAGTAATTAGGAATTGCATCGCTCTGTAACTCAGAATATATGTATGATTTATGAACAGAAATGTAAATCTGCAAGAAAATCTACTTTCTAGAATAAATTATGAATAGAGGGCGCCCCTGGAAAAGATCACACAATATGCCTAATGCAGATATTTAAACACAAAGAATAGTCATATATTTATGAAAATGATTCTTGATAAATGAATGATAATCATCGTAAACTTGTAAACATTGTGATCAAGCATCACCAACATTATATTAACAGCAATATCCCTTTCACATGCATGTTTATCATTACAGATAAAGATTACACTAGATTATGTTGATTTGGTTTTAAAACGTAACAATACCCCATTAACAATGTCTCACTTCAAGATGAAGAGTCCCATCCGACCTAAAACTGTTGATTCAGCATTTTGGGATCAAGGTTTAATTCATGTAACTGATGATGCTTTGTTCACAATATACACAAATGAATAAATGACCAACACACTAGTACAAATAATCACACAACACATGTTGGGGAGGAGTGAACTGCCAACACCTTTATGGTGGAGGCTCCACTATCAATAGTTCTGCATAGGGGTATAAAAGAGGGGGAAAATTAAAAATTAAAAGAGAATGTTTATTAACATTTTCCCTAAAGGGAGAGATTAAAGGTTTGAAAAAGTAGCCAATCATTTTGGCTAGGATTTAGAACACCCTACTATTTTTATTATTCACTATGCAAGTGTATGGGTAGTCCCCATTGAAGACATGTAGTGGTAGGGTATACTAAAGGAACCATGATTTTAAATAATAGCAATAATAATAACAGATAAAATATGATCATAAGTGCACATTCTTGCTAGTTTCTTCAACTTTCGACCCTTATATTTATTTGCCAATCTCAAAATTGGCACCAATAATTCTTCTTTTGGCAATGAAACTTTTTTGGATCAAATTATGAACATTTTGTTATTTACCCCCAAAATAACACCGCCAACAGGATGAGTCAGGAAGAACAGGCACTTTCTTGGGCAAAAGCGCCACAGAAATATTAGGCATGCATATATTCAAAACCAACTATAATGTTACAAAGAACACATATTTGGCTATCATTCAAAAAAAGAATTTTTAAATTCGAACATTGCATCATAAAGTTGCAACCATTTGAGTAGAACCCCGGTATTTTAAAACCAATCCACAGAATGGCAATAATCCATATAGTATTGATAGTTGCCTGATTCAGAGATGCTGATCAACGAAACAAGTGAAAAAACTGAAAAGGTACATGAATGTTGGATTCAATATCTTAAAATGACTGGAAATAAATAGATCTGTGTAATTATGAGTAATAAAAAGCCTGAAAGCAAAAAGTAAAAGTATAACTATAAGGAGGGATATCTACTGATTCAGGAGGTAAAACCCATTAGAATAATTTTAGGAATGGCTTGATAATTCAACCACTCCGTGGATTTGCTTCAGATTTTGGGGCTTTACTCAAATTAGTGTAACAAGATAACGAAATGATCAATTGTAGGTCTTGAAAGCACTATCATTGATTTGGAATAGGCTTGCCTACATCTTTTGTGATGCTTTTGTGAAAAAGTGCCCGTTCTTTCTGACTCCCTCTGTATGCAGAATTTATCAATGGACATTAGGGCAATAGGGAAGGTATTTTGTTCAAATCGGCCATGGTCAAAATGTATTCCACTTGACCCCACATGATTAAATATGCAATTTTAAAAAAAATCGGAGGGGGTCTTCAGACCCCACCACTACCCTTAATCCCCCTATAGGGGAATACATAGTAAAATTGCCAAATTGGTGTAGCAAAATTATGTTTCGACCTAAAACAAATTGAAACATAATTTTTTCAGCACAATGCATTTCTCTAAGGTCCCCATAATGACATACTAAAAGTCCGAAAATATCAGAGTGGTAGAAATATGCCTAATTTGCATAAACTTAAAATGGCCGCTAATTTGAGAATTTTGGCGGCCATTTTTTATTTATGCAATTTAAGATACACATATTAGGGCAGATATGTCTCTGTATGTCCTCTGAGACGTTATACATTCATAAAATTTATGCTGAAGCTATTTAAAGTGCCATAACAACTATCTAAGATAAGAAATAAGTCCAAAATAATGAAAATGCTCAAATTAGCGGCCATTTTAAGTTTATGCAAATTATCATATTTCTAACACTCTGATATTTTCAGACTTTTAGTATGTCATTATGGGTACCTTATAGAAATGCATTAAGCTGAGAAAAATATGTATCAAATTGTTCTAGGTCAAAACCTAATTTTGCTACACCAATTTGGCAACTTTACCATGTATTCCCCTATAGGGGGATAAAGGGTAGTGGTGGGGACTGAAGACCCCCTTCGATTTTTTTTTAAAGTGCATATTTGATCATGTGGGGTCAAGTGGAATACTTTTTGACCATGGCCGATTTGAACAAAATACCTTCCCTATTTACACCCCGCCCTAATGGACATATAGCACTAGTCTTATCAGTGTTGGAACTTCTACATCTTCCACTTGCACAAAATGTAAATATTGTACTGATAATACTGATGTGACTCATGTTGATGGAGTATACCAATGTCTATTTTGGGATGTACAGAGGTTAAGACACATAAAGCTGTCACTATCTTAATATCATCAGTTCATCAGAGCTATAATTGCATTTTCATCCATATCCCTTGAATTATATCACTTTTCTAGACTTTCTCCTCATCTGGCAAACATGTCTATGGTTGGAATTACTTTTGAAATAAGTAAATACCCAATACAAAAAAGGGTAATTAAATTGTTAAAAAGAGTTCAGATAGATATGAAGAATTTGTTGATACTAAACTAACTATAAGAGCACATTATATTAGGTGGGTGCACCTCAAGGAGAGCACCATCGCCAATATTGTAGAATGGTGCTGAAGTTTATTGTTACAGATATGGGTCTAATTCCTATGTAACAGGTACTTACTTCCCTTCCATTGCATAAATTTATGTTCAGTAATATTTATTCAATTATTTCATTCTGTCATAATTATTCCATGTGTTTTAATTTAGAGTTAATCATCAAAGGTTTTATTTTTATTTTTTTATTTTTTATTACCACAATGTTGTTAATTGGCAACATTCCTTTGATTTAAAAGTTTATACCGGGGCAGACAGATAGTCTACTGATTTGTTTGAGTGTTTTATTGAAATTCAATCCTTTGAGATATCTTCACTTGTGTTCCGTGAAATCCTCTTAGGCATATGCAGTGACCATCTCTTACACAGGAAGTAATAATTGAATGGTCATTGGAAATGTGTGTTTAGGTCATTGGTGTGTGTGTATGGCAGAGTTTAGGCTTTAGTTACCTATGTAGTTGTTGTACAACAAGTTTTTTTAAGTCCCTTTTCCATCAAGTCAGTAAAGAAATAACAAGTCCATCTTACTGCCGCCTCCATCGGCACATCTTATTTTAATTATTGAGTTATTAAAAGTTATTAACAATTAAATCTATGTGTCATCAGTGGTCTTTCTCTTTATTCTCTTCGTCCGACAAACGCCCTTTCATGAAGCATCAGCAAATCAATAGTGTTATCCTCGATTTTTCCACCCTGCAACACCTATATAAAAATCAGAATTTGCTTTTTGCAGTCAGTGGCGTAGCCAGCTTTTTGAAACAGGGGGGGGGGGGGGAGGGGCAAGACATAGTTTCACTGACAAAACGCATGATGTACCGACAAAAAAATAGTAAAACTTGTCCAATTTTTTTTCTTCAGTCAGCTTGAAAACTTGATAAGTGGGGGTGGGGGGGGGGGGGGGAGTTGGTATGATGTGGTTGTCTTCAAATCGGCAAAAAAAGATTGCATGGTCAAAAACAGGGATGGCCATTGACCCTCCTGCCCCCTGGCTACGCCACTGATTGTAGAAACTAGACCCTTGCCATCACCATGTAATTGTTACTGTATGCAGTACTTCTTCGTTATGAATTTGAAGACCAGACCACTGGTGATGCAAGCTGGCATGGCATAATCAGTCGTCTTAATATCTTGAAATGACTTGGCCTGGAATGCAGTAAAGAGATGACCCTAGTAAAAGAAAAGAAAAACAAAATGTTAAATTCTACGCAGGTTCTTTTACAATGTTAATTTCATAAATTAAAATGAGAGCTTTATCATCAGGACTTTGGTCTATGTAGATCAAAAAGTCATCTCCAGGGTAAATTGATTTGATTTCAAGCCCTTTCTATCATTTTCATGGTCGTCGTTTTTTCTACATGCTAAAGTCAAGCCTCAAAATAAGAAATGAAAAGGGCAGGTAATTTTAAGGCAATTTTAAAGGGGCAACAGCCAGAAATTGAGGGCACCAAGGCAACTAGGTGCACTTGGGGCATCGAAGGCAATTGCCTTCGATTCCTTTTATTGATTTGAGCCCTGGCTTAAGTTTACTACTACTCCGCCAAAATCGTTTTACAAAAGGGGACAGACACTCAGTGCATGATCAAATCTGATACACTATAGGTTTCGATACCTTTTTAAAGCTGTATTATCTCTAGAATAATAATTCACAGAATAAAATTGAAAACATATTTGAATAGAGAAAACTTGTAGAATTATTTTGATACCAAATTTTTCTCCTTTTCTGAAGCCCCTTCAAATTTAACACACGCTGAGAATTTTAGTCACATCACTCACACTACCATGGATTAGAATTGTTCAACTGTCATCCGATGTGGCTTTACTATCATTCATGCTTCACTATACTAAAGCCACACCACCCCTCATTGACATCTGACGTCGCGAAAATGACATTTTGAAATCATCATTTGCACATCAGATATAACTAAAATCTTTCAAAATGCACTCACATGTTATTCCTAGAACTCTTAATAACACATTGAGTTCATTAATGTTGATCAAGCATCCTAATTTTGGGGGAAATATTGAGGTGAAAAATCGGCAGTGCTGCCACTCAATGTGAATTTAGCAACGTCGTGAGTCTATGGGGGTAGTGGTACCGTGTATCGAAGATACACTTGCACTACGGTACCGATTGGGACTACTCTGAAAGTAATAAATTCAAATTCAAATTTAAACTAAAAGATTAAAAAACCGTCAAAACACTTACCCAAATTGGTTATGACACAACCATATTTTGATCGGATTATAGGAGGACTACTTCAATTTTGGCACCAACATCATCCCACAGACTAGTAAATGTAGTCACAGTTGCTAACAACATGCTGAATTCCTGAATTGTTCCTCAAATAGCATCCGGTAATGAACCAAAGTTTATACAGGAATAAGTGCACTAACTTGTGCTTTTCTGGTTCTGGAAGAAATACTACCCAACACTTCTAGTGGAGTCTAACTAAGTGTAAGATAGCGCTTGTTCAATTCACGTTGGCCACAAGTGTTTTTCTTGTTGCGCTGATCACAGGACAGGATATCGTACAAGGAATTGTTAGTAGAAACTAAATGTGAGGTGCAAACAGGCTAACCCATGGAAACAGAAGTAGATGTTGTAGTAACTTGCGTCCATTCCTGCAAACTCACACACCATGGAACCTCCAAATACTCCACCAGAGTTTTGACTGGAGGTGCGACGGAGGGGTGGGGGATAGTTGGAGGAACGGAGAGGGCGGGAATGGGCAGTTATGAATTTGGATGGATCAATGTTTTTGAAGAATTCGGGTTCCAATCGACGACAGTCTTCATGAAGAAAGCGTTAAGATAGATGTCAGTTCTTGGGTGCTTTTGTTGGAATTGCTGTGCATGACCACACCTGTTTCTATATGTCTTCGGTGTAGTGTAGTCCTCGTGGTTGATATCTATCTGATGACCATTGAACATTTTGTAAAGGCAGGCAAGTCTGTAGATTTTACGTCTGTCTTTTGAGTGGAGCCCATTTCAGTGTGTCCAAGATATTATATTGTCCAAGACCTGCAGAGCATTTCAACCTCGACTAGTCCATAAGTTACACTTTTCCAGAAGAAGATGTAATAACAACAACTAAACAGCACTTTCGATGAATATAGTTTTTGAACATTACCTTGGCCTTGAAATTATACACCAAAGCTTCTACTAGTATTTTAGCAGCGTATTTTGTTCATGAGTTGAAACTGACTAGATCTATGTGCAAACAATAGGCCTTTTCTCAATACCAACTTTGATTGCCAATGTGTTGGACATTACAACACAAATTTGGCAGAATTTGGGGCCCAAAGTAGCCCAACAAATGGCTATCTTTGGCAATTATGTCAGCTTTTAGTACTTCAAAGTAGCCCAATAAGCTAATGAATCCACTATTATAAAGCACAGTAGGGCTCATAGATTGGAAACACTGTCTGTTCTAGTCAGACCAATGATGTGATTGGTTTAAACTACAATGCATTCATGATTTAGGACAAAAATAGCATTGTCAAGGACCAATTCAAAATGAATGCAGGTCTGCACAGAGTAGAGTGTGAAAAACTCATCTAATCAAATGTAGCATAAAAGTGTTACTCTCACATATCAAACTTTAAATATGGCTCAAAAAAGATTGTTTCCTGTTGTAAACATATTTTCTTTTTTAACTTACTCAATAATTATTCGATAAGGTAACAAAGAAAAAAAGGTAACCAATTACCGGTAGTAACAAATATATTACAAAGTTTAGCACTATCACAGAGGTTTGCATGTTTAAGGTCGAGAGACATTTACCATGCAGTTACAAATCATGTTACACACACCTCCAACTCATCCAACTCAAACCACAACAATTAGGCCAACAAAAAAAAAGAAGTTGACTTGCCCTTTCCGACCGACCCTAATTTTCGGAAATCTAGGGTCGCTATTTTTTTTCTTTCAAAAAAATAAAAAATAAAATTGAAAGAAGCACATAACAATAAAGAAACGTGTTTTTAAGTAGTATCTGCTTGTTTAAATTTTTTTTTTTATTTTTTTTTAAAAATTCAACAAAAACATTCAAAAAAATTCTTTAAAACATGTTTTTGTGCAGTAAATTTTCAAAAAATTTCAACAAAAAAAAAAAAAAAAAAAAAAAAAAAAATCCGACCGTCCGACCCTGACTTTGACCCTGAAAGGGCAAGTCAACTTCTTTTTTTTGTTGGCCTTACCGCTCGCAATTTAGGCCATGAACAAAATCTGTCTCACATACCCTGTGTGCATAAGTATATGGAGTCACTTTTTGCCACATAACTCTATGCGATGATCCTAATTCTTTTTAGTTTAAAAAAAGTCTAGGGTAAAGTCGCCAGTTATCGGTCAGCGCTTATTTCTGGTCACTTTCGCCTGAATCGTCGTCGTCGTTGTTCTATGAATCATGGCTGATTCTTTGTGACCCTATTGATGATGGAGCACCATCGTTGTCTATTTTAACTGTCACTGCCTGAATCAAGTGGTTCTAATGAAAATGAACTCCCCGACATAAATTGATAGGATAAAAAAACGCCACATAGTTCATACATTAAAATGGTGACGACCTATACGGCTCGCCGACATATGATGAAATGTATCAAAAAATGTTGAATTTAACCAGTGACAGTTATAATTGTTACTGATGAAACATGGTATGACATTTTGTTGTTGTTGTTCTGACATGGGTCTGGGGTTTGGATAGATTTCTTATATTGACTAGAATTGACTCAACTTTATAATTATTTATGACCACCATATAGGAATAAGTTCTACCGATTAAAAAAACAGTACATTGATCATGAGATGCAAGCTACTATACTAAAATATAAAAAAGATTGCACATATATCGCATAGCTATTTTCCCAAATGTATGCAAGACAGACCTTTTCTTTAGCTATGGTCACTCAATATTAGGCCCGAAAAATAAATTGTTGTGTTGCCCTTTCATGATCATTTCTGATAGGGTCGGTCTTTTTTTTTTGGGGGGGGGGGCGGTCTAAGAGAAAGAGGCATGTTTTGTAACCATTTTTAGAAATGGAAGTAATTTAAATAATCTGTTTCATAAGGCCAAACAAAGAAGAAAGTCTGTCACAGAAACATTGTGCGAGTGCTGTGCGGTATGCGGTTATTTTGTTTGTGCCTTTTTTTTGTTGTTGCTTATCCAAACTTACAGAGAACTTTTTGAACTATTTTTTTAAACCCCCCCCCCCAAAAAAAAAAATCCAAAAAAAGAAAAGCAAAAAAAGAAAGTTTTTTAGCCCCCAGCGCAGAAAATAATAGAAAAAACCATGCTTCTCCAAAGTATATTTTGTGATTCCAATGTCTGATTACCTTCGACATGGTATCATTTTAAAGCTTAAAATGTGCTTTTTCAAGTCATACCAATAACTCAGATTTGACCTGTCCATTTTGACGTGACGGGTCACATATATGCAAATGAGCCATTAATCATACATATTTGTTGCCCTAAATTTAATCAGCTGACAAGACACCCACCATCCTACTTTCATGAACGTTTTAACTGTAAACCTTACGGTTTTGCTTAAAACGTGTAAACAAGGTTTCCGCAGGTTTTGCACTTGCAAAAAAAATGCTAATGAGGCCCTTCCTTCGCATTTTTTGGGCCCAAATCGACATCAGATCATGAACAGTAACATCCTCTTTTTTTTGCACTAACGCACACATTCATAACTGTTACCATTATTAAGGGGCATCATTTACAAACAATTCTAAGCTGCACATGGCATACGCCATACGCTGGACAGACAGAAATAGTGAGTACATAGTCTCATCCTGATTATATCAGGCGAGACAAAAATGGTGCAGTTTCCCTTGTTGCACTTAACCCTATACCCATGAAAAGAGCGTAAACAAAACAGTAAATCTAAAGTGTATCTCTTCTTTCTCTCTCTCCATGAAAAGACAATCATAATCTGAACATCTCACATTGTCAATTGTTTCCAACACCTCACTTTATCTACTGGTGCGTGAGACTCATCCTTTACAATGACCAGGGTCATTCATGATGTTTGTAAGCCAACGCCTGTCTCTCCAATTCTGTGCAACCTTTCTTCCAACTCCAAATCGACAAGCAACTTCAGTTACAGAATCTCCAGAAACTTTTCATTGAGAAAAGTGGTACACATACTGTTTTGTTTACGCTCTTTTCACAGGTATAGGGTTAAGTGCAACAATGGAAACTAGCTGCATCACTTTTTATTAAAATGCATTTAACCCTATACCCATTAAAAGAAGGTAAACAAAACAGTAAATCTAAAGTGTACCACTTCTTTCTCTCCATGAAAAGTGTCTGGAGTTTCTGTAACTGAAGTTGCCTTTCGATTTGGAGTTACAAGGAAGAATGCACGGAAATGGTGAGACAGTTACAGGTGTGTTGGCTTACAAACATCATAGAGGATACTGGTTATTGTAAAGGATGAATCTCACACCTGAAGCTACAGTGTGTTGGAAACAATTGATGATGTGAGATGTTCGGATTATGATTGTCTTTTCATGGAGAGAGAGAAAGAAGAGGTACACTTTAGATTTACTGTTTGTTTTGTTAACACTCTTTTCACGTGTATAAGTGCAACAATGGAAACTGCATCATTTGTCATTCAAATGGCCCCTGCTTCATCAATATTGGTGCTGTTGTGACAAACGAGGTGTCAAAATGCGCGGGAGGAATTGCCTGTTCTTTCCCAATTTGTTGAATTTATTTAGGGCCCTAAGAATTAAACACAGGGTTGCTTGAAAAAAGTGGATACTTTCTTTTTGTGCAGTGTTTATAATCATAACAAAGGTAAAACCATCCAATGGAAGAGTGCTCAACCCTAAGGGAGCTATAGTAAACAAATTAAAGATTTGATTTTACATGGTGTTTTACAGTGCTGTTTTGGGGTGGGGGGGGGGGGGGGTCTGAGAAAAGTCCTTCACTCCTCAGAAACAAGATGCATATAGTAGTGTCACACAGTGTTACATATACAGAAGGTGATTAATGATTATTATGTCAAAAAGTAAAGTGCATGGTACTACAAAACACCATGTAAAATCATTTGTATATAAAAGTATAATTTTTGAAAAGGAAATGAGTCAGAGAATCCATTTTTGGCTCATTAGTTTTCGGACAACGTTACAAAATCAGTTTTTGGTATAAAATGCCGAAATTGCACCAAAATTAGATTTCTCTAGGAACGAATTTTTTATTTTTTCAGAACTTTTTACCTCAAAAATTTGACCTTTAGAACAGGGTGAAATTTTGTTAGTTGCCTCCAATATCTTACAATCAGCCCTAAAAACATTTTGCAGCACTGCTTGTCCAATACTTACAGGTTTACTAGGTGGAGGTTTGGGCTGCTCCTTGGCTTTCTTGCTGGATTTTCTATCCACCTTCTGATTGTAACTCTTGGGTACGAATCCAAACCTGAGCATATGTGTGCAAGCGTCATGATGTGACGTCTCAAAGTTCTCCATCACTTCAACTGTAGAGGAGGATGTTACTATTGATAGCTGTGTAAAAATATGACACAAAACACTTCGTAAATATATATATGCAGTAGTGGAAATACCCACATAACTTTCCATCCGGGGTTGACGATCATGTGTGTCGCAGCTCTATTAATAATATTGTATGTATACTGATAATAACATAAGTATTGCTTTATTCCGTAATAATAAGACCGATTAAAATCAAGTCTTGGCCAGTTCACCCCTCGCTAGTCTAGTGGTTGACTTACATAATTTACAATGCAGAGGTCCATGGTTCGATTCCCACTTGGACCACTTTTTCAACTGATTTATTTCTTTTTGTAAAACTTGGGTTAGTATACAAAGACGGTAACCGTCTAAGTCCACAAAGTGTGTAGTTCCTAGTCAACCCCAGGTAGAAAGTCATGTGGGTATTTCCATCGCTATATTACATATCGACACACAAATCTAACGAGCCAATTTATGGTTGAAAATGATTCGGACATGACACAGAGCCCATATGTACCAGATTTGTATTATTAGTGCCAAAATGGGATGAATGGTTTTCCTGTTTTACAATGTTTTTTTTAAAATATAATTGGTATATGTAGTGTGTATAATTGTGTAGTCTTTGGGTTGTACAGAGCTTTGATGCCGTTGCTTTATGCGCTATATAAGTATTATTATTATTATTATTATTATGATCAGTTTAACATATCGATTCCTAATTACAAAATCCATTAATAATTATCGAATTTATTGAAGCCAAAGATAAAATTATGTAACCATTTGTGATTAGATTAATTGAAAAGATAGACGGTGGTTTGTGCCATTATCTCATACTAGACTATGAACTGTTAATGAACAATGAACAATGAACAATGAACAATGCAAGATGAATAGTGAAATTGAAAAGGAGGTTTGTTAGCATGATCCTGCAACTTGCATAAAATATGTTTCCTTGAACAATTTTGACAAACTAAAATCCTTGTGAAAGCTAAGGAAATGCCTCTTCTGTTCCAATAAATATTTTATATAACTTAATAACAGATTTTCAAAAATAAATTCCCTAAATGTAGTAAAAGTGGGTTTTACTCCCCCTTTGAATTGATTTATTTTTTGTGCACAGTTGTTTAATAACACTTTCCACATGGCTAGTAGTTTTACCATACAAAAACAGATTTTTCAGAATCTTTTCCCAACTTTCTAAGTCTATATCAAGGATTACTGAACCAAACATGTTTGTACTGATTTTAATGCATTTCTCATGGTGAATCCAAATATGGAGATGAAATTTAATAATTTTAACATTTTTGAAACATTGTGACATTTTGAAACTGCCTGCTGCAGAAGACTGCCGTGCGTGGAAAGTGTTAAAACAAACTGATTAAACTTACCTCCAACAGCGGATACAGTCTCTTCAACGTTGAGTTGATGTGATCCCTCTCCGCCTCAATGAAGGACACCACACTGGAGTAGAACAATGATACGGCCATGTCGCAGAGTTTGGGAAGCTCATCCTTCAGTTGTATGTTAAGCGCCTCATAGTTCTTGCGTGCACTCTCTTTATCTACTTTGACCTATTGAATGAGAAGGAAAGGTTGATATGAAATTGCTGTAAATTATTGTCAGGATAAAACGAATATGATGATGATGCATTAAGGGGGGTGTGGACTCTTAGGTACAGCCTTCGAACTGCCATAACTTCTTCAATATTCATTTAACCTTTATAAACATATACTGTTTTTTTGCAGAAAAGGGTTCAATGTTTTTGTTTTGTTTGAATATCTTATTTATTCTTTGAGTTATAGACCAAAAAGTGCCAACAAAGTGATTTTTTACTTCCATAATCATGAAAATCATTTTTTGTGTGAATATTGACAGCCATACACGACGATACAAATACGGTACAGCCTATCCATTATGAGACCAAAATATATCGCAAAACAGATACGAACTATGTGATATTCTTATCTTATTTAGTTTATTGGTGATTTTTATCTATTATAATAAAAATCACACACTTTGTTAGATTTATTTTAATCAAACAACAACAAATTTCCCCCTTTATAGGCAAATCCACCGAGTAGTTTACAAACTTACTGCTTCGCATAATCACATTCACATACGCACTGAATTAATTCAGCCGCGCCCAAAATTATATATCATCGATCTCATAATATATAGTGTGTGTGTATCAGCTGTAAAAATCAGCCAAAAAACAATCAAAATCCAAAACCACACCCACTATATAAAGCATCAGGGATGCAAGCAGGTGATTGATTGAAATATCATCATCTGATTCTGGAAATGCAAAAAAAAACCAAAGAGAGAAAAAGAAGAAATCAAATCTGGATTTTTTAAAAATTCCCGGCCTCATTTCCGGAATTTAGGAAATTTCTGGAAGTCTTGCATCCCCTTGCATCCCTGTAAGAATTCCTTCTCATGCATGCAAATTGAACAAACATATTCTATACTAGTTGAAGTAAAAAAGAAGGAAGCTCGAGCAGGAAACAGATATAACTGTGCCTTGTGTATCAGAATAATGCTGTGTTTATATGGACAGATTGCTGATAACTATTATAAGCAGCAAAGAGGAATTATGAACTCACATATTGGAATATACCAGATGGATATACGGTCGTCAAAAAATGTAACTTATAAAATAAAACCAAGGTAATAAATGTGCTGATAACTCTCAAAGTATTACTCCTAATTGAAAAAAATATCAAATTATGAAGTTGTTGAGATATTTCTCCTCTTTAATTCAAGATATTGCATGTTAAGAATTGGTTGATTATTGATGAAGTTACAATCCCAAATGTAAGGTAAAGTATGATTTTAATTTTAACATTTTTCTTTTCAACACGGGGGAGAGTATGACAGGTAAAGCGTGTGTGCCATATTGATCCATCGGAACAATGCGGTCGTCTGAACTATCCAACATGGGCATAGACCGGTGAATTAGCACTTCCACTACCAGTAATCAATAATTTGCCCATAACCGAGTCCGTGTGTAGAACAGCAAAATGCGAAAATGGAAACCCTACTATATCTTACTTTTGGTACTGTAACTTCCTTGATATTAAACCATTCTTCACATGCAATATCTCAAATTAAAGAGGAGACATTTCTCAAAAACCAATACTTATAAGCACATTTATTAGATGGTAAGTTACTTTTTGATGACTGTACTTGGGGACATAGTGAGGGGAGGGGCATTATTGCAAGAAAACCCAACTAAAGGCCACCCAGGGGGATCCACAACACCATTGTACAGGGTGTCACAAAAGTTTTGAAAACCTTTTTAAAGCTGTGTATCTCTCTTCCAACAATTCGTAGTATCAAAATGAAAACATATTTGGAAAGAGAAAACTTGTTGAGTCATTTAGGTACCAAAACATGACCCTTTTTTAGGCCCCTCAATATAAAATACACGCTGAAAGGTTTGTCCACATAATAACTCGCGATACAATAAAATTGTTCAATTAGCTGGACGCATTGTGTAAGTCACATTGCACAACATTAATAATGTTCACAATATCAATCCATGACTTTATTCAGCTACTCTGCTTTTATATGAAAGTGCAGTTTTACAGTTAGGAAAACTTATGTCTGTTTTTTTTTGGTGACACAGACGGCTTTTATTGTAAGTTTGGTACCAAAATAATAAGTCTTCTCTATCCAAATATGTTTTTATTTTCACACTGTGCATTATTAACCGGGGATGTAAAGTTTTATAAAGGTTTCAAACATTTTGGACACCCTATACTACCAAACATACATTGCTTGGAAACTATATCACCAGGGCCCACAGGGTAAATACTGTACCATATATGTGAGTCACATACAGAATATGAGGGGCCACTTGGGAGGGACGGTACACAGAAACTATATCACCAGGGCCCCCAGGGTAGACTAGTGTACCATATATATATGCGAGTCACATACAGAATATGAGGGGCCACTTGGTAGGGATGGTACACCGTATTAATAACAGAATACTAAACTTGTAACTTTGTAACTGTACATTTTGCTTAATTATGAGCATCCATAAATATCTCCATGTACGGGTCATCTGGAGAAGCAGCCCAACCAGTGTACTCCATTGGAGAGCTGATGTAACATTAACCCTTTGGTATCTAAGTCTTTAACCTTGAATAGTAACCCAGCTTTCCCCCTGACCCCAACCTGCAGTATTCCTGTGATGTGACTTGGCACACGTTTTCCCCGCCTGCTTTTGCCCTTTTTTTCGCTTTCCTCATACTCACCTGCGTTATCATTTTCGTTTTCCCCACATATGCGAACGTTCTCGCCCAAAATTGCCCCTGCGTTCTTCTATTTACTTAGCTTCGCCAAGTCATATCACTTACTTCTACCTTGATGAAGGCCTATGGCCAAAATATCGGAAATCATGAGGTTTGAACCCAATTTCATATTCTCTGGACAATATTATCTCTTTTTATCAATCCTACGCAGCTCCTTTTGTTTATATTTGATGTTACATTACATCTATTAGGATATTAGGGATTCAAGGAAAACTATCTTCATCCCACTTTGTCATGTTCTGCTTAAAGGCATATTATGTGATCTTTTCCAGAGAGCGCCCTCTATTCATGATTTTTTTTAGAAAGTCGATTTTCTTGCAGATTTACCTTTCTGATCATAAATCGTACATACATTCCAAGTTACAGAGCGATACGATTCCTAATTACCTCAAAATCATGGTTTTAGAGTGAATTTAGAGTGAAAATATAAACTGTCGTGTTAACCCGACAGTTTATTTTCACTCTAAAACCATGATTTTGAAGTAATTAAGAATCGTATTGCCCTGTAACTTGGAATGTATGTACGATTTATGATCAGAAATGTAAATCTGCAAGAAAATCTGCTTTCAATTTTTTTTTCGATGTTGAGGGCGTTCCCTGGAAAGATCACACAATATACCTGTAAGTCTTTGTATCAATTCCAACCATGCAGAAAATATTCAAACTCACAAATGATGAAATGTACCAAACATTGTGATGTTTACACAAAACAAAAAACAATCATTCAACAAAATAAAAACATGCTTAAAATAAATCAATAATTCTATTCTATTCCAATCTAGAAATGGCCTATACCGAAAAAATGAAATCCCTTAACCAATCCAATGCATGCACATGCAATTGTCATAAACACATCAGGCATACTAACGTATATACACCATTGTCACAATTTCACCAATCACAGACTGCGTTCTATAGCACAATCATTCATGGAGGGGGGGTCGTCAAGCAACACCGAGTGAATGACCAATCAGCAAACCTCTTTCTCTTTATGATGGGATTTTTCTTTGAGCCTCTTGTGGCCCCCGAGTTGAGCCGGGGCCTCGTCATCGCTGTCATCGAGATCCTTCTCTTTCTCGTAATGCTTTTTAGACTGTAGGTGCGTGTGAACAAATTGGTGATATAATTGGATGAAATTGCTGTCTCAACTTTACACTATAATACTGCTATGATGCATGCTATCGTAATATATCATTTCTCTAAAAATACTTCTATCCTAAAAGTGAGACAAATTTGGTTGCCTAGAAGAAAGCTCCATTTCTCTTAGGTTATTACTCTAAAATTAAAAATGTATGGTGGAAAAGGGAACTACTAACTTAGACATACATTTGTTTGGTGGTAAAAACGCAGATTCACCCCTCACAAATGTTGTGACCAGCATTCAAAATAGCGATAACCTGTGCACCCGAAACAACAAAATATCCTAGCGGATAACTATTTTTTTCCTGCAGATTATTTGACCAATAACCAAGATATTGACACCAAAACAACTGAAACAATTGCGGATAACAACAAATAGTGCCAAAATCGTCAACTGGGTTATCCGCCGGATAACCAGTTGTTTATTTTTCATATTTCTAACGCTGGTTGTGACTCTATTGAATAAACCACTAATTTCTGAAATCGCTCAATGATTGTTAAAACAGATTTCAACATTAAAAAGCACCCTAGCAATAGGATAGAAATTAACGCATTAGAGCCCCCCCCCCGAAAAACAAAAGTGCAGTGTTGTTGTGGCATTAAGCAAAATACAACGAGTGAATGAATGCAAGTGATAGTCCAAAATCTCTGACGGCAAGACAGAAGAAAAAAAAAGTAGTAAATCTCATTTTCTACAGGATGGTCAAACCGTTCAAACTCATAAATTCAAACTTATTGTTTCAATACAGTCGCTCTGAGGACTTTTATCCATACTTAAATGTATGATTTGAATAGAACTTTCATCAAATGTACACATTCCACAGATAGAATGAATTATATAATATATTGAGGTGACATTAAGACCCAAACACCAATATAGTAGGGAGAAGGATTTAGTAACACGAAAGAGGGTGTCTAAAACTTAAAAACCTAATCAAATTAATAACTTAACAATTATCTACGGAGAATTAACAAATTATCAACAAGCTTATCTACGTACTCCACACCAGAAAATTCACTTTCATGAGGATCTGCAAAATCTACACAGCCATATTTGTATGACCCTGCAGCATCGTTACTCTGCTACATGTATTGTATGCCCAGTTCAAGTGAAGTACAAACAAAGCAGCCGCACAGTACTAGGAACTCAGCTAGACCGGATCCCCTTGTCCCTCCATTTGGTCGCCATCTTCGAAATTGGCTGAGCAAATCAAGGGACTGGGAAAAATACATGGCACAAATTTGAAAGGAAGTGTTGTGGAAAGTCCAAACATTTTTGGTCACTATTAAGGTTGGTGTCAACCCTGTTTGGCGCCAAATTATCAAGCACTGTAACTTTTAAATTATAAATGTGATGTACATAAAAGTATACATTTTTTTCAATGAAATGAGTCAGAGAATCCATTTTTGGTATCAAATTTTACTAAAATTAATGTTTTTTACATTTTTGCCCAAAAATCACCTTTTTGGCGCCAAAATTTTTCAGACAACCTAACAATATCAGTTTTTGATTAAAAATTCCAAAATTTCACCAAAATCATCTAAAGTGAATTATCTACAATCCTGGAAAAAAGTCTTGGAACACTTGCGTGTGATTAACGGACAAGTGTCACCCCCACTCCCCCGTACAATGTTGACCAAGGCCAGTGGCTCCTGCAGCTTGCCAGAGTGTCCCAACATTGATCGATGGGGGGTGGGGAAGTAAAAATCTCATTTGAATAATTTCCGTTTATAACAGAAGACACTAAGTATCAATACATGCACACAATACCCAGCACTTGTGCTCAGCTCAGCGTTCGCGTTCCAAGGACTTTTTTCCAAGATTGTATACGCAGATTGCAAAAAAATCATCTAAATTTGGTTTTTCTATCACATCTCAAAAACTAAATGTCACATGTATCTCAAATTGCACAGTATTTGGCAGGGGACCATAGGCTTGGCATCCCCAGAATTTTTTTTAATAAAGACATTCATTTAATACGGGAACGTTCAGTGAAACCAATTCCCTATACTAACTAATGCATTTCGAAGATGTATAATAATTGGCCATTATTGCAATGCATAATGTGGCGTTTTCAGATACTCCTACGAGAGTTATTCATGTATTGTTAGATATGCAAAAGAGTATCTAAAAGTAACGGAATCTATATATAGGGTTGAAAGTAACACAAATAATTGTAAAACAACTTAGGCCTACTTGTAAATAACTATCTTCAGTAGATAGCAGTAACTTCTGTTTGACAGATTCGACAGCTATCTTTCATATTGCATTAACGGGTTGTAATATAATAATAGATGCTCATTATTCATATGCCCATCTGTTATTATGTATTTTTTTATTTGCGGTCGTTGTTTTGCATCACTTGTGTTGCAAAGGGACGATGAATCCCCCGGCCCAATAATCACCAAGAAAAAATGCAAGAAAAACACCTTTTTTTCAAAACACTTTTTTTTCTGCTCGAATGTTCATAGGCCTATACGTACACTTTTTGGGCTGTTTTTATTCAAAAGAATTTTTGAAAAACTACATTTGGATTTAGTTCTACATTTCCACATATTAATATTAACCAACATTTTTTGGCTCAAATTGTCAAAGGGTGATTTTTGCCTACAGTTTTTGGAATTTATTTTGAACATTTTGAAATTGCTGGTATTTTTTCCCGACACGTTATTCACAAACCCTTATTTTATGGATTTTTCAAATATTACTCTTTTTTCTTACACATTTTTTTTCAAAACTGTCGGCATTTATTTTTTGGAAATATTTGAAAATAATTGAAAAAACAATAGTTGGACATGGTTGGATGATGAGTAAATGTTTCTTCTTACTCCACAAATTATAAATGATAGTCAGTAAAAGAAATTGCACATCCAGGATTTGAACCTGGGACCTTTGGATGGTTATAGACCAGCGCTCTAGTCAACTGAGCTAATGAGTCAGATGAGTAAGCACGACGATAATATTATCTATAGGCCTTCAGTTCAATCTCATCCTCAAAAACAACCCAAACAACTAAATAAGTGAATACATAAACCATTTAAGTAATATATAATATACGTGAATACATAAATAAACCATTTAAGTAGTATATTTTATTGTATTTATTGATTAAAATAGCGCTGCGATAAATGAATTTAGCTTTATTCACAAAGAAATCATCAGACGAGTTGGGACCGTAATGGTAAAGTGTATGGTAAAGTGTTGCCTTGAAACGCGTGTTCATTGAACACTTTACCGTCGTTTCTATAGTATAATATTATTATACATATTTTGTTTTCATTTTAAATGGTAAACTGTTATCAAAATGCGTAGATGTGACCAATGCGGCTTATATTTCGGAGTTACAACATGCATGATTGGTATAGCTAACACATATGCATATCTTGATAACTCAAAGGCAGTATGAAAAAAACGTTTAATTGCCTATTTTAAGCAAAATGTCCCAATGGTAAACTGATGGTAAACTGTTGTAAAGTGTGTGACACTTTGCAATAATGCATTACTATAACACGTATAATAAAACAAATCCACGCTTGTGTAAGCACTGACCGCTTGGCCGAGTGGATAGGAGCGCTCGTTGGCACCCTTTATCTGTTCATAGCCTGCTTGGCGTTGGTTCGAGTCGCTTTCATGGCGTGGCTTTTTTCCTTTTTTCTGTTATGAGCTATCTTCAATAGATAGGAATAGTATTGCAAATAAACGTTTACTGCTCGGCAAATGTTAACACTTTCAACGCGGCTATTGGTTTAACCACGGTACAAAACAGATTTGTCTAACTTTTATGTCTATCTCAAGGATAACTGAACTAATAATAGGCACGTTTGTACTTATTTGAATGCATTTCATAAGGTGATTCCAAATATTGGTAAATTGACATTCAATCATTTTGACGTTTTTGAAACATTTTGTGCAATTTTGGATTGTCGTCTGCAGACACCTGTCGCGTGGAAAGTGTAAATGTATAGTTTCATATTTCAAATAACAAACAAATAGGCAATGTGATAACATTATTAAAAGTATAAACATGTTAATTTCTCAGCAAGAACTTTATACTTTTGATTTATTGATTTATAAACATCAGATTATTACGCGCGCGGGATCAAGAAACGGGTCAAATTGTAGTTAAATATGACATACATAATTGTTTTCAGTGACCACTCCCTAAATAAAATTAATTCCCTGTCATCATTTTTATTATATTTGTGATGCCCCTATTGTTTACTCAAATCGTGTGTAATATGAGATTCATACGACATTCGGTTTTTGATTTATGACAGAAAAACCAAATTTAGATCAAATATTTTGCATTCCTCTTATACAATCCTGGAAAAAAGTCTTGGAACACTTGCGTGTGATTAACGGACAAGTGTCACCCCCACTCCCCCGTACAATGTTGACCAAGGCCAGTGGCTCCTGCAGCTTGCCAGAGTGTCCCAACATTGATCGATGGGGGGTGGGGAAGTAAAAATCTCATTTGAATAATTTCCGTTTATAACAGAAGACACTAAGTATCAATACATGCACACAATACCCAGCACGTGTGCTCAGCTCAGCGTTCGCGTTCCAAGGACTTTTTTCCAAGATTGTAGGAGCGAATTTTTTTTTTTGGCTTAAAATTTGTTTGTTTTGAAAATATTGACCAAAAAGTGCCAAAAATGAGATTTTTGAGTTAAAAAACAATTTTTTGGCACTTTTTGGTCAATATTTTCAAAACAAACAAATTTTAAGCCAAAAAAAAAAATTTGCTCCTAGATAATTGACTTAAGATGATTTTGGTGAAATTTTGGAATTTTTAATCAAAAACTGATATTGTTAGGTTGTCTGAAAAATGTTGACGCCAAAAAGGTGATTTTTGGGCAAAAATGTAAAAATCACTAATTTTAGTAAAATTTGATACCAAAAATGAATTCTCTGACTCATTTCATTACAAAAAATGTATACTTTTATGTACATCACATTTATAATTTAAAAGTTACAGTGCTTGATAAATTTGGCGCCAAACAGGGTTGACACCAACCTTAACTTAACTGCCCATGCGCCAAGTTTGCTCAACAACAACGTCCAAGGATATGATTGGTCAAACTTAAACTGTAGTGTGTTTCACGATCCTCGCGCTATGCTGTAGGAGGTAAATTAGCGCGATATATATCGAGTGTCTATCGCACAACACTGTGTGTGTTTCGTCCACGCAGTATGGCATAATGGTGCGTGAATAAACCAAACACAGGTTTATTCACAAGTTTATCAGCGCACATTTTTGGAACTCTATTTTTTTCAGTCTTCAGTCTAGAATCAGCTAGTGTGGCTACTGAGGTTGTACCGCACAAGTACGGTACAGTTCCTACACAGGTACTAATCATTACACTACCCGCACAGAAACAGACAGCGGAGTAACGATGATACCGGGCATAAGAAAATGGCTGTGTATATGGCGGGGGCCCTACAGTAAAAGTGAATCTACTCTATTGACTACAACAGTGATGCCAGGGTTAGTGCATCAACCATTGCGCTAATTCTTATGAACATTGAACTGAGAACAAAACAAAAAAGTTGCTAAGCCTGAAAAATAAAAAATCCACTATAATTTTTGTTGTTGATGAAAATGAAAACTTGTACTGTGGTCGGTGAAATACATTACTCTGGCAACATTCACCTTTACTGTGGAGCACACAGCATGAAGTGAAATATCTGATTCTGGAATATTCAACTTTCGACAACAGAGAGTGTTTAGTATGTCGCCTTTGCAATTATTAAACGAATTATTTTGCCTGTCTAACATAATTCTGAGTTGCTCATGTACTAGGATTGCCAACACGTTTTCTGGATGTACAGATGGTCTTTGCTAGGATATTTTGGACCAATCCAAAGTCGGGATTCGCCAGCCCGCGTTATTTGCTTTGTTGATCAGCCGCGTGGATCCTGTTCGATATAGCCCTCTTTCCTTGTCTCTATTCTCGGGTCATATCGTAATTTACGTTCATATCAGAAGGATTATGAAAAATTACACTATAAACTATCAACTCCATTTGACAGGAGTGAGTTTTGGTTTAGTTATGACAAATATTAAATGCACTTCTGATATATGTGGCGTATTCACGCCCCACATGAATGTTTGCATGAGTGTTCTAATTATTGTAATCCTAGTGTCTGGCAGCGATAGCCCTCCCTTCTGCAGCATACAGGTGAATCAAAAAATATTGTGCATGCTTTGAAATGACCATTTGACCTTGATGAGTGCATTGAACCATGGAATTTGTGTTGCCTGTAGAATACGCTTTTATTCTAGATCCTCCCAAGCATTAATCTTCTGATACCCAAGTGTCAAATGAAAAGACAAATCAGAATACCTGCCTCACCAGTCAACCTTCAAGAAGTGGAGGCACGTGTGTCAAGAGCCGAAGTGACATCCCTACGCCGCAACAGGAGAATTGTTAGACGAGCTGTTCGCAACATGTTGGACAGGGCACACACATGTCTTAAGCAAAATGGTGGCCAAGTCGAAGGAAGGCTTCATTAAAAAAACTTAATATCTGCAAACAACTATAACTTATTTCTATTTTAAATTGCCAGGTAGCTAATATTTTATTTTATGTCTTACAAAAAACTTTAACAGAAGACCATAACTCAGACCTTATAATTTGTGAACCTAATATGGCAAATATTTTCCTTCAGAAATATGAATGACTTTTAAGTGCAATTATCAAGACACAAAGTGTCTTCACAACATTTTATTTGTGCAATATTTTTAGTATGTGAAGTATTATCATCTGAACTATTTATTTCTACAATGTGTTACCCTTGACTCATTTAAAATACCAAGAACTTGTAATATATTACAGGCACAACAATGCCTTGCTTGTAGACTCTCACTCCATATCATCATGCTGCAGTAATATTCATGTCTTAAACTGTGCAAATCCCATATTGGAATGGAGAAAAACGTGGACAGTTAACAAAACGTGTCACAGTTTGATTTTTTTTTGGTCGATTACTTTCATTTTTTGGGAGGATAAACTAGATTAACAACGCTTTATACAGGCAGCACAAATTCCATGGTTCAATGCACGCATCAAGGTCAAATGGTCCGTTTCAAATCGTGCACAATCTTTTTTGATTCACCCTGTATAATTACCTGTTTCTTAACATCTTTGTCTTTGGTCTTGTCTACTTTGTTGACAAAGCTATCATAATCCAACAGTTTATCGAATCGCTTCTGAATCAGTTTGTGTGGGCCTTGAAACATGATGAGTAGACCGCTGAGCGGAGATATCACTCTCTGCTGGACAAATAATGTCTGTAAAGAAATATAAAAAAATGAAAGTCATTTGGCATCAGGGAAGTCATGTTAGGCTTAATAATAATAATAATGGTAATTTATAAAGCGCTGGTATCCGCCGCAAGCGACGCTCATGGCGCTTCTCTGCATGACAACCAAAATAACATAAACACGCATGAACAAAGATGAGGAGAGTCACATCAAGCAAATGCTTCAGAGTACAAATATGTCTTCAAGTTTTTCTTAAAAATATGCACAGAGTTTGACAGTTTCACATATTCAGGCAAGCTATTCCATGTTGGCCTCAGTGAAGTCATGTTGGTATCAGGGAAGTCATTCTGGCATCAGCGAAACTGTACAGCTTCACTGAGGCCAATCATGACATCACTGATGTGAAAGTGAATCCATTTGATTCCAATTGTGGGCTTTTGGATGCCAAGTGAAGCTATTTGATGCAAATTGAACCAATTTGACGCCATTTCAATTCTCCCAGTGAAATGACTTTAGGTGAGACTGGTGTCAAAAGTACAACCATGACGCTATTTCAATTCTCCCATTGACATGACTCACTATATCCTGGTGTCAAAAGTATGACCATGACGCCATTTCAATTCTCCAGTGAAATGACTTATGATATTATACTGGTGTCAAAAGAACGACATGACGCCATTTCAATTCTCCCAGTGAAATGACTTTTGATCTATGAGAATCTATACTCATACAATCTTAATATAGTTTATAAGCTAGATGTCTTTGTACAGCCTCATATTTGTATACTCACATAATCTTTATATAGTTTATTAGCTAGATGTCTTTGTACAGCCTCATATTTGTTGACTTCCTGTAGATTAGATTGGCTTGCGTAGTAATCCGATATATCGTTGCCAACTGTTGCCATGGAAGCAGTGGCTTCCTGTGATAAGCAAACAAACAAAAGACATATTTCTACATTTTTACAGACAATATCCTTTATTTCAATTTAGATAGTTCCATTCAAGTAAGATTTTATGAGTTATTTCAAGAAAACTAAGCTAAAGCAATGCACACATGCCACTTTTATTTTCTCCTAAAACTCTTGAACAAATAAGTGAGTAATTGATGATCTTATGCATTTATGGTCCCAGCAAAACATAAACAGAACACATTTTGCTATTAATTAACCAAAATATGATTTAAACATTTTTTAAAAGCGACCCCAGATATTTAGGTCGGTCACAAAGGGCAAGCCAACTTATTTTGTTTAGCCTAAATATTGATACCTTGAGTTGTTCTAGGTAGGCGTTGACATCTTTGACAAAGATCTTGATCGTCTTCTCCAGATTGATGAATCTTCGCTCCACACCATCAAAGTCGCCATCCACAGTCTGCGCAGGGAAAATAAGAGAACAGTCGGGATTAGGAGTTAAACTGACAACAAATATGGGATACAGCATATCAGAAGGGGACTTGGCGGCTGTGTGTTTTTCAAGATATAGATGAAAACGAACAGAAAAAAGTAAAGAAAATAATAGGAATTTAGGAGTCATTTTCACTCATAAAATCTGAATACCTTGATCAATATTGATACATTTGGTGTCATTTTAAAGCTTAGAAAATACTCTTGACACAGAACATTTCGTTTCTCATTCCAACAATTAGCACAACATTTGAGGTTGGTCAGTCTTGTTTCCAACAGCACATAATCAATTTTACTTGGAAATAAGCAGCAAATCTGCCAACATTTTTTCTAGGCCCGACCAGAACGTAAAGCTGATCTAATAGAGGCATAGGATCCATCCAGTACGCTTGGCACTGTCAAGAACAATATCGGCCTTGATTCATCAGAGATTCAACAATGTGTGATGGGAAAGTGTTGGCCCAGTATGTTACCAACGATTTCTCCCCTCCCCCCTGGCCCCTACAGTGTGACAACTATGTATGATGATTATGGTGATGAGGTACCCCAGAGGGGGTGGGGGCGGCAGTCAAACATCATGCTGTAAGGCTAAATTTAAAAAAATCTTTTGTCTCAAAGCTCTTCAGTTTTTCAAAACCTAATGCGGAATGCGTTTTTTTGAAGGTTTTTTTTTTAAATATAAAAAAAAGTGACATTTTGTATTTAAAATGATGTGATCAATGTAAATCTGAAAAAACCGATGAAATTTTGGGATTAAAAAAATATAATAATAATAAAAAAAATAAGATTTTTGTTTTTCTAATGTGCATCAGTAAACTAAAGCTTTGAGACAAATGATTTTTTAATTTAGCCTAAGCATGACCAAAGAATTTTCAGACATGCCTAAACATGTACGTACTCTGAAGTCAACTTTTTAATAATTTTTCTGGTTGAAGAAATATCTAAAAATGTTTTAATTTAAAGATAATGATAAAAGTGCCAAATTGAAAATTCCTGAAAATTCCCAATATTCCTGGGCCCTTCAAAAAATTCCTGAAGGTTTCCAAAATTCACAGAAACTTTCCACTCCTATGCCACAACATTACTGCACTTTTCTTTATCAAGGGGGGGGGGGGGGGGGGGGGGGGGGGGGGGGCTCATGCGTTCATTCCTATCCTATTGCTACAACCCTTGCCTTATTATTATTACAAGTTTTCTTGGTCACACATGCTTACAGTGTATTAGTTTACCCCCCCCCCCCCCCCCGGTTGAGGAACCACCTTCCAGGAACTCTATAGTTCAATCGGTTCCAAATTCACGAAAAACATTTGTTTTTATTTCTCCATGCTCAAAAGTAATCCAAACGTACGCTCATAATTTGGCCGAACACGTGTCACACATTTGATGCACAGTGCGCTTGTTGCATTCATGTGCGCTTACAACCTTCAGTATCGATTCGCTGCTGTAATGAGGCTTCACCAATTTGGAACTGATCAAACTCTATAGTGACACAATGACCTACCTGTGTAGCTATACCAGTGACCTGACTAAACCTCTGATTAACTCGCTGTGTTTTCTTGCGAATACTGTGAAGGTTAAGACGACCGATCTTCTCCGATATCGCCTCTTGACCCTTATGCCGATACTTCATCACTGAAAGGAAATCGTCAATGCGCATTAGTATTATATAGTTTTATATAACAATAAACGAGGAACATATGAGATATGTATTCGAGAAACTAAAGCAAACTTTTGCCTCAGTACTTCAAATTTGAACTGTCAACTTATTGTATGCTGTGATTGGTCTGTACCACGTCACTGCACATTCCCATGATAGACACAGCATTTACCCATCAATGCCTGAATTCATCTTTGATTGCACGAGTACATTTAACTTTTAAGACTTTCCACACAGCTATTAGTTTTACCATATACAAAACAGGTTTTTCAGAAACCTTTCCCAACTTTCAAAAGTCTATCTCAAGGATTACTGGTGATAAGATTCAATACTTTTGACACTTATGAAACATTTTGTGAAATTTTGTGACATATTTCCTTTAAAGTTTATTATGGTTTAAAATGATTTGTATGTTACGCACAAATTAAACTAATAAAAAAGGTGTATTTTCAAATGGTGTAAAAAATCGTGCTGAGAAGTATCTGACACAAAGACATCGCTGATTACTGTTGGCCCCATGCAACTCACCCAAATCCTTTCTCCTCTTGAATTCGTTAATGGCCGTGGCTACCTCTGTCATTGTTGTGATGGCTTTCTGTAGATTGGGCTTATCTTCATGATCATCTTCAGTATACTATAGATAACAGGTGGAAAATATAATAGGGAATCACAATTATGAAAAGAAAATATGAAAGGCTCCATTTGCAAATCATAACGCAGGGCAATTGCTGCTTTCACTGGAGAATATATGTTGTTTTATCTCAGCATGCTATAGCCTGTATCATATGCAATAATTCTATAAGCATATTATTATTATTTTTTTTAATTGTTATTAATCATCCTTCATTCTTCAATAGGAATACATTATCCAAGACTTTACATTTTGATGTGTAAAAGCTGCTGATAGTGCTGGTCAGGAAATTTAAATATGTATCATCAGCCATGAGTTTTTGTTTGGACCAATTGCTATTACATGGTAAATCATATTACGGTAATACTTCTACCACAAATTCCTACAGAAATTGTAGTATGGTGTCACATGATGTATCATTTCACTCAATTCTTACCTTATGTAATGGTACCAGAAGCAGATGGTACTTGAGTACACACTGCACTTGTTTGATCACAGAAAGGAAGCCAGATCCCAATAATTTTTATAGTGCCCCCCCCCCCCCTCCCCCACCGGGACTCAATTCTTACCTTATGTAATTCTGCCAGAAGCAGATGGTACTTGAGTATTATGCTGCACTTGTTTGATCACAGAAAGGAAGCCAGATCCCAACAATTTTTATAGTGCCCCCCCCCCCCCCCCGACTCAATTCTTACCTTATGTAATTCTGCCAGAAGCAGATGGTACTTGAGTACACGCTGCACTGGTTTGATCAGAAAGGAAGCCAGATCCCAACAATTTTTATAGTGCCCCCCCCCCCCGACTCAATTCTTACCTTATGTAATTCTGCCAGAAGCAGATGGTACTTGAGTATACGCTGCACTGGTTTGATCAGAAAGGAAGCCAGATCCCAACAATTTGTACTCTGCCTGCAATTTAACACAAAAACAACAGAAGATCAATAAGGCCATGAAAAAGGTTTGTCTCAGAAACCTGCACGCATAGGCTTAGCGCATAGCTGTACATGGCGGCGATGCATTTTTCACCTTTTTTTCCTTTCTTTTTTTGCTGTGGTTCTCTGTAAGCTTGAATTAACAAGAAAATTAAATGCATAATTTGGAAACGGGTCAAATTAAACATGGCGGATTTAAAAAAACAAACCACTTTTATTTTTGAAAAATGTTTCTGAGACAACCCTTGGTTTTTTTGCCTAATAAAAACCACAAAGACAACCTCAAATGATTAAAAAAGACAGCCACAAACATGACAAATAATAGTTATAAAAGTACAAAAGACATTCATGTCTGTTACGCACATTTAAACTGAGAATTAAGTGCCAAGTTGACAAATATTATCAAGGTTTATAATCTCTCTATCAACATCAGACTAAGTCCCCCCCCCCCCCTTCCCATCACTTCACACCATATATTTGAATAGCGGCAAACTTTGATAATCGATGGAATAACATTGAAATAAATCGATTAATAAAAAAAATTCAATTAGTCGAGAATAACTTCTTTTTGGGCATGTTGTTTTCTCATGCAGTCTCTCTCATGTTTTCAGAATCATCTCGCAAAAATATGAGGCTCCCTAATGCTATCTGCTCCCCCCCCCCCCCCCCCCCACAATGCTAGGTAATGTATTTGTATACACCTTACACAAAAAGTTCCTGACCAGGTGCTTTAATGTTAACTAATTTAAAATCAGTTGTCGGTCTCAAAAATATGAGATAAATATCAAACAAGCAAATTTCTTCCCTGTAATTTGAAAAAACCTCATTCATAAAATTCAAGTGGATATTTAAGATGATGATTTAAGTAACCACACCAAATGAGGACAAAAATGCAGCAAAATTAATGTATACGGGATATCATTGCCTAGCATGTGCTTAGCAGTGACAATTTGTGGGAAATATAATCCTGGCTCAACCATTCATTCATACATGACTGGTTTTGAAAGCATACAGTGTTCCGCTAGGTGTGGTTACTAAAAGCATCTCAACTGGAAAAGCATCCATTCAATTTTTGTGACTGAGGAGTCATATTGTGGAGAGGACACTTCCTCATTTATATGTAGTAGATTTTTGGATACTGATTACTGGTAAGCTTACACTAAAGCAGCTGATGATCATCCAGCACAAACAAAGGGGACGTAAAGTCGGAAAGCATGTTCTGAGATATGACCCAATGAACATTTCAATAAACAATAGAAAACAAAGGGCTTTTCAATGGGTTTACTGTTTTTTACCTATATGACAAGAAATATGGACTTGCAATATATCGATGTAAAGCTGATTTATAGGAGAATATGCCTGTTCAATATCTCCAAAAATGTTTTGGCCGACTTAACATCCCATTTGTGATGGATGGTCACATATTCATCAAGCACATTATAGTTTGATCTGTTCCAAATTGGTGAAGCCTTCTTTACACAACAGCGAATGAATACAGAAGGACGCAGGCGCGCATGAAGGGAACTAGTGCACTGTGCATCATTTGTGTGATGGGTGCGTGCTACAAAACCCACATACGTGTGGCAATAATCGCGCTTGTACGCTTGGATTACTTTAGTGCGCATAGAGATAAAACCAAATATTTCTCGCCAATTTAGAACTGATTAACTAAAATCTACATTTTGTATTCTTGTCTTACCTTACGAGTTCCAGACCCTGATTGATGTATTCTTGTACTTCAAGATTCTCCTCATACTGTGGGAGCGGAGAAGTAGACAAAATAAATGCATGAGTACTTGATTGATCGATCGATTACGCATATGCAAAAGTATGCGTAAATCAGTGTGGTAGCTGCATGATGATGTCTTGTGACCGTCGCATATTAAATGCAACACACAGAATTGTTACAAGTTAGACAAATCAATAGTTCTACTACTCCACGTGGCAAGATTATAACTCACCTTTTCCAGTAGCGATGTTGCATCATCGTGATTCCTACAATATTGGGCATACGCATCTTGTAATGAGCTGCAATGACGGGAAAAACATTCACCTATAGGGACAAAAGGGGAATACAAAAATGGTTAGGTAATGCAAAATATTCAAATCATGGTGATAATGCCATCATTTGAGAATCTGGTAAATGTTCTATAAGATGAGCTTGGAATGTTATACAGTTTACACATACATATATGTGTGTGCAGCTACAGCAAAATGGTGCAGTTGTCTCTCAAGGAATACATTGAGATCTTAATACTTTTAGCAAAAGGAGCTTTTTGCATGCTTCAAAATGACACCTTTGTAAAATACTGTTTTCTGATTTTGCTGATGACATTGTCTTACTTGAGACCACAATTCCGCAACTTCACACCCAGCTGACAAAAACTGCTGCAGCAACAAAAGACTTTGGCCTCATCATTAGCATATCCAAAACGTAGTATGACTACCAACTGTAATTCTCACCCAACACTCCCGGTCTATGGGGATACCATCAGCCATGTGACGGATTTCAGGTGTCTCGGCCCTATCGGGTGACGCATGGCATAGCATGGTGCCCATTCTGGAAATTAGAATACCTTGAGAAGCCCTCAATTAGCTATCACAACATAAGTGAAATAACACCACCTGTGTGATGATTTTGCTGTATGATATGGAGCGCAAAATTAATGCTTTTGCTATCTCTTGCTACAGGATAACATCAAATGCATGGATCATGTCCCAAAACAAATTGTGGTCACCTGCTCCGCAGCCGAAGGATGATGAATGATGATGATGTATATATTGGGGCTGAGTCTAAACTCCATTTTAGTCCAAGCCTGATCATTGAATAAGCCTAAATATCCAATCTTATAGGCCTTACATAATGCTATCCACGTAAGTATGGTGCAGCGCATAAATGCTTAATACGACAAGAATAGTGCAACTCAATCACCACAGTACTAGTCTCGACCAGTTTCTACTAATGCATCATTTAATTACAAGATATAGGTCAAGTAAGTGGGATCTACCAAAGTCTTTGACCATGTTCTCATTTTAAGCATCGTCTAATATTATAACAGGGAACTGATATTTAGGACAGACATTTAAGTTTCACGTTAAAAATTGATACAGTACTGTGAATAATTTGAGAATGTCAACTCGATTTAGTAAGAAATATGTAGAGCAAATTATCTATATTTCAACTGTACCACATACAGGGTGTCCCAAAAGTTTCGAAACCATTTTAAAGATTTGTATCTCTCGGGAAATAAGTCGCAGTACTAAATTGAAAACATATTTGGAGAGCGAAAACTTGTATAATCATTTCGGTACCAAACACGACTCCTTTTTGAGGCCCTTAAATATAAAACACACGATGAACGAAAGGTTTGGCCGCATAAATCGCAATACCATAAAATTGTTCCATTTGCTGGACTCACTGTATAAGTCCATTTGATCATATATGAAGCATGTTCCTCACATTCCATTTATGTGGATTTTGAAATTAAAATGAATCATATTAAAGAACCGTTTTTCTCTTCCCTACCTCTTTCCAATTGTCGCATTCTTGACTTTATTCAGCTCATTACACAACGCTTTTATATGAAAGTGCAGTTTTACAGTTTGGGTAACTTTCGTCGGTATTTTGGCAAACTAGAAAGCTGTTATTGTAAGTTTGGTACCAAAATAATTCTACAAGTTTTCTCTATCCAAATATATTTTTATTTTTATACTGCGGATTATTTAACAGGGGATATACAGTTTGAAAAGGTTTCGAAACTTTTGGGACACCTGCACAATCCAATTGAAATGCAAACTATACTAGACACATGATGGCTGCACATTTTGGTTTCATGTGTTAACATCAATGCGGTATGAATCATTTAAAGGCATATTCTGTGATCTTTTCCAGGGAGCGCCCTCTATTCATGATTTTGTTTTTTTTAGAAAGTAGATTTTCTTGCGGATTAACATTTCTGATCATAAATCGTACATACATTCCAAGTTACAGAGCGATAGAGTGAATTTAGACTAGAGTAAAATAAGTTGTCGGACATCCGACAGTTTATTTTCACTCTAAAACCATGATTTTGAAGTAATTTAGAATCAAATCGCCCTTTAACTTGGAATGTATGTACGATTTATGATCAGAAAATCTGCTTTCAATTTTTTTCGATGTTGAGAGCATTCCCTGGAAAAGATCACATAATATACCTTTAAGAAAGAGTGGTGAAAAGAATTGGAGATACTTTTTTGAGGCATATTTCGCATAGTTTAGAAGACACCTTAGGAGTATCTGGAAACCACTGTTTGGGGCAAATCTCTTAAGGATGGGGTTAATAACCATAAAAATATGAAATTTAACTTTTTAATTATTGTGATGTATATAAAAGTATACATTTTTGGCAATGAAATGAGTCGGAGAATCCAAAATCAAATGATACTAAAAATTAAATTTTGACCATCAAACGAAAAATCATGGTTTTTTTTGGCTTTAACATTTTCGGTCAAATCAAATCAGTTTTGGTAAAAAAAGCTTATTTGCAAAGAAAATATTTTTTTACCTCAAAAATGCATATGTGACCTTTTTTGGTCAAAAATGTAAAAACTAAATTTTTTAATAAAAAATAAAAATACAGTTCCTAGAGAAGTGCCTTTAGATGCTTTTTTGGGTCAAAATTAAAACAATCAGCATTTTTAGTGAAATTTGAAACCAAAAATGAATTCTCTGACTCATTTCCTCTCCATGTATATACTTGTATCACATTAATAGTTCAAAAGTTACAAAATTTGATAAATTTCCTATTTTTAGGGTTATCACCCGCTTTAACACAGACAAATCACCAACCTCTGATATTTGTTAAACCATATTTGAGTATTAATACATAACAGTTTCACATCAGTTTCACATTAAGTGCTAAAAGCATTATATTAATAAAGGCATCGTGGTGACTACAAACCGATCAATTGTCTTTTGACATTTTGTTGACATTTTTTAACCTGTGCTTAATTTTGAAGTTCTAAGTTCCAAGGGAAAACTTCATTTGATTGTAATTTCCAACACAAATAAATGCATTATCTGCCAGACAGGCTCAGGTGTATGAACACCAAACTAATTTTCGTCTTGTAATTAAAGGTGAACCTGCAATATTGTAGCTTACATCTGCAGTGTGCCCACGTGGTGGTACACTGTGATACCTTTGAACCATAGAGGGCGATGACACCTTATTGATCAGGGGTGCTATAGTCGATTCATAAACATTGGCCGATCGGTTAATGGTTTGGACCTATTCCATTTAATGTTAGATGTACCACAATGGACCAATCACGACGATATCGGCATTGTTTAAATGCTATTGGTTTCGCTGCGATGGACTTCACAGCGTTGAAACAACACATCCCAAACTATTATGTGTCCATGCATGAATTTAAACTACCCAAGCAAATAGCGCGCTATTCAAGCATGTCATTTTAACAAGTGACACATATCGATCATCATTTCTAATCCTTCTTGTATAGAGGAGGATTAAATTAGAAATGAAAGTCACTATTCTGGGTATGAATAACTTACGACGATGTGATTCAAGACACAGGGAAACACAGAACCGTATGTGCCAATGATCAGATTGAGATTTCAAATCACTACCTCCCCTCAATTAGAAGATATACCTATACTGAAATGGCAAAATGGCCAAAGTCTTTGAATCCACTATAGGAGTGGTGCTAGGACCTTTAAATATACATTGATTGGATGAGGGATGTAGTAGCAAACCACCTATCAGTTAGCTATTCCTTATAATCATAAGTGACATACTTACCAACAAATTGATCCTCAGTAGCCCTATCCTCAGTTGTGTTTCTCAGGTCAGCCAGAAACTTTTCCGCTACATCAATCACTTGTTCTATGTTACCGAATAGAATCTCTAGCTCCAGACCTCGTGCCTGCGGAAGAGATTGTTAGATATGGAATTGTTAAGATTGAGGGAAAAGTGCTATAAGGTGCACTTATTGTAAGTTGTGGCATGACTACAGAATACCCCTCAAATCTATCCCTCACCATGCATCTAATTCTGTTGGCATGGTGAGAGATAGAGGCAAGTGGTATCATTTAGTTATTCCAAAGTTATTGGTGTGTGTATGATTCCACAGTGCATGAAGGCAATTGAAGGGGCTTTAATTTAAAAAAATAAATTACTTTAATGATAGATGTCGTAAAACTGCAGCATAAACTAACCTCTTTAGGTTTCTATAATGCAAATGCTTAATGCAGATACCCCAATGCAAATACTTAATGCAGATACCCCATAACAAGACATTTTCTCAGCTTAGGCGACAAAAAAACACCTGTTCTTTGAACGGACAGACCTTTTAGGATGAGTCAGTTGATCACGCTTTTTGTCTCCAAAATGATTCAAAAAATCACAAAAATCTACAAAAAATTGCCGTTATTTGACAAGTTTTGAAAAAAATCTGAGCATTTTTGAAATATTGGTCGGTATCACTTTTGCCCATAGATAAGTCAGTTGCGCCCATAGAACAGGGATTTTTTGTAGCCATATCCATATTCTTATCATCTACATTTATGATGTGACATCCAGAATGTGTTCCATTTTCGCAAAACTGCTGAATTTGTCGTAAATCACAATCCAAAAAAACCCGCTGCCATTGTAATACATCATCCTAACCTCACTACAGAAAGTTAGACGGATTAAGCAGGAGCCGAAAAGGGGTGGGTTTTTTTGGGTGAGGGGCAATATCTTTCTGATACATGAAGAAGAAAAAAAGTTATTACGGCAATGTCATGTTTGTTGCCCCGTTAATGTGATAATATACACATATTGACTGCAATAAGGCCAAACAAAGAAGAACATCTGTCTCAGAAACATTGTGCAAAAAAGCTAAGTGCTGTGCGATTTTTAAAAAAATTTGTTTTAGAAAATAGGCTATGAGGCAGGGGTCGCATTCTGACGCGTCTGCGCGTCCTAGACCTCTCACTTTCTAATAGTGATGCGTCAGGTTTCATATTGGAAAGACTTGCGGGTCCCGATCAAAATTGAAGGGACCCCTTACAATGGAAATGGAAGCCTTAAGAAATTCTGTAAATTACATATCCATCCTTTGCTTACAATATAAATTCATTAAAACTGCCTGTAAAAAAGTAAAATTTTCAAATACCCAAACTTCAGGACCCCTCAATTTCTTGGGGGACCCCTTAAATTTGTTTTTTGAAGTCCTACGGGGTCCTGAAAAATGTCATGGGACCTCTCACATTTTTGATCTAGTGCTATCCCTGCTATGAGGTATGCAATTTTTTGATTTTTTTTGCTGTTTTTTTGCTTATCCAAGCTTTACGGAGAACTTTAAAATAAAATAAAAATCCAAAAAATAAAAGAAGAAAAAAATCCAAAAAAAATCCAAAAAAAAAGAGGAAAACAAAAAGAGGAAAACAAAAAAGGAAGAAGTTTTTTAGCCCCTAGCGCAAAGACCTACGCGCCGTAGCTCATTTCACATACCAATGCAGGCGGGCTTCTGAGACAGACCTTCTCCTTTGTTTGGCCTAAGAGGGGCATAAGTTCAAATTATAGGTCCAGGGTGGTCTCAAAGACCAATGAACAATTTCTCAAATCTGAGGGGAAATGGGTCGATTGGGCTTTCTCTCCGTAGCCTAACCACAATTCTACCTGCTCTAAATTATGCCCTTGCCATCACGATTTACATTTTGCACCATGATTATGTAGCTATATCTTGTTTATCGTCCCGTAAAGGGATAAAACATTGTCGATTACTGCACATTTCACATGTTTTGAGAATGCGTACAGTTACGGACAAATCAAGACAAATCAAGACAATGCCGATTATACAGGGAGTGCTTTGGTAGAGTGTGATCCTCTCCAACACATTTGAGCTAGCACAGGGTGGGATAAAGTTTTTATCAAATTGCCAAAATCTTTTAGTCACAGATACCGCCAATATGGGATTCAAGAGGTAACAGCGTAGTTTAGTTAGTATAGCTGATATTAAAGGTAGGTGTTCCGATTGCTGGCTCGATTTTCAACTTGATGTTTTCTATTCTACATGAAGGGTCACCGTAAATTTTACAGAAATAATGAGAAAAAAATATGGTGTTTTTTCTGATATCAAAATTTGTTGAAGGGCAAAAAAATCCTTAAGTGATCGGAACATCCACCTTTAAGTGAGGATACCAATTAAACAGAAAATCTCAGCCCTGGAAGAGAGGAGTAATCTTCAATGAAAAAAATCTCAGCCCTGGAAGAGAGGAGTAATCTTCAATGAAAAAGAAATGAACAATTTTTAGAAACATTTACATGACAGTATGGAATGGTATGTTTTACACAGAAATTGACCCTGTTTAAAACATGATTTCACTTCACTTCAAAACATGTTTCTACTCTGACAGGAGTTAAACTAATGCAATTACTTTCTGTGATGATATAGCATTGAAATAGTTCTAGCCAGAGCAAGATAAATAAAGTAAATGATCGCCATGGTAATATAAAAAGAAGTGTGGACTGTGGAGAATATGCAATTTGGAAAATAAAATTACCGAGAAGGCAACAACCAAAAACCGAAACCCTGTTCTATGGGCAAACGAACTTCTCAGGTAGGGATGGTCGATCTGGCGTTTTTTGGGAAAATGTGCCACAGAGTCAAACATTTGAGAGGGGGGAGACAATTGAGAGTGGGGGGCCTGGTGTCCCCCAAAACCGGCGCGTAAAATCAATCGAGCTCGATAAGTACAGTTGTCGGGAAATGATTTTGGTTAATTTTTGAAACAATTCAAATTTCTCAACAAAAAAAGGTTCGGTCTGGCCCGTCGTCTAACCGATAAAATTAACAGAATATGTGATGCAGCACATCAAAAGGGGGACTTTGCGGCTGTGTGCTTTTCAAGATATAGATGAAAAGGGACAGAAAAAAAACAGAAGAAAAAAAGAATTTAGGAGTTATTTTCATTTGTAAAATCTGAATGCCTTGATAAAGTTTGATAATTTGTGTGTCCTTTGAAAGCTTAGAAAATGCTCTGAAAGCACACATAATAAACTAAAAATTGACTTCACCTGCAAAGTCCCCCTTTTTTGATGTGCTACATCACATATAGCATATAGCATCAAGCCAATTTGACCTTAAGCTGATGAGCCAAACTATTCATTTTTATACCTCAGGCAATGAAAATACTGTAAAAGCTGAAATTTTTGCGGTGGTTCGTGCAAATATTTTTCTGCGAAAATGATAACACGCGAAAAATATTGTTTTCAACATTCATGCAATGCATCCAGAAGGTCGCCCGCGAAAAAAACAATTAGCGAAATGTTTATATCAAAATGCGCGAAAATATCTTTATGCCAAAATAATGGCTTTCACAGTAATCATGTTCAAAAAGGCAGGTTTGACTTTCAGGCACAGTTGTTATGTCTGGGATATATTTGTCCTCTAATTTATTATCTTCTTTCCTTGTTCTTTTGTATTTTTAATTTGTTGGAAATGTTTGACAAAAAAATTTGGAAATTCTTGAACATTTTTAAACATTAAAAAGAATAGCATTTATTTGAAAATATTTGAAACAAATTTAGAAACATTTTAAAACATTTTCAATGTTCCCCCATTTTATTATTTTCTTTCTCTATCCTCTTCTTTTTTAAATTTCTGGAAAATATTGGAAAACAATTTTTAAATAGTTGAACATTTTAAACATAAATAAAGTAAAGAAAATCATGTTGGAAAATGTTTGAAAAAATTTCAGAAACATTTCCAAACATTTTTTTCAAAATAATTTGCAAACATTTTCAAGAAGAAAACCCATACCTCAAAATCAAAAAAATTACGATTTAGTAACCACTGTGGAATCGTTTTTGGTTTTATTTGACCTAAGCAACCTACTTGCTCGCACTATATAGGTTAATGCACTGAGCGTTGTTGGATTTAAATAAATAAGCCTCTTTGTAAGGTAAGATGTTGATAGTGTTTTTCTGAAACTCAATCGTCTCTTCTCGCGAAAAACAGTGTAGGAAGCTCATGTAATATTCATCATCGTGAACTCACAAATTGGTTATGGTTATATTTCTCGGATGCGTTGTCTCAAATTGCGATTACCTTGAATTAGTATCTAAAACATGACTTTTAAACATTTGCGATTGAAATAAAACTATGAATGGCATTCAACAGGCATTGTTTAGAAGAAAATAATACTGTTTTTTTGTACAATTGTTGATTGTAAGGCTGACTTTTAAGAGGTAAATATAGATAAATGGGACATTTATATACACTCGGCAAAAGAAGTTCTTGGACACTTAAATTAAATTAATATTTAATAGAATATATATAATTATATATATGATTATATATATATAATTGTATATCAAAATAAGCAGAAAGTAATCCTCTAACAGCTTAACATGGAATTTAGACATGATCACTCATGCATGGCAGATCCCATTCACTTGACAATGGCAAGAAGATTGCAAAAAATTGGATAATCCCTCCATTCAAATGACTGTAAATGCTCATTTCTTGCAATTTCCTTTTACGCACCTTACCATTGCTTAATTAATGTGCTCAGCCATGCATGAATGCGTACATCTTAATTTCATACAGACATGATAGAGAATTATTGTCTGCTTATTTTGACATGCAATTGTTTAATTTATATTAAATATTTATGTGAAATATTTGAACTTCAATGAGTGTCCAGGAACTTCTTTTGACGAGTGTAGAACAAAATTTTTAATTTGAATGTAAAATAAAATGCTAGATGTGTAATTCTTTCTGATCAAAGATGTGTGGTTTGCTTCATGATGAAATATGTGTAGATTGCTATAGTTTGATCAGTTCCAAATTGGCAAGCCTCCTTAGCGAATTAATACAGAAAGGTGTACTGTAAAACAACTTAATTTCGTTAGCAGTTTAATTTCGCTAGGAGATCCAATTCCCCAAATTAAATTGCCTCCAATTATATTATTTATGATGTTTATATATAGGAAGATGAGGCTATATTAAATAAATCTTTTGTCTCAAAGCTCTTCAGTTTCAAAACCTAATACGGAATGCGTCTTTTTTAAAGGTTATTTTTAAAAAAAATTATAAAATAAAATATTGAAATCCTTGTTAAAGTGACCTTTTGTATTTAAAATGATGTGATCAATGAAAATCTGAAAAATCTATGACACTTTGGGATTTTTTCTTCTTAAAAATTTTTTTCTTCTTTTTTTCTAACGCACATCAATTAACTAACGCGCGCGGGAGCTTTGAGACAAAAGATTTTTTTTAATATAGCCTGATACAAATTAGTTAAACTAAATTGCCGCACAAAAGTCGACTAAATGCCAATTCGCTAAATTAAGTTGCCGTGAAATTAAGTTGGTTTACAGTATGTGCACATGAATGCAACAAACGCACTGTGCATCAAATGCATGACATGTGCGTTTGACCAAAATTGTGTCTGTTTGACCAAAATTGTGTATGTTTGACCAAAATGGTGTGTGTTTGACCAAAATTGTGTGCGTATGGCCAAATTCATTTGCGGACGCTTGGATTACTTTTAAGCGTGGAGAGATAAAAAATGCATATTTTCTCGCAAATTAGGTTCTGATTGAACAATAGCTTGCTGTTATCCTGGATGTTAGACACCTATAGGGATGACAAAATCTAATATCAAACAATGTGCAGTAAACCATTCCATTTAACTCGCATCCACAACGAGCGCTATTTGCATTTAAAGGCATATTATGTGACCTTTTCCAGAGAGCGCCCTCTATTCATGATTTTTTTAGAAAGTAGATTTTCTTGCAGATTTACATTTCTGATCATAAATCGTACATACATTCCAAGTTACAGAGCGACACGATTCCTAATTACCTCAAAATCATGGTTTTAGAGCGAATTTAGAGTGAAAATATAAACTGTCGTGTTATCCCGACAGTTTATTTTCACTCTAAAACCATGATTTTGAAGTAATTAAGAATCGTATCGCCCTGTAACTTGGAATGTATGTACGATTTATGATCAGAAATGTAAATCTGCAAGAAAATCTGCTTTCAATTTTTTTATTTTATGTTGAGGGTGTTTCCTGGAAAGATCACATAATATACCTTTCAGATGTAGGATGGAAATGCAGTCTATCTGAATTGAAGAAGTGGGATACATTCCATTTGTGTTAAGGGGCTGGTTAGATTGTAGGAAAGAATGGGGTGCATTATCAGTGTGTTATAAGTGCCCCTATACCATATTAAGCAAAAGTCACCCTTGAAAAAAAAATCACCTGTCAAGATGGGTTAGTAAAAAGTAGTGAATGCTTTTCATTGAAAAGTGTAGTGGAAGAACTACTAAAATGTTGGGATTGCAGTCCTGAAGTGAGAGAACATACCGCTATATATCGCATCTGATTTCAAAGCGCTCAAATTTGATGTCATCGCGCGGAACTGGTTTGGGCAACAATTTTCAACCTTGCATTTTCATGATATAATGGAATGCTTAAATATGTTTTGTCAAAACTAATGAGAGATGCTAGCTCCTTCTTCCAGTACACTCTTCAAAAGGATTAATATGAGATTTGCACAGCAGAGTCAAACAACCAAATCAAGCAATCAATCAATCAATCAAATCAATTTGATAAACTAATGTATTTATCAATCAATCAATCTGATCAATCAATCTGATCAATCAATCTGATCAATCAATCAGTCAATCAATTGATCAATCTGATTAATCAATTATTCTGATCAATCAATCAAACAACCAATCTGATCAATCTGATCAATCTGATCAATCTGATCAATCTGATCAATCAAATCAATCTGATCAATCAAATCAATCTGATCAATCAATCAATCAAACAAATCAATCTGATCAATCAAATCAATCTGATCAATCAAATCAATCTGATCAATCAACCAATCATCAATCAAACAATCAATCAAATCAATCTGATCAATCAAATCAATCTGATCAATCTGATCAATCAAATCAATCTGATCAATCAAATCAATCTGATCAATCAATCAATCAATCAATCCATTAATCAATCAAACAATCAATCAAATCAATCTGATCAATCAAATCAATCTGATCAATCTGATCAATCAAATCAATCTGATCAATCAAATCAATCTGATCAATCTGATCAATCAAATCAATCTGATCAATCAAATCATTCTGATCAATCAAATCAATCTGATCAATCAAATCAATCTGATCAATCAATCAATCAATCAATCAATCAATCAATCAATCAATCAATCAATCAATCATTCAAATCAATCTGATCAATCAATCAATCAATCAATCAATCAATCAATCAATCAAATCAATCTGATCAATCAAATTCATCTGATCAATCAAATCAATCTGATCAATCAAATCAATCTGATCAATCAAATCAATCTGATCAATCAAATCAATTTCATCAATCAATCAATCAATCAATCAATCAATCAATCAATCAATCAATCAATCAATCAATCAATCAATCAATCAATCAATCAATCCCATGCTTTGTAACCAGGCAGTCATTCTAACCACTTTATCGCTTCCTGTCTCTTCATTCTCTTTCACAACTTGTTCAATCAGGAATTCACTGATCATATCCTGCAAAAAACACGGTTTGTTACAAAACAAAAATAAACAAATAAAAATACACATAACAGAAAGACACAAAACATAACTTTCCAAATCTAGATGATTTTTTTTTTGACAGACTAAACAATATGGTGATCAAATGTTATTATAGCAAAATGAATATCTTTTTCCTAAAAAACACACTGATTGTTTGCCCCTTTTTATTTACCCCCTTTTATTCCATGATTACATTTATGGTTAAAGTCCTGAATAAAGATGAAAAGTTCTGTTTTTATGTTGAGCTGTAAGATATAAATAAGATCTGTTATTAATACAGGGTGTCCAAGAATGATTTATACCCGTGTTTGAAAAAATAATAAAAATATTAAACAATATTGCAGTCAAAGTTTAATGCCTGCAATGTACCGGGGAACATGTTTTATACTAACCCTGTAAATCAAAATATCTTTATCCGTTCCGATATGGCATTAGTGAAAATTTGTGAAAACCTGTTTTTCACTTTCAGCGTATTTCAATTGATAAACACTCACACCAAACTTCAAAACTGCCGCTTAAGAAAATATGATATAAATCTCTCAAGAATGACAATGTCATCACATCATTCAAATATTGCTTCATAAAACATCACTAACAGTTGATATCTATTAATTTTGTACTGGAAATTAAAAAAAAGGACACAGCAAATTACCTGCATATCATTGAAATTGAGCTTTGTGCCGAACATGGTCAATGATTTTGTGTTTCAAAAGAGGGAATGTTGGTCAAACTTGGTATTTACTAAAGAATCCATATTTTCTGTCCGCCATGTCACGATTTTTAAAATTCAAAATTCCCAGGAAAGCTAAATGTATGTTCATGTTAGTATCATAAGCACTTTAACAATAACCATGGTATTCACCGCGCTAAATAAATGCATCTTTCCCGGTATAAATCATTTTGAGACACCCTGTATTACTCATTAATTAGTTGCCATCAACATAGGGATGGTTATTGTGGGATAAAGCATGCATGGATGTGTGTGTTAACATTATAGCGAGGAGGGTAATATTATCATATAGTTTGGATACAGTAATTGTTACTTAGTCAAATAATGGAAACATGCATCCATACGGTTGAATGATAAATTATTTGGTACACTTAGAGCATGTTTCTGCTGGGGAAGAAACCGCTATTAAAGGGTAAGTTTGCCCAGTAGAAACAGGCAGAACCCAGCAGTAATCCCAAAAACCTTCACAAACCAGGTTTGGAACCGGCAATAATCGGCAATAAACCCAATAGAAACAGAAAGGCGATTCTTAGCGGTTTGAGCCGTGAACCATGTCACGCTAAGTTATACGCATTATTGTGAAGCAATCTTTTTCAGGTGCGGTGGCATTGTTTGGTATTACAAAAGGTCAAATGTTGTGGCCCATCGACTACGATCGATAAACTTAGCGGTAACTTTTCTCGAGCAGAAACAGGGGGGATTAAAAACTGACCGATTGAAACTTAGCGTTTATTAGCCTTTACTTTTTGCAGTGCCCCAGCAGAAACATGCTCTATGGCCCAAAAATTGTTATATTGGCCTAACCCGGCCAACCCTAATTTACCCCTCGACCCTTAAATTGCATTATCTGATGCTGTATTATGTATGGGATCAACAATACTTCTGATATGGGAGGGGGGGGGGAGTCAGGTATAATGTTTTAATCATCCGTGTGAATGAAAACAGGGATTAAGGGTGCTTTTTTTGACCACAACATGGGCCCGCGCTAAAGAAATCAAAATTGCCAATTTCAGAGAATAAGGGTGTCTTTTTCAACCTGAATCTGCGCTTATATGATTAGCTTGGGCCGATAGTCATGTGTTATCATTGTAAAAATAGCCCAAAATGGTTTGGCCTGGACAGATTTACTAACAATACTGAATCACCCAATTACTTCATATGTTCATTTCAGTCTCCATCTTCAGGACCTATATCCATTGCTATGAGTATTCTTCGTTAAGCTATAATCCTTGTTATGGGTCAATTTTTTCTTCTTTGAGAATCCGCATTAAGGATAGTTTTTGAGAGTGGGTTCACACGGATGATTACAACTTTTATACATGAGTGCCCCCCACCCGGGCAAAACTCATGACTGAATATATTCATGAGACATTTATAAATATAAAAGCTATCACAATGCCTTGGCTATTCCCGATAGTACCCAGAATGGATTCCAGTATTGCTACCATTGTGTACTATCACATCTGCGATGTCCCAACTAATCAAAAGGGCCCTCTATTTCTACGCACCTGTTTGTCTTGTAATACTGTCATGAATCCTTGCTGGCAGAGTTTGATATCCCGTACGTAATCGGTCTCGGTGTTGATAAGCTCCGTTATGACCTTGTTACGGAACTCCACATTCTTCGCTTTCCCAGTCAGTACCGGGTCAGGTCTGACTATGTTGAGTTGTTCTGAAGCATAATAAGAAACAAAAAGAGTGTTAAAAAAAATGAAATGACAATTTCTATGTATATTAACAGAAAGTAGTCGGTTATGCCCCCCCCCCTGCTAACAGGCCAGTCCCCCTCACCCCAAATTGAACACCCTAGTGACGGGGAGTGAATGAGTCGTCTTTTAGTTTTTCAAGGTTTTTTATTATATATTTTTTTCCTTCCTAAAATTCTGGAAATCGGAACATTCAGATTTTCTGGCGTGATAAAACTCAGAAATGGGTACTGTTCAGACAAAACCGGAACAGTTGGCAGATATGCCTTCCCCTCCTATGATCTTACCCTCCTTTTATCCCTTCCCTCCCCTCCCATGTATCTTACCTTCTAATGAGTTGAGTTCACCCTGTAATTGTTGTATTACTCCGACACATTCTGATAATTGCTGATCAATGTCCACTGTGTCTTCTGGACTGGCGGCTAGCAATAAATTGTCCAACTTCTGCCTCTGTTGCTGTTGTTTCTGTGTATAATAAACAAATTGTAGTAAAAATATAGAAAATGGTGTAATAAGGATGATGGGGCATATCCCCCAACCTCTTCCTCTCAAAATGCTTACCCCATCATGCCCTCAACTACGCTGCACATTATGCAGCCCATATCTCTTTGTTAACACTAACCATGCTATATCCAACAGAAGTACCGCGCCGATGGACCCCCATTCCCTAGTCTATATCATAGCACAATCATGTAAAAGGTACAAATAGGCTCCAAAAAGTGCCCCTGTAGCATGATGCACGATTACCTATGACTCTGACGGCAGCGGCCGAGGGATTCAATCACATTTCTTGAGTCATTATTTGTCCTTTATTTCCCCTGTTAGCTTAATTCTTTATTGCTACACCCCCCCCCCCTCCCCCACACCAACGAATGGGTTAAGGTTCATGCGGCTAAAAGGATTAAATGATATCTCCATGAATGTATCAATTTTCACATTACATTGAGATAGAATGGATAAGTACTCAAGTTATATATGGGGATCATTTAAGGTCAAATATTGTTAATCCATTAGGTCATATGTGACGTGTTTTACCGAAACCAGACACAATTGGGCAAGATATCAAAATTGAGTTAGTAATTGATTATTTAAGTAGAGATCTTCATCTTTACAATGGTACTTTTTTTTTTAATCGGACTTCCCAAAGCGGAGTTAAATCGTTTTCAAGTTCGTTTTTATAGAAACTCCAAACTGAGATATCATCCTTTAAAGATGAACTTACAATAAACTTACAATGTACTTTAAAAAAAAATTAAAAATAAAAATTGCATTTGTTTTGTTGTTGGTTTGATTTTTTAAACTGAAACTTTCACAGTAATGTTATAAACACTCTGAAGATAAATTATTTACAAGAAACTCAAATTCCCAAAAAGTCATCCCATTAGGTTTTGGGCTATTTCTTAGTTTGGAGCTCTGCCCAATTCCGTCTGGTTTCGGTAGAACACGTCACATACATGATATCTATTTCTATTTTACAAAGTTTCACTAAACATAAACACACTTGTCTCCTCTGTACTATAGTTTGGGAGAGACTCTGTTGGGGTTGGCTTGGTGTGAGCCCCTTTGGGCTCCTTGTCATGGTTCCCCCATATTAGAGTGGGACAGACTCTGTTGGGGTTGGCTTGGTGTGAGCCCCTTTGGGCTCCTTGTCATGGTTCAATATTGGTGCTGTTCGATAAACCTAAATAATACATATACATACACTGGTGAAGCCACACTCCAAATTGTGTTAACTGCTACTTAACATTACTGTCTGGGAGGTGAATGGTAAATTACCCACATTGACGTGGCCGACATGTAAGTATTAACACTTTCTAAGCAGCAGGTGTCTGCAGACGACAGTTCCTAAATTTCACAACATGTTTCAAAAATGTCTAAATTATTGAATTTCATCACCATATTTGGAATCATCACGAGTAATGCATCAAAATAAGTACAAACATACATAGTATTGGTTCGGTAATTCTTAAGAGAGACTTAGAAAGTTGGGAAAGGCTTTTGAAACATCTGTTTTTTATATAGTAAAACTAATAGCCTGACTGAAAGTTAAAACAACTAAAAATAACACTGTGATCCACTCAAAGAAATCACTCGGTTCTAGTCGACTATCTGCTAAACAAGGTTTACATTTTTCAAAGAAAGTAGAGTATTTCTATTTATTTTCACTTTTGCAAACAAACAGTCGATGTCCACCCACCCTACAGCAGCACAATAGATAACATCCTGTATTTATACAGACAAAATCACAGACAAGATTGAATTAATGTATCAATATTTGCAATATCCATTATGAATAGTATGTAGGTCAGTCAGCCATCTTTCTTTTGAGTTTTTCCTCTAAATGCAATTTTGTTGTCAAATTGGATTTATCAACATGAAACTAAAATATCTTGTAAGTTACAGACCAATATGCTTCTATTCCTAATTCTTTCAAAATCTTGGTTTGAATTGGTTAAAATAAACAACTGTTGGGGTTAACCCAGCAACTTATTTTCTGAGTGTTTTTTGATTCGTAAATAGTTAACACCGTTTACATTATTTCCGGCTAGGAACACAACTGTACACAAGTGAACACAATAGTATGGAATGCTTTTTATGATGAAAATAGGGGGAAAAAATATGTTGAAAATCCTGAAATAATTGGAAGCAGATTTCCATTGTGATTTAGTAAGTTTACCCCCCCCCCCCCCTCCCCCCCCCCCCCCCCACGGAAAATACAGTCAAGATCAGTTTATGAGTCCAGGGGTGTCTTTCCTGATGTGTAAAACTTTGAAAAAGATCACATATTATTGCTTTAACCCCCTGGGGTCTACCTGTCTATCTTACAGTGGTTCTGATTGGTTTATTACAAGATGTACTCATATGAATAGCCAATTAAAATGCAGCTTGTAAAATGTTTCACTCCCATCTTTATCAGGGATACAATCAGTGGCGTAGCTAGGTTTTTTTTCAGGGGGGGCAAGATTTCTAAAATTTTCGTAAAAGGTTGCCCCCAAATTTTTCCAAGTCAGTCACCTCGTGAATTTCACGTAAGTGGGGGTGGGGGGGGGGGGGGGGGGGGGGGGGGGGTGAAGTCAAAAAATTTCGCACGGTCAAAAAATTTCGCACGGACACAAAGTTTCCCAGTCAAAAAAGCACTGTAGTCAACAAATATTGGCCAATCCTCAGGGTTTTTCAACAAAAATGGTCATTTATTTTTAAAAACCAGGCTAAAATAGTCATTTTTAAATGGTTACCTCGCATATAAACACTATATCCAAAGAGAGGGGCGGGGACACAAAGGGGGGCGGGGGCACAAAAACGTTCTGTCAGGGGGGGCAACTGCCCCCCCTGCCCCCCCCCCTGAGCTACGCCACTGGATACAATTATTCTAACAATGTCTCTCATTGGTGCAATCAATGATGTATCCATCTTTTTAACCAATCGGCTGGTAGATCTCAGGTAAACATGCTAATGCCAGGATTCTGATTTGAATGTGCGAGTAAATAGGACAGACAGCGCATTGAGTAATGGAACTGCTAACATGCTGACGTTATATACACTTATGACATCACATGCGTTCATATTTTAATTTGAATGGAGTATAGTTTAATGCTGCCGGCATTTTGGTGCATGAACCGTATAGGTCATGTCCAGTGGGCATGATCATATTGCACCCACAGGAGAATATAGATGTGACTTTCAGTTAGATTGATACTACAATGCCATCAATAGCAATCATGTGGGACAAGCCAGGCATTTTTTAAACACTTCAGCAAATCATCATAGGGCGACGAAAAAAAACACACCCTGTGTTACGGGCGGACGGACCTGTCAAGTAGGGTCGGTCAGTCAAAGTTGTTTGGTTTTTGTGGTTTTTTTTTTAACCTTAAATGTCACAAAAATCTTCAAAAATCGGCTGATTTTACATGATTTGAAGACGAAAAAAATCTAAAAATAAAACTTGAAAAACGCAAAAAGTGGGTCGGTCTGGCCCGTAAAACCTGAGACCATAATAACTTTAGTTATTATGGTCTCAGGTAAAACGAGGGGATTATTCCCCCTCGCCTTACACATCGTATATCCTACATATTTGATTTCCTTCTTGATGAATAGTAATGATACAGCATACATATTTAATCAGTTCTATACCTCCTACCTCATAACTTTGCTATCATATAAGCCAGTCTTATGAAATATTCTACAATGTAGCTTTGAATATCAGCTACAAATTCATAGTAAATTGGTCTGAGTACTGTACTTTTCCGGAGATGAAGTGAGCACCAAACATCCATTTAGAGGGACAGAAACGAGTAAAAAATAGCAAAAAAATCTCTTAAATATTGATCATTTGGTCAATTCTCAGAGACAAAATGTACCTATCAGTTAAGTATAAAAAAGTATGTTTATCTGTATTTCTAAAATTTATATTTGCAAACCTTCCAATGCGAGATATGATAATATGCTGAATAAAATTAAATTTAAAAAAAAAGGTTTTGAAAATCCATTTTCTTATCATGTAGGATCGGTAAGGACAAAATATCCTGAAACTAAAAAATCTAAACCAAAAGAACCCAGAAACTAAGAAATCTGGAAAAAATATCCTGAAAAACAGAAATCTCCTAAAAAATAACATTTGTGTATATTTCTCTGTCTATTTTCACATAGCTGCTAACCACATGAAAATTGTGAAAACAAACGTTGCACTAGTGTCCCCGCATACTTAATTGCAACAAATCGCATTAATCATGTATTGCTCAAATATGAATAAATCATAAAAACAACCTACATGTATGAGGCAAAAAAAATAAAATAGGAAGGTCTGTCTGTTTATGCGATATGCAATTTATTTTTATTTTTTGGAAAAAAAAGCTATGCTAAATCAACAACAAAAAATACTGTGTTTTTGGCTCACTTCAACCCTTTTGGAGCTACCTAAAATAAAAGAAGCCCAGAATTGGGCTCATCACGTAGGGATATGCGGCAAAAGTGACTCCACATACTTATGGGCCCAGGGTATGTGAGACAGATCATTTTCTTCATCTTGGCCTGAATGGCTTGCGCCTTTAATAGCCTCTGCCTTGATAATGACAACCGTCGTCTGTAGTGGCCACACAGTGTCTTATCCATGTTTGAATTGATAGAGTCACAGAGCTCATCCGCACTCTGTCAAAATATCATCGATTCCCTAGAGAAACTCGCATTGATATGAGGAGGATTAAGCTAGTCTTAAGACAAGTCTTGGACACGGTCAGCATCTTAGACGAATTGTCTGAGGGCAGTATAATACTGGTAAGGCTAAATTAAAAAATCTTTTGTCTCAAAGCTCTTCAGTTTTTCAAAACCTAATGCGGAATGCGGGTTTTTTTAAGTTTTTTTTTTTAAATATAAAATATTGAAATCCTTGTTAAAGTGACCTTTTGTTTTTAAAATGATGTGATCAATGAATATCTGAAAAATCTGTGACATTTTGGGATTTTTAAAAAAATTTAAAAAAAAGAAGATTTTTGAAGATTTTTTTCTTCTTCTAATGCGCACCAATAAACTAACGCGCGCGGGAGCTTTGAGACAAGTAATTTTTTATTTAGCCTAAAGTATACGAGAGGTACGTGCTACAGGCTATTGGGGATGTTGGCGAGTGATGGTGACTCATGCTAATCATGCTAATATTCCATCGGGAAAATCATGGAAATGGTAAAAGTAGCTTTGTGTCAACTAATATCAACATTCAAAATTTCCACGGGGTTTTCATTGATTCATTGAATGCGTCTCTTTCCAAATTAAACTTAGTTGCATTTGATAATATATTTTTAGAGTTATGAACATATTTAGTTATAATAATAATAAATAAATTACATTTATATACCGCGCATTTGCCTAGGGATACAAATAAAGCGCATACATGAAAAATATAGCAAGTGGTCCTTGAGCTTGGACTTGAAAAGTTTCATACTTGTGGCATTTCTAATTGATACAGGCATGGAACCACTACTGAAAAGGTTGGAGCATGCCTTAAGGCCTATTCATACACTCTATGTGGTGGTAAACCAATCAGAAAGCAGGAATTACAAATACGCGGAGTGCATTGAAAGTGTCCAGTAGTGCACTCCGTGTGTGCGCCGTTCAATGCGAACTTATTACCTGTTACACGTTGATGATCACTGTAAAAATATAATCATCATGACTAGGACAAAGACTCAGTATAAAGCAGTATAGGCAAAATATGACCTTTCAATAGGGTCAAGTTGTGTGATATTTACTTGTGTCCATGCACAAGACTTCTGATAAGGCTACATGAGCTTATAGCCAGTGCATGTCACATCAAGATTTGAGAATTAATGACAACACTTAAAAAGGAATAAGAAGAATGAATAAAGCAAATAAATCCGGATGCAGGAATTGAATTGTTGAAATCTATTGTAGGTCCCATGTGAAAGATTTTGATTTGTATCTCTATGATTAAAGTGCATTGAGTTGGACAAATGCCATTCACAGATTTGTCCCATTGTATTTGTTATTATGCATTTCCTTGTTGTACTTTTAGAACATGTTTGGTCATTGCACATGGGGTGTGGTCTTCATTATTATTTCCTCCGAATTTCCCCTTAAAACCCTAACCCAGCTGAATCTCACTAAATCTCAGTGCCAGAAACTATCTCCACACACGTGCTGCTGCATTGCCTCGATGACGTCACCTACCGCAGGCATATGTGGGCAGGAAGTTTTAGCCCGCATATGCGCTGGCAGTTTAGCTTAGTTGGTAGAGGGACAGATTGGGGTGCGGATGGTCCCGCGATCGAATCTCGAATAGTAATTTTCCCCCCTCCCCCGATCATGCACAAAACATAGCTTTACTGGTTAGGGTTAAAATAGAGTTCCTCCCTTTGGCAACAGGCAATTGTGGCAATTGAGACTAAGTATCTTTCCACAGGAAGCAAACATATTGGCCACAGCAGGGCTATACTCTGTTTGGCCATCTCGAGACAGTGACGTAACTGAACAGGCGCAGCTTTTACGCACGCGTGTGTATCTTCCGCCTTTCAACGCTCGTGTTTGTACGCCAGCGCCGCGAGTATGCGCGCGCGTTATGTGATGCAATTAGTAGAATATGCGGTTGCGTCACTGTCTCGATATGACCAAACAGAGTATAGAATTCATAACCTCATGATTATGAATCCTGTGCTGCTCCACTGAACCACAAATGCTCCTTTATAAGGCACTGAATCCACATTCCTTACCAACACCCAGTACGAAATGGGTTCCGCAGGAAAATAGACTCGCTGTGTGGGAGTTGTGGCAAACCCCCGATAGCAATACTATACCGAGTAGTCCAATGTCTTACAAAGCAGATGTAAGGTACTCTATCCCAGAGTTTGGTGCTTCAGTATCGACTTACTTTACTTCTCTATATGTCACAAGCAGCATACCTAAACACCAAGTATCCACAGCCTGGGGTTCTATCTAACTCTTCTGTTGATTCAAGTAATTCTATGTATGTAAACTTACCTCTATCTCACTGTGGAACTCTACTATGCTTGCCTCCAGGGATCGGATAGTTTAGTTGCCTTTCCAAACTTTCAAAGTCCTATTTCAACAATTACTGAACCAATACTAAGCATGTTTGTGCTTGCTTAATGCATTTCTCATGGTGATTCTAAATATGGTGATGAAATTCAATAATTTTGACATTTTTGAAACAATTTGTGAAATTCTGGAACTGTCATCTGCAGACTACTGCCATGTGGAAAGTGCTAAGCACCAAGTATCTACAGCCTAGGGTTCAATCTAACTCTTCTGTTTATTCAAGTAATTATATGTATGCAAACTTACCTCTATCTCACTGTGGAACTCTACTATGCTTGCCTCCAGGGATCGGATAGTTGCCTGAGTGTTGGCTTCCGTATCTGAGAACATGAGGTAAATCCAATAAGCAAATAAGTTTTAGCACTGGCATAAACCAGAATATGATGAATGCTAACCAAAGAAAAATTCTTGTGCAATCCAGTATGCTTATCATCACTACAGTGGCAACAGCTAGGCCCCAGCTTAAGACCCCAATTTTATTGAAAATTCAAAAGCTTAAGACCCCAATTTTATTGAAAATTCAAAAATCGCGAAATTTTGCGTTCCGAAGCCCCAATACTTCGAACATTTTGCGTTCTAAAACCAATTTTGTTGTTGAAAATTTGCGTTCTTGCTAATCAAAATTGAACTATAGGCCAGTTCTCAAGACCTACTTTTTTTTGGGGGGGGGGGGGGGTGGTGGGGGGGGGGTGGTGGGGGGGGAGGGGGCACTGACATTGGAAAAGGGTATAGGTATGTACCGCGCTGAAGACCCCCTTTTTCACCCTCTGCTGCTAGCTCTAATGACTCCCCTTTTGAGCCTGCATCAGTTCTTAAGAGAGAGGGTCCAGAAGCATTTAGCAAGGTTCAGACACAATTAAAAAATGAAGTTCACCAAATTTAATCGACAGTTTGGCAGGATGTAGGTCTTGGGTCAAATAGTTTGTCCTACCATGATGACCCCCCCCCTAGTGTCATGGTTGCCATGGCAACGCAATTCAAAATTTGATGATGAAAATTGAAGTATTTTACAATTTTCAAGGGTCTGAATAGGGTAGGTTTGTGCTACTGACAAAAAAAACTGCTACATAAAATGATATCAATTATGATTTTACTATAATGCATCATTGTTCAACTTTACATAAAAAATGTTGCCAGATTTGTCTGCACTTTTTTAAATCCCCAATACAACCTTTGAAAAATCACTCTTTTTAGCGATTTTCCATAACCTCATTTTACCTCAACTTTGAAACGCCACAGCAGCCGAGGTAGTGTTTTTTGAAATATTTTTTTTCATGGATTTAACTATTCATACCTTTGGTAAATCATACAGGAAATAAAATAACTGGGATATTTGGTCCTGTATGTTACACACATTCTACAAAAATGGCTATTTTCATAAAAAAATGCTAAATCTAATTTTACAGTTCGTTATATCTAAGGTAATGCAACATGTCCCAATATGTTAATACTGCATAGGAAATGAAATGTAAAGCTATTTGGGATAATTTTGTGTCCTAAAAATTATATTTTTGAAAGAGGTGATGTCAGGAATGACCTTTGTATCTCTAAGTAGGGCATGCATATTTATAATTTGACATACATTATAACAGCATTGAAATAATGGAATGCAGAGTTATCTTTAAAATCTGAAAACATGCAAATTCTTTGAAAATTAAAAGATCACTCACCCCAACTTATCCCACCCACCCCAACCAAACCCTACCACCCAAGCTAACCTACCACCCCAACCTATCCAACCCACTCACCACATCACCCCTAAACCAGCACCCACCGATTAACCTAGACCCTTCACATGCATGCATACATGATCTATCTCTGAAAATTGAACAGTATATTATCACATACAAATACTGATTAATGGGAGAATGATGTGAAAACATAGTTGGATGGTGCTTATTGAATTCAGTGTCGACTACAAGAGCACTGACCAACAAATGTTTTAATCTTATCAATATATGGAGCCTTTCACCTGATATGTGTTGTTATATCACTTGTACTGATACCCAGGTTACAAATGTCAATAAGAGTCCGATATTAATACTAGACGAGAGATTCTGCTTTTTCACCAGCTCACAAATAGTCAATAATCCGCAAATTATTGGATGAGTCAGTTGTAGTTCTCTCTCTACAATTCTTCTCGGGTTTTCCAATTGTTCCAATTCACATGCACTGTCACAACCATTTTCATTTTCTTCATTGACTTCATCCAAATCTTTCCGGATTAGTCCTCCTCCAGTTGTCCGTTTCTTTGATGCAAGTCTTGAAAAAAACTTGATATCTGTTGGGATGTCAAATATTCACTTGTACTGAATCGCTTCTGACCATTTCTGTCCTTTGCTAGTCTCATTTGTTTTGCCACCTTTACTGGATCTAACCAAACTTGCCTACCCTAGAGAGAATCAACTCTATTTCATTTCCATCTCCACTGGTTTTCATAAGTTGTAGACTGCGCAAATGTGATGAAATGTCTTTATTGCAGTTGGTAAGAACAAAAAGATCCTCGGATCTCTCATCACACAAGAAGGAGGATGTCATACAGAAATCAGGCGTCGTTTGGCTATGGCTAGATCTGCAATGACACAGCTCTAAAAAATATGAGCTGACAGAGGCATCACTATATCAACCAAGGTACATCTGGTCAAAGCACTCGTTTCCCTATTTCAACCTACGGCTGTGAATCCTGGACGCTGACAACTGCAAGCTGCAATAAAATCAATGCATTTGAAATGTGGTGTTGGCGCCGGATGCTAAGGATCACCTGGGTCATGAAGAGAACCAACGCAAGTGTGCTACAGGAGGTTGGTGTGAAGACAAGGCTACTTGGGCTGATCAATTCCCAAACTCTCTCTTATTTCGATCATATTGCCCGGCGCCAGGGAAACTGTCTAGAGAAGGTGATCATGCAGGGCAAGATCGAGGGTGCACGCGGACCAGGCCGGCCCAGGTCAAGATGGTTTGACAGAATAAAAACTATGGTTGGGCATCCTACTTCAGTCATTTATCGATTGGCTGCTGACCGACGAAAGTGGCGTGTCATCACCAAAGTCACGAGCTGTCAGTCATGACAGAAAAACGTATATACCAACCAACCAAGAACAAAGACAGTTTCCGGAGAAGGAACTCTTGGATTATGTCCACAAGGATTGGCCACATATGGATGAAACGAACATGACATTTGCTGCTTATAAACGGGTTTTGCTGTACACCACACTTCCTGTCAAAGTACAAAATAGGTAGACAACTATACAATCACATATAATTCCCTGGTATATGCTACCAACCAATTCACCTCAATTTATTAATGTTTATTGTGGAGATATATCTGTATAAAATAGTTTAAGCCCAAATAAGTTGACCCAAAAAGGAAGCGGGAGGGCATGCTAAACATGTTTTATTGCCTTATATAATAGGTTTTGCTAAATGTTTTCAACGTGGCTTATCATAGAAATAATAGGCATATACGACGGACGGGTATTAAACAAATTATAAATATTTTGGCTTATCATGCTTAGCTAGCCATGATATAAATTATAGTCCACATTCCTAAGATACAAAGAAGTTCCTGGACACTCATGAAAGTTCAAATATTTCACATAAATATTTAATATAAATTAAACAATTGCATGTCAAAATAAGCAGACAATAATTCTCTATCATGTCTGTATGAAATTAAGATGTACGCATTCATGCAGGGCTGAGCACATTCATTAAGCAATGGTAAGGTGCGTAAAAGGAAATTGCAAGAAATGAGCATTTACAGTCATTTGAATGGAGGGATTATCCATTTTTTTGCAATCTTCTTGCCATTGTCAAGTGAATGGGATCTGCCATGCATGAGTGATCATGTCTAAATTCCATGTTAAGCTGTTAGAGGATTATTTTCTGCTTATTTTGATATACAATTATATATATATAATCATATATATAATCATATTATATTCTATTAAATATTAATTTAATTTAAGTGTCCAAGAACTTCTTTTGCCGAGTGTAGTTACTATATGTTTGATTGTTTACCCAATTGGCCATGACATTGGTTTTGGACATTGATGCAAGCCTGCATATTATGAAATTGAAACACCAAATTATGTGTCACTTTGTTTACATGTATAGAGCCAATTCTGTAATGTATATTGTAAAAATAATATAAGGTATGAGTGTTCTACAAAATGTTTTACCTGAATTGTAGTGTTAGGCACAGGTGAAGTACTGCAGCATGTTAATTGATGGTGCAGAGTGGTGATGTTTGTACCGGGTGCCTGTCTAACTTCTACTTTTACCACATGAAGTACATCCCTCCAATGCGGAGTATTGTCGTACTTGATGCAATGGTTCCGATCACGGGAACATTAATTAACGAAGGGTGCGTAAACAAAAACTCTCAGGTGCAAGTAAAAATGGAGCCCATGGCTGGCTAGCGTAGGGTGAGTGGCTTCAGGCGGCTCTGGAAGATCTCCAGAGACTACATGAGCTGATACCACAGTGGATGGTAGTGCATTCCAAATGCAAATGACACTTGGAAAGAAACTGTGCTGGTATGAAAGGATCCTGCAGTGTTGCTGTTGGAAGTGAAGATGGTGACTTCTGGTTAGGTTTGAAGAAGGGTGCAAGTAGGGTGGAGCAGCACGAATGGCGACAATGCCATGCATGATCCTATACATCATGAGGATTTTACTTTGAGCCCGGCGTTCATTGTTCATAGAGAGTCTGCCATCGAAGTTCATGTAGCATCTTGGTCACGCTGCTTTTTTGTTTGTAGTCAGACGTAACAAATCTAGCAGCACGTCACTGCACCATGTCAATCGAGGAGATCAGCTCTGAGGTGTGTGGGTCCCACACTGAAGACGAATACTCAAGGGTGGGACGAAATGTTTTGTAGGCCTGTTCCTTGATCTTAAGAAGGACGTCTCCTCAGGTTGCGGTGGATGAAGCCAAGGGTGCTATTGCTTTTTTGCAGATATTGTTGATGTGAGGTTTTTATGGATGGTGACAACAAGATATTTTGCCTCTTCTACGGTACGGAGTGCAGTCCCATGGATGGAATAAGGTGATACTCCCATGATGTTTTTTCTCTTGTTGGAGATTCTTAACACTTCGCATTTGTCTGCGTTGAAAGACATTAGCCACTTCTTCTGCCATAGCTGTAGATTAGCGAGGTCTTTCGCTAGGGTTGTGATGTCCTCTTGGGATTGGATAGGTCTATATAGAAGGGCATCGTCAGCAAAGAGGCGAATACTTGATGAAACACACTCAGACAGGTCGTTTATGAAAACCAGAAACAATAAGGGCCCAAGTACTGTGCCTTGGGGTACCCCCGATGAGACATTGGCAACACTGCTCTTCTTTCCCTCCAAAATGACTTGCTGGGTACGATCTGACAGGAAATCTTGTATCCAATAGAGTAACTGACCATGATTATTATATAGGAATAAGCAAGTTATTAGCTGTATAAATTCTGCGCATGCGCAAATATTTATTCATTTGGCTAAAATAAATTAAAACAAAACTAGTATGAGACATTTTAAACAATATAATTGACTTTATACTTGATATTTTACCTTTTCGAGTACCCGAAACATGAAAATGCTAATACATTCAATTTGAGCCTTTTTACAGAATGAGACAAATTTGACGGGCCAGTACCCTTTCAAAAAGTAATATCCCAGTTATTTTAAAGTGGATTTGAGTTGAGCAAGATTCATTGTTTCTATCCTGAATTGGACATATAAAACATTTCACTACCTGGATTTATACACGGGTTCAAAGTTGACCTAAAATCAGACTTCTGAAATTGGTCAAATATGGGGATTTTTAGGCATCCATTTGGGGATTTCCCGAAACGCAATTTTTTTTCTTATTATTTATTTTTTGTAGAGCAACATGTGTAGCAACATAATATATAATCAGTAATAATTTTTATTCATTACACTTTTTGTGACAATTTTCAAAAAAACTCAAATTTTGAGATTTTCAAATAGCAATTTCTTGCTATATCGGATGTTCTTTTGTTTTCCCTGTTGCCATGGCAACAAAGCAAATCCGATTTTTTTAATATCATTTTTATTGCTACCTCACCAAACACTTTCACCACCACCATTTTCAGGAAATTTGATATTTTTGATTTTGTCTGAATTTTAAGAGTTTTGCTAAGTCCTTACAGATCTTCTCTCTTAAGACCCCAATTTTATTGAAAATTCAAAAATCGCGAAATTTTGCGTTCCGAAGCCCCAATACTTCGAACATTTTGCGTTCTAAAACCAATTTTGTTGTTGAAAATTTGCGTTCTTGCTAATCAAAATTGAACTATAGGCCAGTTCTCAAGACCTACTTTTTTGAAAAAATCAGTTCCTAAGACCCTATTTTTTCGTCCTAAAATCCACTCAGTTCAGTTCTGTAGCACCCCCTTTTTGAGACCCTGGGCGGCACACCTCTACCCCAAAAAAAGTTGAATGCCCCCACCCCCCCGGGCAGCTAGGCTTGTCCCTCATACAAACAGTGCAAAACTTGTGTTAAAGTAATTAACAGCTGCAGGTTGTCTGACCCCCCCCCCCCCCCCCCAATACTACATGGTATAGATAGGCATATCTTTAAACAACTTTTAACTTTCAACAGCTTCTGGTAACCAATTACCAATAGTTACCAATGTAAAAAAGTTGAATCCCCACTAAAACATACAGGTGTGTAATTCAAAAAATAAAGTGTCTTTAAGAAAAACAAGAGAGGACTGAATTGAAGTCACAACAATTACTTCCAGCAGGATTTTCTTAAAGACCCTTGTTTAACAACATTATATGCCTTTCATTGTAACGTATTCATACACTCTATGTAGTGTTGAACCAATCAGGAAGCAGGAATTACAAATACGCGGAGTGCATTGAAAGTGTCCACCTGCACTCCGCGTGTGCGCCGTTTAAATCAGGCAGTGCACGTTTTGTTTTGATTCGTTGTTCAAAATTCGCGTGTTCGCCGATTTTCACTGCGGGTGTTAGCAAATTTGTTAAAGTGTTTTTAGTCATTTTACATAGATCAAAATTATGCTTAAATTGTGAATTTTTATTTGTATAGTGTCGTGTATGAATTAGGTCAATGTATGCGTATGTTTTGTTTCTCGAAAAATTAGAAAAATCAATGCACTTGCGCAAATGTTGATATGCTCACAATAGCACTCCCCCTTCGGGGTCGTGCCATATTCACACATCAACATCAGCGAGCGTGCATTGATTTGTCTAATTTCTCTCGAAACAGAACATACGCATTTATTGACCTATAAATGTGATGTCAATGGGAACCAGTAGACACTGGTGACAGAAACCAGTGGTCATGTGATAAAAGCAAAGCATGTTGGACTGCACAAGAAATCTTCTTTGAGTGCTAACTTTCCATGTGAGAGGCGAGACAAACCCTTTTTGAATTTGACTCATTATTTAACATGAAAATTCAAGCATTTACTCAAAATTATCAGGAATAAAATAAAATTCTATTTGAGAATATAATCCTTAAAAGAAGGGTCAAAATCAAAACTTGTCCTAGTATCACTTTTCAGTTTTTCAGCGAGATACTAACTATACCCTCTATTTCAATTATTGCAACTAACAACATTTTAAGTAATGTAACAGTGGGATGTAATAAACAATGATAATACCAAACACATTGCTGTTATCTGTCAAAACCTTGTATCTCCATCCGGCCTTTCAGCATGTATGAAGTAATACTACTTCCTATAAAATGTTGGCAGTTTGCTTTAAACATGTTCAAGAGCCAAAATACATCTGTCAAAACCTGGTAAGTGATCTTGCCCAGTGGCAGAACCAGCATCTAATTTCTTCTTTGTTGGGGGGGGGGGGGGGGGGGGGGGGGGGGGGGCAAACGGGGGGAAGACAAAACGGAGGTGGGGGGGGGGGGGGGCAAGAAAAACAGTTTGGCTTTTATTGTTGGCTCTGATTTAGACAATTCAGACCAATTTTAAACTAATTTTAAGTAATTTTTACATAATAATGTCAATATTTTCGATTGTTTAGAGGACACAATGGGTGGGGCTTGAGCTGACTGGGGGAGCAAGTTTCGTGACTGGGGGTGCCCCCCACTCACTGGTGCTGCCACTGATCTCACACGCATTGTTTTGATTCGATGTTCAGGCAGCCCGGTTCACTGATTTTTACAGCGGGTATTAGCAAATTGTTCACATGTTTTTATTCGTTATTAAATATATAGATTAAAAGTATACTAGATTAAAAGTATGCACAGAATTGTGCATTTTGATTTGATTTGTGTCGTGTATGAATTAGGTAAATACATACGTATGCTTTGTTTCTTGAAAAATTAGACAAATCAATGCAGCTGCGCAAATGTTGATATGCTCACAATAGCACTCCCCCTGCAAGGTTGTGCCATTATTCACACATCAACATCAGCATGCGTGCATTGATTTGTCTAATTTCTCTCAAAACAAAACACACACAATTATATTGTCCTATAATTATTGTATAATAAATGCTATCAAATAATAAGAACCAGTTAATTTCGAAATTTTGTCTACATCGGAAGAAACCACTATACAGCCAGCGATACAATATTATAACCTCTGTCACCTACAATGTACTAGGTGTTGATGTTGTCTGGCGCTATCTGAGACATTTAAGGATGATGGTGGCATATGCAAATAAGCATAGAAATAGCTGTTTGTTGACACTTATGACGTTTTTGCTTTCTTGCATTCATGAGGTGTTCAAACTTCCATCTGTATGTACTATAGTTTGATCAATTCCAAATTGGCGAAGCCTCCTTAGAGCAGCGAATGCATACAGAAGGACGATTCAAAAGCCTATCTTTTTTCACAAATCTTGTACTTTAGGGAAAGAAAAGATGGATAATACAGTATGGTTAATATGTGTTTCTTGCCAATTTACCTGGTTCTTTCCTGAGACTTGCCAGTACATCTTCCTCCTCCTTTGCTGCCTTGGGTGGGGCTGGACGGGGAGGACCAGATTTCTTGGCTGGAAAAGAAGAATAGAAAACAAGTTTATTCTACATCGTACAAGAAATCTTTTGAGCGTACAACTACAACATAGCCTTGTCTTTCTTTGGAGTTGGTGTACAAGTACCCGATGTCTTGCAATAAAAGAGTAGAAAATGTTAAATTAGACAAAAAATCTTTTGAGCGTACCAACTACAAAATGGCCTTGTCTTCTTTTGGAGTTGGTGCACAAGTTCCTAATTTCTTGGCAATAAAAGAGTAGAAAATGTTATGATAAACAACAAATCTTTTGAGTACAACTATAAATTGGCCTTGTCTTGCTTTGAAATCGGTGTACAAGCACCTGATTTCTTGGCAATAAAAGAGTAGAAAGTGTTAAATTAAACGAAAAATCTATTGAGCGTACAACAACAAAATAGCCTTGTCTTGCTTTGGAGTTGGTGTACAAGTACCAAATTTTTTGGCAATAAAAGAGTAGAAACTGTTATATTCTACAAACATGTTTGACTTATTGATATGGTGCATGCACTGTTCATCTACATTCTCAGAATATTTAGCCAATTTAAGTTTGGCTATGATTTTCATTATAGATGCAGCATAACATACCTCTATCTGTTGTAAGATTAATACCCTTTTCCTACTAACTCAAATTAAGCCAGGCCGATGTCCACTAAAATTGATGCTGGCTCTTAGATTTCTCATGAGGACCCACAATTAACTATACCGAATAATAAGCAAAGACTATACCTCCGCAGCAGATGCCCAACAGGAATTCTGAATTAAATTAAATTTGGGGGGATTAAATCTTGTGAGGACAAAATGAAGTTCTACGGCCAAACAAACCGAACATACCATCATCAAAATGATCATAGAAAATGAAAAACAAATCTGTTGGTTGGTATTCATTCATTCAAACTTAATTAATCCCAAACAGCAAAATTCAACTCATGAGAGTGCTTATACATAATATACACAATACACACAATAATATACAAACAAGACCCCAACTTAAATATCCCCCTGTTTATAATGAGAATTATGAAAAGCAATTGCTTGTGGAACAAAGGAGGAAAGATAGCGGTTTGTCATGGCAGAGGGCACTTGCATACGGCCCGATCGAGCGATCATTTGCATGTGAACATTTCCCCCTCATCAATTTCTTTTGTGGGTTGGGCCCATAGAACAGGATTTTTGTTTTTTCTATGGCCTATAATCACTAGCTGTATGACTTCTAGTATCCTGAATGTAACTGGATTCACTCCCCTCAGTTTCAGTTGGGACTATAGTTTGATCAGTTCCAAATTGGCAAGAAATATTCAGTTTTTATCTCTCCGTGCCCATAAGTAGTCAAGACATGCACGCAATTATGGCCACAAGCACGCCGTTTTGGATGCATGCACGCGTCACGCATATGATGCACAGCACGCTTGTTGCCATCAGCATGCCCGCATCCTTCTGTAGTCATTCCCTGCTGTAAGGAGGTTTCGCCAATTTGGAACTGATCAAACTATAGTTTCTCAATGTTTAAAGATCCAGGTCACTTTTCCTGCCTGTACCTGTTTACAGTTTACTATTTGCTGTCTTCACCTATAGTTTCTCAATGTTGTTTTCAATGTTGACTTTAATACATAACTTTCCAAATTATGAATCTCATTTAGCTTTAAATATTGCCCAAACGAAGGTATTTTCAGTATAAAAACTTGCCATCAAAATATGTGATGTGATCTGGGAAAACCCGGGGGGGGGGGGGGGGGGGGGGCCTCCAAATGGTGGGATTTTTCATATTGAAGATATTTATATCATAAAAAAGCTGAAACTCTGCTGATTATAGTAACTGTTTTGATCATTACTCTTAGGTCCCTACAAAAAAGCTTATGAGTGAATGATGATTGTAATGTCGTAGAAAGCTACAAAACATGAATTCATGAAAACAGCCCAAACAAGATACATATACCAATAGTTAATCAGAAAAGTGACTTAGTGAGTTTTTCAAGTTGAAATGTCAGGAATGATGATGATACAAAGTATTGCCATATATGATATCAATATAAAATTCTTTTAAAACATATAGTTGTTGTTTCTTTTTTAAAAATTTAAACTTTCTTTTTACACATAATCCCTTTTCACATCTGACGGTTTTCCCGGATCACATCACATATTGATTGATCTTGGAAAGATATACCTGATACAAATGACACTTTTAATGATTAACTACGATAAGATTTCTGTCCTGCAAACATATATCAACGTTAGTAAATATAGTTTGATCAGTTCCCAATTGGCGAAGCCTTCTTACATAAATACAGAAGGACACAGACACGCATGAAGGCACCAAGAGCACTGTGCACCATGTGTGGCGCATGCGTGCCACCAAAATCATGTGCGTCTGGGCATAATCGCACAAGTGCGCTTCGATTACTTGCTTCGGAGAGATCAAAACCAAATATTTCTCGCTAATTTGGAACTGATTACACTATAGCTGTTTCAACTTTCTTCCGCGATATATTCTTTTAGCTACGCTGCTGCTACTTGAATACTGTCTGCTATCTTTTGTCAAATGATATTATACAAATATTGACTACATCAAATCTGAACATGCGACAGTCTAAGTGTACACAGACAGCGCTTGTGTGTTGTCTATACCCACAGTAATCAATTGTGACATGTGTCAAAATATGAAAAGTTGTCTACAGACAGTTGAAGGTTAGAGCCGATTGAAGATTGAATAATTTATTAAGAAAAAGGCAAGGAAAAGACTCGTAATAAGCACCTACCTATGTTTGATATTTGAAAGAATGATCAATGTTTGGTGGTGTTATTTAAAACTATATGGCTCATTCCATGAAGTTGGGGCATATTATGTGACATCCAAGTGAAATTTTCAAAATGGATATTTTCCAACTCTTTCTTCTTTTTTAGGTTCTACATTTACCAAAGTCCAATGTAGAACTTTTTTTTTAATGTAACATTTGGTGTAAAATAACCGCACATGTTCAACAGTTCGATGACATTTCCAAAAATCCTGATGCTACATGGACACCATTTCCCATTTCCATATCATTTTCTAATAAATTAGCTTAAGATGTGGGCCAAGTTTCTATACCTCAATTAACTACTTGGAACCACAAATACATGAAAAGAAACCAGATTTGTCTAGGTTGAACATAACTTAACGAACAAGACATCGTAGATTAACTGTTTTATGTAAAAATTCATTGAAAAGTGACTCTTTATTTTGCAATTTGTATAATGAATTTAAATAAAGTACATATCAATATTTGTTTGATGTAAAGTACTCTATAAACCATGCACATTGATTTCATTATAGTCATAAAGTAAGTATATGAAGTATTATTTACCTGTATAATGTTATAAAATGCACTACCGATGCTACATGGACACCGCGTCTTGTAACATTGTTAATAATAAGACTATTCATACTGTTACAATTATTTGAGTGTGAATGGTTTGTCTACTTGTTCATCATATCAAGTAGATACACAGAGTGAATTGCTTGAAATTTATCTAAACACTGTTCATGTAAAATTTACCATTTCTGTGTACTTAAGTATTACGATGCTACATGGACACCGTGCCCTAAAATATTTGGAACAGCTTGAACAGGTGCATCTTTTTCAGATCAATAGAGAGGATGTACTATGATGTTAACTTTTTATGTTATAAGCACACGATAAAATTAATAACATGGATTGTAAAACTACAAATTACACAAAAAGATAACCTGCCATGAAGCATAAAACATAATTACCTATGATACACATACACCCCTTCTTACAATTACACAATAACAATACACCATTGATCAAAGAAACTTAAGATGTCCACTGAAACAAACTTCATGCAGTGTTGTTCTTAAAGTACCCTTTGTGATCTTAGTCTCTTTGCTCGTTTCTGATTGAATCATCCTCTATTATTGATAAAGATGATTGTAAAGTTTGATCACTTAAAAAGTCAGTTTGCAAAAAAATAATTTAATTGCCATGATGGATTTCTTTGGAAAGGTACTAGTTTTTGAAAATGATGGGTTCCTTGTCTTCATCTCCATAAATTCCAGGACGATAGAACTGTCTTTTGAATTAATGTCAAGAACCTGCAAAGCAAAACAAAATAAACCCTATGGCTTAGTATCATAATGGAACATTGTGTATTGATATTGGAGTAGATTATTTATTCATGTTGCACCTTTTGTGTTGCAGGAAAATATTTATATTAAAATCATGCTGGAGTATTTTATTTATTATTCATTTAACATGAAAAAGAATAGCAAAGGATAGAGAACTTAAATGATTTACAATTATTTGTTTTATTTATAAAACTAAAATAAGGGAATGTTTATTGTGAATTCAGTGAAATGCTAATGGAAATGGTGTCCATGTAGCATTGTGTATTAATATATTTCATTAGATATACATCTCTCATAATATGCCTTTTTTCTGTAAAGTGCAGTAAAATGTAGGCAATGTTTTGAATGTTTTTGGTGATGGATAATTTCGAATGGGGTAATTGTTTTAGTCTAATTAGGCAAATTTTATGAAATGCTACATGGACATGGTGTCCATGCAGCATCGTATTGGTAAGCTATATTATTAGCATTAAAAGAGCAAAAACTAATTCATTATTAACTTCAAAGTTTCTTAATGATGTGATTCTACAAACAAATTACAATTTCAACGAACTATAACGATACCCAATGCAAAATATTGCCCATGCTATGCCCGATGCTACATGGACGGCAAATTATTATGGCGTCCGTGACTCAAAATTAATATCATAACATGAAAAGAAATTCTGATTCAGTGTTTCCCTTTCAATAAAAATGCATTAATAAATACAGACATACAAGCAAAATTAAGAAATAATTACAATCGCACTTACCATTCACAAAACTATCCAATGTTTACATTTTGATGCTACATAAAAGTCCCGATGCTACAACGGGACACCAGCGACTGAAACCTTGATAAAACTAGCCCACATGTGGCAAATTCCAAACAAACCTGATAGCTATTGACCTCTATCCTTACAAAAAGAAATATGGAATGTTTTATTTATCTCCAGGTGGGGATTCCCACAAATTGCATAGGATGTTTATCACGATGCTACATTTTATGGTTAGGACACCATGCACACGGCACGGTATACTTTTTCATGAATATATGGAATGGTCTTCATGAAATTTATTCTCATTTGCAATAGTTTTCAATTGATAAATGCTCTTAATTTTGGAAAATAATTTAAAAATGTATGATAGAGAACTACCCCCATTCAGTAATGAAAACTCCCGATGCTACACGTGTATATTTTGTGGACACCGTGTGTAGCATCGGAAAGGCAATTTTCATGTTGCTTGGGTGAAAAATCAGTCCAGCGTGACGAGGTGTTTTGGTCAGTAAACTATGAATACATGTATCTTTTATTAATCAAACCAATTTCCAAGCAATTCTATGATCGTTTTGCTTACATAAAACTCATATTAATTGTTGTGTTTTCCATGTCACGTTTTTTAGCAAAAATGGTCTTGGACACCACCTCATTTTTTATTTATTTTTTCTTCAAGGAAGGGTCGATTTGTAATTTTTTTTTCATGGCTCAATACTATAACCTAGTACTGTTTTTGGACACTAAAAAAATTTGATATACACATAGAGTAAAACAGTTTTTAAGCTGCCTAAAGTACCAAATTCTGCTATTTTAACAAATGCCCCAACTTCATGGAATGAGCCATATGCGATAATGCAGGGGGGGGGGGGGGGGGTTATGATTTACATGATGATCCTGGGATGAGTTGATTCTGTTTAATATTTTACATTTCCACACTTGTTATCTCCACAAGTCCGAGAAATCACTTTGTCATTCACTGATCGCTATACAATTAACACACATGCCTACTTGACATCTAGGCATGCATAGAAAGATGAGAGATAACTATGCATATACAACTGGGCATGTTGCGCTCTATAACTGTTTTACTGTCCAAAGGAAGTACAATAGTATACAAATATGGACTGTTCATGAGGGAAATTGGGTGAACTATTGCCCCAGGGTGATCTGGAGACCGTAAGCCTACTATTTTCCCGAAGCCGAAGGCTGAGGGAAAATAGTAGGCTTAGGTTTCCAGATCATCGAGGGACAATAGTTCACCCCATTTCACGAATAAAGAACAGTCCATATTTGTTTTATATAACGCATGAAAATGTTTGTGTGTGCAATTTTGATCAAATTAAACCAGAAAAAGATATTACATGCGAGTCGATCCTTCATGCCATTATGGCAAAATCGTATGAGTCAGGGCATTTTTTGTCTTTCAAAAATCTTTCAAAAAGTACTATTGACCGCCCAGTTAAAAGAAGAAAAAAAGACCGGAAAGTGACGTAAAACGCGTCAATCATGAAATGGATTTTGTGTTATCTGATGGAGTATCCACCAATCAGATGGCTAGAATATTTTCATGGGTTATATAATACCTGATAATGTGAGTGAGGGGTTCACATTACTGCATAAGTGGTATTTTCGCGTACAGATATTTTTTCGTGATTTTGTAGTTTTTGAAAAATGTGCACAGGCTTAATTAATTCCGCGGTATGCACATTATTGAATTAAAATGTAATCTATTGCAAAATCATATATTTGTGAGATTCTATTTTTGCGTTTTCATGTCCACTCGCAAAATTCACGAAAATAAAACCTTCGCAAAAATGACCACGTATACAGTAAATGAAACAAACAGTTCTACTGATGGGCAAATCAGTCAAGTAGAGGTGTGTTCCCCCCTTTTAATTTTGGATTTGTCTTAAAAAATTTGTATTAGTATATTGTATATTGTATGTAATGCATTGTAGTACGATTATGAATAGCGATTTTGGCGATAAAAACAGAATAAAGCTACCAAAAACGAATGTTTTATTACGAATTTCATCTTATTACGATGATAGAGGGCAGTATATCACAATATAACGATCAATCAGAGGGTGTAAGATCGGAAATCAATAAACATAGAATTATCCATTATTCGCGAAAATAACTCCGGGTGGAGCTACCGTCCCCCACCAATAACTCAGGGTTCAAAGGGTTAAATTGATTTAAATGAAAGACTTACCCTTTTCTTTACTCTGTGGTGGTTTGGGTCTAGCTGGTTTAGGCGCTTTTGGCTGCTTCACTTCTGCTGGGATACTAGCCGCTGGTATGTCCGGTGCACCACCTATTCCTAGTAGATCCCCTGTGGGAGCAGGCGGCGCGTTGTCAACCAGCGAGACTTTGTCGCTCCCTTTGGGGGAGGGGGTTAAAGAGTTGGGAGAATTCAGTCAATTTATTAAGTATTACTTTAAAGTATGCTATGACAAATATGGTAAGTATTATAATAACAGCATTGCATTCAATTAGGCCAAGAAGAAAAGTCTCACATAACCCTACGCGATGAGCCCAATTTTGGGCTTTTTTAATTTTGTTGTTTAAAAATATTGGAAACTACCTCTGTGCAGTGATATCAGTATGTATCCGGTGACACCTCTTATTTTCTCATGTGTGACTCTAATGCACAATCATGGTGTACAGGGTGACCCAATAAAAAGTTTACCCAAAATGAAAGTGATATTTTTTCACTTCCTAAATTTGATACCTGTGTTTTTTAAATTTTATTATAAAGAATGGGTAATGGAGCATCTACCCTGGAAAAATTATTAATTTTGGTTGAGTGGTTTTCAAGATATGGTCTAGTGAACATTGCTTTAACAAAACAGACTTGTCCTTGGAGCAAAGGCATGATTGAACACAAGTGAGACATCAAAACTCGATTATTGCCGGTTCCAAACCTGGTTTGTGAAGCAACGTGGACAAGTCTGTTTTGCTGAAGTAATGTTCAATGGACCATATCTTGAAAACCACCCAACCAAAATAAATAAAAAAAATTGGGTAGATGCTCCATTACCCATTCTTTAAAATAAAATTAAAAACCCTGTATATGGCCCTTCAGCATGTATACATTAATAATAAGTAATGTATAACCTTTGGGCAGTCGAAGTCAAGTCAAGTTATTGACTTGAGTTGTCAAAACCCTGGGTGATAATAACTGATATACAACATAATGCATCATCTGGTAAAGATATACCGTAGTGCATTACCTTAATGAATCAGAAATGACACAGACCTATGGTTTAATTTCTTATCCAAAGAGTGTTACGTATAATATTGCACTTAACAATGTACCTTACCTGTAAGCGTACTGTCAAATTCATCATCCAGCAAGGATGTCTCTGCCTGGTTATCTGTCGCTGGAGCTCCAAACACCTCATCTCCTACACTCGTATCCCAGTCACTGGTATCAAACATATCCTGTACATTAGCCTGGAATGTGGCAAGATCTTTCCGGAACTGGTCAGAATCGGGTGCTATCTTCTTGATCTCATCGTCCGATAACACACCTTCTGGAGTTTCCGAAAAGAACGGCGAGTCGCCTTCATTTGAGGACAACGACCCTGCGCGCGGTCGCGGACGAATCGTCTTCGGGTCAAATTTTGGTTGCGGTTTTGCAGCAGCAGCTTCTAATTCAGAGTCTCGTCTCCGGGGAGACGGTGGCGGCGGGAGTTTTACTGCTGTTGGAATTTTGAAACTCGTCCCCGTGGGTGGATTGATGGCAAAGTTTATGTTTTGCATAGGCATATCATCTGACCATTCAGAAGCCACGCTATCGTCACGTAGAAGTCTGGATGGTATACTTGTGAACTGTGTTGAATCACCCCATTCTGATTGCACGCTATCATCGCGTAGAAGTCTTGACGGTATGGTGGAGGCTCCTGATGTTTTGGGCTGGGATTGTGAGAAAAAGCTCACCACACCCTCTGCAGATGATGGCGCTGAATCCGGAGTGGAGTCTAAACTGAATGGATTAGCGGGCGAGGGGGCAGGCGCTGGGGGTTGCACTCTCAGAGCTTCATCGCTACTTTCCGATGTTCCTCGTACAGGTATCGGTTCCAACGGAGCTGCCGCGAATGGATTTGGTGATGGCTGACGTGGTGGAATAGGTGGCCTGAAATCACTGCCCAGGTCAGTAGAGTCATCTGTTGCAGAGAATGGGTTTGCCTGGGCTGAGGCTACCTCTGGTGTAAGACATGGCTTTACCGTATCTCCTAGTAGAGCTTTATCCAGATCTTGGTTAACCTGATCCATTGTTAGCATAACTGCTTCCATTCCTGCCTCGTCAACGTCGGAAACATTTCGTGCAGCTTTAGCATCAGCAGCGGGAGCACCATTGACCACCTGCTCATCGGTCAGACCAGGCTCGGGTTTAGGTGGAGTACTTGGGGTTGACCCTCTTGACCTCGTTGGACTGGCAACGCTACGCACCTGTTTTGTGGATTGGACACTGAAGGGTTGCGCCGTTGCCAGAACGTCATATTTGGATGCACTCTCCACTGAATCCATTTTCTCCAGCAGAGCAGTCTTCTCAGCTTTATCGGGACTTGGCAATTTCATGGGTGGTACTGAACCAGGAGGGGGGCTCAAAACCGGTGCCAAAATATCACCCGCTGTTTCATCAATCGGAGTGATATCCAATATGTGTTTGTTTTCATCAAATGCTGGCACGCTGATTCCTACATTAGTTAAGTCCCTGAATGATCCCAGCAAATTAGGACCCTCCCCTACGTGTAACGTACTGAACGAAGCCATGCCAGCATCTTCCGGTCTGCCAGGAAATGACACGGGTCGAAAAGCGCCCCCTCCAGGCTTGAAAGCACTTGGTAATGCTGGATTTTTGGGTGCGCTACTCGAGCTCTGAGGTTGCAAAATGACATCATCTTTACCGAGCGGATCCAACATAAATAGGTCATCCACATCGGCTCCGTTAGTTTTGGCCGTGTTCGATGCACTCGGAGCTTTGCTTTTATTCTCAAGAGAAAATATATCGAGTATATCCGGAGCGCCGTGTGCTCCTGGTGCAATAGGTGCCTTTCCTTTAGCTCCTGGAGGGGCCGGAGCTCTACGCTTGACGGACGGAGACAACGGTTTCTCTATCAGCTTAACATAGTTTGCCGGCACAAAGCCGACTTTTCCAGATGGGTCTTTAGCCTCCACCCAATCTGCATCGACTTTCTCCACAATGGTGACGACTTGTCCTTGTTTCACGCCTAAATCCTGAGGTGTTTCAGCCTTGAAATCATAGAGCACCTTTGCTTTCTTATTTTTCCACTGCATTGCATTTGGTTTTAAACTATTATTATTGCTACTACTGCTGGTATCATCACTAGCTACAGTACTAACTTTCGGCGGCACATATCCGGGCGGCACATCCACGATAATTTTAACATAGTTACTCGGAAATATACCCACTTTCCCGTCAATTTCACCTTCGAACCAGTTGTCATCGATTTTCTGTCTCAGTTTAACCTTCTCGCCGTCTATAAAGCTCAGCTCGCCCGGATGGTCCGCACTGAATGGAAACAGAGATTTTGCCCAGGGTTCTTCAGCAGTTGAAGGGTTATTTCCTCCGCTATCTGCTGCTTGTATCATTTCAACACACATGGCGGGAAATTGGCCGGTACGCCCATCCACAGTGCCTCTGTACCAGTCCCCGTCAAGTTTCTCTGTGATCGATATGATGTCCCCATTCTTGAAGCTTAGTTCATCCTCTAACTGTCCCGAGTTAGCACGTATCGCCTTGGCTTGCAGTAGATCACCTGAAAAACACAAACAAAATAACATTATTCAAAAATGGGTAGCAAAAAACCTTTTGTAAGGACATTTCGAACATCATATTGACACTGATTATTATACTTGGTTTCAATATATGGGGCAGTTCCGTAAATAGATAAACCACAGGCCAAATCACATTATTGGCTCTCATTTTACTGAAAATGGTTTCAGCCTGATATTGGTTTATGGCAACCCCTGCAAAAATGTATGTCCGACCCCACCAATTTTTATGTGTATTATTTATTTGGTGATGAATGTACAAATTGTTTTTTCCTGCATTATGTAGAGGCATTTCTCATACAAACCCACACAAAATGCACTATATCCCCTACACTTTCTTGAGATTTGTACTCTTTCGAAGCATGTGTGAAAAACCATTCCGTTCGCCCACGTCCGATCCCATGTTTTGTTTGCAACTTTTCCCACATTCATTTTAATTGAGGATCCATTATTTTATGTTATAATAATAGCACTACTATGAGGACATACAAAATTGATAAAAATATCCACCATCACTAATACTAGTGAGGACTACCCAAAACTTTTGAAGCGTGCAAAATGTACGTCCGACCTTACGGAATTGCCCTATGGAAGAACTTATTTGAATTTATTAACAGAGACAGAAGGAAAAACACTTGGTTTTGTTTTTAGTTTAGATCTGAAGCATCATTCACAACTTATAACAACAAAGCAGTAGCTGTATTCAGACATGACTTGTTACTTGAGTTTAGAAATGACTTAATCATAATTCGTTTTGCAGGATATTTTTTACCGAGGTACCTGCAAATTTGCCAAGGGTTCCTAAACCTGGGGATAAGTTTCAGAATTCATCACACGATTGACGTCGAACCTTGGTTAAAAATACATAAGCTCTGACATATTATTTAAAGCTTCACATTCTTTATTTTACGAGCTGGAATGGTGTGGGGAAAAATCAAATCATAAACTTAAAATGAAGAAATACTGGAATGCCTTGCATTGTTAACAGTGACGTGGTTCACATCGCTTCACAAGTTTGGCCTCGAGACTACAGTGCAACAGAGCATAAATTTCCAAATATTGAATTATAAATATAGTGCCTCCTGATTGTTGTACAACAATGAACATTTCAATCCTAAGTATGTGTATCATATATAATTAAAACAGCTTTGTTTTAAAGTACTATTTCGTGTCCATGTATGATTATCAGCATTGTTACATTTCTTATTAAACCTGATTTCGGATTGGCCAATACTTGATTATCCATACACGCTAATCCAACCAGCTACTGCCTACTTCCTTTCATGGCCTTGACTATTTAAACATTTCTTTTTTATTTAGACTTAGTGCAGGCCTTTAACACGATACCTGTTTGTACACCCCTGCATGTCAGCACACGGTCACCTAAAGTAACATACACCATTATGACTGCACACTGGCGAATTGCATTTCAAATTTCATGTAGCGCAAATTTTAAACCACTAGTCCCTTATCATGGACATGTCCTTGAATATTCCTTCCATTGTTTGCGTGCATGGCCGCACAAGTATTAATAGACTTTTGCCAAGTCTGTGTACAGTTGTATGAAATAGTGGTTACATGTGGTTTTTTCTCTTTCTAAATATACTAAATGTTTGGAGGACGATATTTTAAATACTAAAGGGATATTGAATTATCTGCTCAGACCATTCTTTTAAGCACATCTTTACCTTTAATTTGATACCATGCAAGTCTGGTTTGGATATGCAGTATTACTTAATAATTTCAACGAGTTTGGTCATTAATTAAGCTTAATTAAGACAGATTTTGGGTTTTTGTTAAAAGTAAAGATAAATGTGAACTTTTTCTCAGACAGTATTGTTGGCAATGATGGGAACTTCATTTCCTGTAACTTTGGTGTTAATAGCATTTATAGTTTTTGCTGGAAATTCCAAAAAGCAAAATGTTAATGTATTTCTTTATAATATGCTAATCATATGCAAATAAGGTCAAACTTTTTTTCTCTATGACATTAAAGCACCAAGCTGTATTCTATAATATGATATTGTCTCCTTGTCTTACATATGTTACTTTTTGAATTAGAGCGTAATTTCAATAACATGTACTTTTGGAAATTTATGCTCTGTTGCACTGTAGCGAATACAACACTTGTCTCTAGACTAGCACATATCTTATGAACACGCCTATTTAAACATAATCAAGCTGACCATGCCTTTGTTAAACACGTATGTAGGGGGAATGATCATTTTGATGTCACATTCATTTGGGGACGGACACTCAACTGCAAGCATGCATCATATAAAGCGCACACTTAATATAATAATAATCAAACTGTGAGATAGGCTTTTATAATATAAGTTAAAAGTTTAACAGGTTCGCTGTCGGACAAGTTTTAATCTTTTAATAATAATAATCATTTATAAAGCGCCGGTATCTGCCGTAAGTGACGCTCCTGGCGCTGCGCTTCCATGCGTAACAACTAAAATAACATAAAAAAACATATATGAAGAGGTTTTTTTGCAAAAGGGCCTTCATCCACTTTGGCTCTTATTGAGAAAAAGTCAAAAAACTGTTTCTAAATATTCAAGTTGAGCAATTGAAAAACTGAATGAATTATGAAAGAGGTACACTACATACTAATTTAATTGACATAAATTTCAAATGTGCTAGTTTTCAATGTTTTTAAAATCATGTTTACATTTTTAGAAAATTTGGATGTAGGCCCTTTTGCAACAAAACTCCATCCGTTTGTACATACAGAAAAAATAAAACACGAAAAAAATCATTTATTTTAATCATTTAAAAAAAATAAGTTTGATATAGAAATGTATAGGTCACAATCATATGTTTCTAGGAAATAACGTCATTTTTTTTCAAAAAGACCTACATCTCATTGTAAACAGCCATTGACGTTGTTGTTTTGTTGCAAAAGGGACTGTATCCCGAATTAATTCTGGATGCAGGCCCTTTTGCAACAAAACAACAATTTCAATGGCTGTTTACAATGAGACGTAGGTATTTTTGAAAAAAAATGACTTTGTTTCCTTGAAACATATGATTTTTACATATACATTTCTACATCAAACTCATTTTTGAAAAAAATGCACCATAGCCCTTTTGCAACAAAGCTCTTCATATACTAAAATAGATATAAAATATACAAAGAGGAGTAGAGTCACATCAAGCAAATGCTTTCAAGTACATACATCTTCAGGTTCTTCTTAAAAATGTACAGAGTTTGAAAGTGTAACATATTCAGGCAAGCTATTCCATAGTTTTGGTGCTGCGACCTGAAATCTACGCTGTCCCTATTGACAATAAGGGTTGATTATCTTGTTAAAGGGTTCAAAACTGACCCAAAAACAATGGCTGCTATATGTGCCCCCCGTCCGCACCCCTTTTCGGTTCATTCACCTATTTCATTGGTTTTTCTGGTGGTGACCCCATTCCATAAAACAGCCTCAGAGCGTGACCCCTCACAGAACAAAGTCACGTGTGTTACTATGATACAACATTATAATTCATTTTATTTTTGTAATAAATATAAGAGGACCTGACGTTTCGATTCTAACAGAATCTTTATCGAAGGTAAAAGATTCTGTTAGAATCGAAACGTCAGGTCCTCTTATATTTATTACATTTACTTACACAGGCTATATTTGTGGATAAGCAGTTTGCATTCAGCTTTTACATTATATCATTTTATTTTTGTTAAATTAGGCTAGTCTGCGACCCCACAAAAAGTGTGTCGCAACCCCCCCCCCCCCCCCCCCCCCCCCCGACCCAGAGGTTGGGAACCACTGATCTATCTGATATCCTAGCGTTATTAGGCTTACATAGACACATTAACCATCATATTTTTATATTTTCACAGGTGTGCTAAATATTTGAGTTAAAAAATTGCTCCTGAGTGGTAATTATACACTTCAAATTTGCCATTGAACAGTATACAATCTTCTGAACACTTTCAGAGCTTAATCACTGCTTTTCACTTACGGCATCTATCTCAGGCCCAACATTTCGCAGGGCTAAGGGTTTGTTATTTTCATTGGTAGGGGTGGGGGTTCCTAAATATCCTGGGGTAGGGGGGGGGGGGGGAGTCATGAAATCAATACAATTGTAATAGGGTGGTCACAAAAAAATTATAGTTAAAAAACGTTTTTTCTACAGTGTTTCAATATTGTGAAACACAAATTGGGCTTGTCCAACCTATCTTCTGCATCAACTATTTCCAATAACCCTAACTATATAGTCCTTATAATTACAGATGAGTGTGGGGGTGTGTGGGTGTGGTGTTGGGAGGGGGGTAAGAATAATCATTTTGCTTAGGCGGAGCCCCCCCCCCCCCCCCCCCCAATGAGAGAAAAATATGAGCTTTCTTTGGAACCCATATCTCAAATTCGATAGGGGGATTTGATGGGGTCAGCCACATGTAAAATATAACCGTTTTACATATCTAATTACAAAGTATTTCTTGAATATAAATTACCTTGTACATGAGCGTCATCATTTTGTGCTGGCTGTACATAACTTGATGGAAATATTCCTTCATGACCTTTCAACTTGCCTCGCAGCCAGTTGGAATCAACTGTTTGTGTTACTTCAATTATATCACCTAATTGAAACACAAAAGAAGAAGAAAAGAATCACTCAGAT
>CM069448.1:74401490-74497721 GCA_035610835.1 Ophiura sarsii
CTAAAACTATCACAATATTAGTTATTTTTTATGTAAAATATACCTAAATTCATATTTTGTTCATTTTTAGGCCCCGTCGTGCCATATGGCACAACGTTTGTAGATTAGGGTTAAGTATTGGTGAAATGATTATATACGTACGCTATGTTGTGCAAATGCAGCAAGTAGTGGAGATCAGGGTTGGAACTTCACATTTTTTTTTCAACTAGCCCATCTTGCCCATCGAGTAGTACACAAAACTGGCTGGGCGGTTAACCACCTTTGTCAGTAATTCACTGCATTTTGGCCTATAACGTCTAAATGGAACATATCCGGCGCCAAACATTTTACAGAAATAATGAGAAAAATATGGTGTTTCTTCTGATATCAAAATATGTTGAGGGGCAAAAAACAACAGCTTAAGTGATCGACTCGTCCACCTTTAATTTTGCTTGCATATATCTGAAATATGATTTGAGTGTTGCTGAATTCAAGATCTGCATCACTCATTGTATCCTATAATCAGAATACTTTTCCCAAATTGAAGTAGGTTTTAATTTGCTCTGTTTGGTTTTAAATGTAATACAAATTAATTAACTGTCACTGAAAAATAGACCAACCTGCCACTCTGACATCAACTACATGTATATATTTGTCCAATTTATTTATCCCTAAAAGTATCTGTTCTCGAGAAAACACCAATTGTTCGGCATCTGGTCAGGGATATTATTAATTTTGGGATAGGAAACTCTGATACTGTGCATACGTAGATAACAGGTCGTGTTTTCCCAGAGCTCAGATCGGTATCGTCATTTGACGTCATTAATACAACAGGGCCACTTTATGATAACAAGATTTGCTAACTGATTCGTAAACATGCAAGGAATGTATGTAGACTTGCATCGATTCCTTCAGACACAAACAACGACGGTATGGTGTAAATTGAGAAAATGAATTCAAAATGTATAACACAAAAAATTATCATATTTCAGTAAGAAACGTCTAGTAGGTAAGTTTTATTGTAATTTTCTAAACCGCACAACTTTTAAGGAATTTTTTCAAACAATTCTGTGTAAACTTCAATTAAGTCTATACCTAAGCAGATGACAAACAGTGCCATCAAGATATGATCACACAAAATGTAAAGTTCCCGGATGAAGTAGCTTCCGATTGGCTATTTGAGTTGCGCACCCCTGATCTGGTACTCTAGCACTTTCCACAGGGCAGGCGTCTGCAGACGACATTCCAAAATTTCACAAAATGTTTAAGAAATGTCAAAAATATTGGACTTCATCACCATATTTGGATTGGAATCACCATCAGAATTGCAGTTTAATAAGTACAAACATGCCTAGTATTGGTTTGGTAATTCTTGAGATTGACTTTGAAAGTTGGGAAAGGTTTCTGAAAAATCTGTTTTGCATATGGTAAAACTAATAGCTGTGTGGAAAGTGTTAGCAATACAGTTCTACACAACAAGATAAGGCAATGAAAAACAACCCTGCTCTACGGATTCTTACATCTCTCAGGTAGGGTCGGTCAACATTTTTTTCTTCTTCTTCTGTTTTTCATGATTTGTAAAAGGAATCTGAAATGTGAAAATATATGGGCTGGTTGTGCCTGTAAAACATGTTTTTTTTTCTCCTTATAAACAAAGGAGCTGCGTAGGTTTGATGAAACAAGATTTAGAGATTGGTTTGACACTTCACTTCACTTCATCGCATCGGTGATGTCACTTTATAGATGAGATATAGCACTATAGCCAGTGCAGTGACTTGAGAGAAATGTCAGTGATTTTTTACTTTAATGTGAAGAGAGGCTAATTTTAGCCCTATATTATAGTTTTACTTTAAGCACCACCCTGCGGGTCAAGATAGGGCATCCAATCTAGTAGTGTTTATTCTATCATAGCATCGAAACATATTTGGTCAAATCCTTCACCCAGCATATAGAAAGAAGTGGAAAAAATCTTTGACAAAAGTATCTTTACCTTTAGAGAATGCTAAATCTCCATCAGCACTGCCTTCGAATGATTCCAAGGCCAACACTTTCTGTCCTCCTGTAACACCGCCACCATCGTCCGCTGTTGTGCTGGACGATTCAATCATCTCCACAAAATTGGTTGGGAAAGTACCAGCTTTGTCACCGCATTTTCCTATCGCCCAATTGTCGTCGATCTTTTGAACGATAACAATGGTGTCGCCGGTTTGAAGTGGTAGTTCGTTGTCCTCTGTTGGCTGGAAGTCATAGAGGGCACGAACCTTGACCCCCGGCTCCATCAGTACACTGAAGTAAAAAGAAAAGAAGAAAGTGGAAATAAGTTGATTATATCCATAAATCACTTCAATCACTATATAATTTAGTTTTAGTAGGTGCCCCAAACTTTGTATTGACACACACTGTATAGTATTTGTATAGAGGTAAGGCTATATTAAAAATGTCTCAAAGCTCCCGCGCACGTTAGGTAATGGATGCACGTTAGAAGAAGAATTTTTATCTTAAATTTTTTTTAAAAAGAAGAAAATCTCAACATTTTACAGATTTTTCAGATTTTCATTGCTCACTTCATCTTATATACAAAAGGTTACTTTTACAAGGATTTCAATATTTTATATTTATAAAAAATAAATAAAAAACCTTTAAAAAAAACGCATTCCGCATTAGGTTTTGAAAACTGAAGAACTTTGAGACAAAAGATTTTTTTAATATAGCCTAATCCGTGTATAATGGCAATATTTCAGAATTTAAAAGGACCAACACCACAGAAATCTAAATCTGTGACAACACACATGTTGATAGATACTCGTTTCAAAATAACCCACCAAATATATAGGTCATTCTTTGTACAATAACACGTGTATCGAAGAAGGTTGTGCATTAAATTGATCTGAACAACGAGTACTACGGGAACGAGAACCTTTTACAGGCACACATGAGTGAAGTTGATTCCGCTATTGGACTTTGCAAAGAAGCTACAATCAAGGAAAAAAAGATTGGCACAATTTGTCCTAATTACGGAAAAAAACCGCCCGTCTCCCCGGAGGCAATGTTGATCCGAGTCATATTATCAGAAGCCTTGGTAGTTCCCCCAACATCCATTGATGGAGGGGGGGGGGGGGGGGGGGGGGGGGGGGGGGAAGGATATAAGAAACAGGGAGACTTTTGCTTTCTATTAAACAGTGCAATGTCCCAAGTCTGATCTCATATTGCGAGCACAAGTTGCGTCAAGTGTGCCAACTATTATTTTCCTTGATTGTAGCAGTTTTATCTTTGCTAGTTATAACTTCTTGACTCTCGAGTACTGTAAAAGCCAATATTTTTGCGTAAAGATATTTTCGCACATTTTGATATCATAGACAATTCACGAATTGTTTTTTACGCGGGCGACCTTCTGGATGCATTGCATGAATGTTGAAAACAATATTTTCGCGTGTTATAATTTTCGCAGTATTTTTGCAAAAAGCGCGAAAATAAAACCAACCGCGAAAAATTTCAGCTTTTACAGAATCCCCAAACACAGGGTAAGCTTTAGAATACGCTACCATTTGTATTCCTCACTGTGTAAGTGTATGGATCGTTCTTTAAATGTCCCCATTGAAGACATGCAGTGGTAGGGTATACTAAAGGAACTCCCAAACACAAAATCTACAAATTCTATATCAAATCCCAACGCACAAATAATTGAGTTATCCCTGGGAACAGGTGCCCTCATCCGACTACACCATTGTCACAAATCTATCACTTTTATTGGTACACCCTGTATACCCAACAAGTCAGTGAATTGAGTAAGTAAGTCAACATCAAATCCCAGCACATACATAATTAAGTAATCCCCGGGAACAGGTGTCTCCTTCTTATGACTTTGGCATTGTCACACCTCCCACTCTATCTATCTATCTCCCCTTTACCGCACTGATGACTAATTTATGCGTCATCAGAAGCACAATGTGAAATGTATGTTATCTTCCACATGTTTGTTATCTTCGAAAAACTTTTTTTTAAATAATTTTATAATAGGCAACAACCAAAAATAGTTGTGTTGCCCTCATCCGGCCGGGTCAAAATTCCGAGAATGTGGGCCGGGTATTTTTTTAAAAAATTTTAAAAAAGAATTTCTTCTTTTTTTCTCTTCTTTTTTTAAGGGTTTTTTTTCCTTCTTTTTTTCCAACATTTTTTTTCAAGATTTCTTTTTCTCAAGATCTTCCAATCTGTGAAAATTGCACAGAGATGGGCAAGAAACCAAAATATTCACCATTGGATTGAAAATAAGCGTTTTCCTTAGTATCTTCACACATGTTGACTGAAATAATAGGTAAAAAATTGTTAATTTGGTAAAATGTAAAAAAAATATTTAAAAAAAATCCGGCTGGCCGACCTTCCCGATTTTAGGCTTGCGAGGGCAACACAACTTTTTTTTTGTTTGCCTTATGACAAGACAACATTTTATTTGATACCATCACAATTTAACATTTTTCACGCGGCAGGCGTCTGTCTGCATGGCGACAGATCTAAAATTTCACAAAATGTTCAAAAATGTAAAATGCTTGAATTACATCACCAAATTTGGAAACACTATGAGAAATGCATTGATATAAGTACAAACATGCCTAGTATTGGTTCAGTAATTCTTGAGATACACTTTGAAAATTGGGAAAAGTTTCTGAAAAATCTGTTTTGTATATTATGGTAACATAATATATAGTCACATGGAAAGTATTAATACCCGGTGGGGGCTGGGCACTCAACTTTTTTTTTGGTAGGGGTGTTCTGCATAGGGTCTCAAAAAGGGGGGCTACAGAACTGAACTGAGTGGATCTTATGACGAAAAATAGAGCTTAGGAACTAATTCTTTCAAAAAAGTAGGTCTTTAGAACTGGCCCATAGTTCAATTTTGATTAGCAAAGAACGCACATTTTTCGAAAAGGGGGAAAGGGAAAAGGGGGAAAGGGAAAAGGGGGGTCATAAGAGCTAGCAGCAGAGGGTGAAAAAGGGGGTCTTCAGCGCGGCACATACCTATACCCTTTTCCAATGTCAGTGCCCCCCCCCCCAGGTTAATACTCTTGTTTGATATGCAATATATGATGCGGCACATCAAGAGACATGCTTTGCACACCACTTCAATCATGAGTTCATCTCTATCTCTCTCTCTCTGCGCCTCAGGCATTTACTAAGCTTTAAAATGACACTTCATGTATTACATTATCACTTCAATTTTTTAACCAAACAAATGGTCTGAAATTCTTCTTCATTTGGTGTGTTCAGGTGGTCAGTAGGCTCTAGGTAGTAAGCCTTGAGCTTGAAAGCAATTCTACCACTAGTTAAAGAGTGCCTGTCCAGACGACAATCATAGTCTTGAGTGATACCACAAGGTTGAGCGATTATTCGATTGCCAGAAGTATTTGAGAGTGGATTCACACGGATGATTACAACTTTTATGCATGAGTGCCCCCCCCCCCCCCCCTGCCCCGGAATAGAATTCTTGTTTTTGTGAGTGATTACTTTTATCCCACAATGTTGCTGTCTTTTTGAAATATTTTTTTAAAATCAAATTCATGACACTGTGAGAGTTCATCTTTTAACAATCCTGATATTTCGTATTTTCGGCCAAAATGCATATCATTGAAATCGACAGTACAATTCAAAAAAAAGGTTGCTATGCTGCTGAAAAGGTCAAAGAAGGTCCAGCTGACATTCAGCACATCATTGATTCAACTGAACTCCTCTTTTTCCCTTTGAATATCTATAAATCAAACTAAAAGGATTTGTTTTCTTGAGAATATATAAAATCCAGGGTTGTTTTACATGAATCAGTTGGATCAAGTACTCACCCACGTGGGAGCAGAAATACGATTGTTAGTAATTGTGAGTACTCACAATCGCGTATACGAGGGTCGGTCAATATGTAATGAAAGTGATCTTGTTTATCTGTTAGGCTAAAGTCAGTGATAGCTATAGTGTGCCCTGAGTGAGGTCTCACTCAGGGTAGACTATCATATGTGTGAGGTCACCCTGGGAGATGTCACTCAGGGTAGACTATCATATGTGTATATCTATTATTCCATGTAGATATTTTGGGTTTAAATCATGTTTCAGCGTATGTGTATCACCAATCTACAATGGCGTTCGGGTTGTCTTTGTTTTCTGTTCACAAGGGCAACGCTGAGTGAAATAAACATGCAGAATTTAAGTTTTAGATTGGTGATGCACATACGCTGAAAGTGGAGGTTAAGTTTTATTAACCAATTTTATTGAACAAACCAAGAGGTACAACTAACCTTACAGAGTATTATTAAAATAGGCCTTGTGTGTGACCCCCTCTGATAAGTGGTAGCATATAAAATACTGCCCTCGCTTGTTTGGGATCACATAGCAACTATCATCATGGATGTGTGCATAGAGCCTCCCTGGGTCTCTTTCCCACCCACTGCCTCCCTATTGGTATTTGTCATCACTCAACCTCTCTATAGGCTTTCCCATCATTGCTCTATTCTTTCCTTGGGAAAGTAGCTGTATCTGACGATCGTTAACTGTGAGGTCTTTCTCCTGGCACCATCACGCTTTCACGTAAGTGGGCGATCGGGTCAGCGTTGGGTCCTTCTCTTAGGCCCCATCACGCTTCCACTTCAGTCTGGTCTTTGGGACAATCAGTCTGTCTGTCGCCATTACATTGTCTCAGCTGATCTGGACTGGGGGTTGGAGCAGCTACTTCCCCCGTTCCGGCAAATTGGTTTCATTGTATGCTTGTCTCCCGCATTTAGTGGGGGAGAGTCCCTGCTTCGGGTGGATTGGTTTGAGCCCCCTTGGGCTTCACATAAGGGGTCCGTATTGGTGCAGTTCAATAACATGATTTAATTCCTTTCAAAAACAACCAAAGATTTGAAGGCCATTTCATAGAACATACAGAACAGAATAAATGTTAATTTCATTTTTAACAACTCTTTATGGCGGGGGGGGGGGGGGGGGGGGGGAGGCTCAGATACTTTTTGGTAGGAATGTGCCGCCAGCAAAATGAAAATTAACTCAAACATTTACCAATTTTCAGGGGAAATAGACCCATATGTGTACCAGAGACCCATAATTTTCCTGCAGATTTGGCTAAAGTGTCTGTGAAAATCAGCAAATTTATGGATTTTAGACCCATAAATGGCTATAATGAAAAGGGGTCATTCATTTGGCGGCACATCCTGTGACCTCATATCTACTAAGTAGGTAGCACCCCCCCCCCCCCCCCCCGAACCTGCCACAATGGCGGCTTTATGCATGCGTGCAGCCAGAGATATGGTAAATTACAAATGGCCAGCCGAGTTACAATCAATATTTTGCCATTTCCTCGAGGCAGAGCCACATTTCCATTTTCATTAGTGCAAAGTACATGCAAAAGCATGTGTATCAACTGCACATGTATACAAATTGTCATCACTGTCATGGTGTTTCACATTTTCTTCAACAATCAGATAATTATAAGCTTCTCTTTTTCTGTAATCTGGTTAATAATTTTGAAAGAAAAATATATAGAAACTGATAAAATGCATTGTATCCTTTTAAACCCTATATCAGCCTCGAATGCTACAAAATACTACTCTATTAGCGCTGTGGCACGATCAGGTGGGCTGTAATATGCAGAAGAAAATTGTGATTTTCGAAGACAACTCTGTGGCTTGCTTATGGACTTCCACATAGGCGACCAGGGTTCAGTTCCTGAGGCTGGTGGAGCCAGTCTTACTGGTGATACTGACAAATTATATGTGCCAGTATCATGCGAAACTGGCATGTGCCAGTATCTTGCAATACTGGTATATCAGTAATTAGTAGAAAACCCCAATCCACAGTCTTAAGCACATTTCCAAATACTGTAAAACCACTTTATTTTGTGAGGAATTTAATTTAGTAAATTATGAGAGGGATGCGGATTCGCGAATTCAAATACCTGGGAGACTAACAATTTTGCATTGAATAGCAGTTATTTTAAATTTGCGAAATAAGGTATCCTCAAAATCCTTGTTTTACCGTACTCCCAATCCAATAATTTTGTTTCAATTGTCCTTCCCGTAAAAAGCGTGCATTCATTTGCCAAGTTTTACTGTTGTTTATTTTCAATTATCAAAATTAGACTCAACTGAATTACATCCTAGCTTGCTCTGTTGCATATGAATTTACAAGGTGTTAAGCAAAATGTCTCCTACTCTCAGCCAATTTAGTTCAAACAAATCGAGTTTACAATTTCAATGAGATCCCCATCAATTTTACAGTTACGACACAAAATAAGTTTCTTTTTATATGCGTTTTATCGGCTAGTGTTTCAGTGCGTGGGTTGGTTTTTATATGCGTTTTATCGGCTATTCATTTGCCCAGTTTTACTGGGGTTTATTCCAAGTATCAATATTATACTCAACTGAATTACATCCTAGCTTGCTCTGCTGAATATGAATTTACAAGGGTGTTAAGCAATAAGTCTCTTACTCAGTCAAATAGTTCAAACAAATCAAGTTTACAATTTCAATGAGATCCCCTCCAATTTTGCAGTTACGACACAAAATAATTTTCTGTTTATATGCGTTTTATCGGCTTGTGTTTCAGTGCGTGGGTTGGTTGTGTGTGTGAAGTGGTCAAACATGAGACGCACTCAACGTAGCTAAGATGCACTGGGAATCTATTGGGTGAAACTCAGTAACCAAAATACACATCATGCATATAAGTAAACAGCCCATATATTTTTCTCAAACCAGCCAAATTTAAAGGTATACTTTTCAACATATTTTTAGCCGGATATTGTTTCCAATTTCCATTAAAAACAATAGAATGCACTAAGAAATTGCAAAAAACACTGATTCGTTCACTTCAGGAATTTATAATGACAAAATCCTAAAATATTCCTGAAAAGTTGAAAGTTCATCAAAATCCTTTAAGATTGACTGACCTCCATGGAGCTTGCACCAAGTACATTTGATCAATTAGGGCAGATATCCGCACGTCCACCTACTGAGAATGGCCTATAGAAAGGACCAAGCCAAATTTTTCATGGTTTACATGGTTTGAAGAAAATGTGGATATAAACAATAATATGGATCTCATTAACGTTTTCACATACACAGTCATTTTCTTACGTCTGGCATCATGGTTGATCTGCTGCCATACCTGTGTACTGGTATTGAATGGTAAGGCCTAAAAAAAAGTTTGTTTGCCCAAACAAGGTTGAAAATAGTGGGTCGGTACATGTAGGTCAATTACCTTTTTATGTATTTTTTTATGTTTGCTAAAGACACTTTTAGAGAAGAAAAAAACTATACAATTTGATTTTTGTAGTTGATTGTTTATGAAAAAAAGTTTAAAATGTCACGGTCGGGACCATAGGAGACGGTCGGTCGGACAAGGACAAGCAAACACCTTTTTTGTTGTTGGCCTAACCATGATGCATGCGCATAAAGTAACTGGCTGTGTAGTTACTGGCTTCCTGACTCCTCCTTTCAGAACCTCTTGACATTTACCGCAGTTCAAACATTGGTTTTAAAACAATAACTGTCATGCATGTCAAATGCACAATATTCAATATTGCATTGAGCGCTGTAGTTTTGTAGCATTTTAGACATTGCATGCATGGTATAGCAGCCTGAAAATCTAATGGTGCATCCCTAATAATGATCTGACATTGTGTGACAGCATAAAAAGTGGTCACATGACTAAAGGGGTTTAAATCACTCAGCTGAAAAAGATGGATATATGATGACATTGCAAGCTTCTGATGAGGCGCCAGAAGAAGAAAAAAAAGTTCCAGTGGGCCCGACCGATTTTTTTATTTTAGAAAATGATGACAAAAATGTTAACCCTTTGAACACTAACCCCCCCCCCCCCCCCATGTATAGGGTACACCCCCACTGACACCCCTGTGATACCGGGTCAACTCGGCACAAACCCTGTTGTATTTCTTCTCCAGCCTGGGGGTAGGGAATAGGTACATTATTTCCTGCCCCACAACCACCTCCTCTCCCACGTCCACGAGTTCCTGCCCCACGTCCACGACCATGTCCTCTGCCACGCCCACCAACAACAGGAGCTGGTCCTGGTATGTCATCTTCGCTATCACTACTACTTGAAATGTCATGCTGTAAGCTTACTCCATCACTGTCATCAATTTCGTTTTCACTTTCCGACTCAAAATCATCGCTATTATGATAGTCCGATTCATCCATATCCTCGACAGAAGAATCCATCAATGCGTCTAGTACTTCTTGTGATGATAAGTTCTGTGTCTGCGCTATATTGATGGTGAAAACAGCGATAATGCAGCAATATTTACCAGGAAAACTTCCGCAAAATACACTCGGTTTAGGCTCTCACAAGGCAGATAAACTCCTCTATAACATGCACTGTGATTGGTAAAGACATCCACAGTATTATCAGGGTCAAAGATCGACACTCTGGGCCGTGGAAATTCCCCAAAGTTTGTAAACAAAACACACATGTCTATAGCACCTCATCAAGGTGCCGCCAGTGTGTGTGATCAAACTCAAATAAAAAACCCTTTAAAAGGGAGGTGCTAGTACAAATGAAAGACTTTAATATTTTTTAGGAAAGCAGTTGGTAGAATAATAACATTGGGTAATCAGAGATTGGCACAAGAGCAGGCAGTGGATGTATTGGCAAATTTAGGCATGATATCAAGTAATGAATATGAAGACAAATTTGCAGTATAGTTGTCCGTATATGTGACGAGGTCTACCGAAATCAGACACAATTAGGCAAGATATCAAAATTGAGTTTGTAATTGATTATTGTAGTAGAGATGTGATGTTCCGCTTAATTATGGTACTCTTCTTTTTTTAATCATCTTCCCAAAGCGGAGTTATATCATTTTCCAGTTAGTCTTTATGAAAACTCCAAACTGAGATATCATCCTTTAAAGATGTACGTACAATGACAATCTGAAACTTTCACATTAATGTTATAAACACTCTAAAAATTAAATATTTGCATTAAATTCTTAAAAAATCACCCCAATTAGGTTTTGGGCTATTTCTCGGTTTGGAGCTCTGCCCAATTCATTTGGTTTCGGTAGAACAGTTACATATGATGTAACCACCTGAGACTAATATAGTCTCAGGTAACCACAGGGTTGTCAATTAGAAACATGTAAATAGCCTCTAGTTGTTGTCATGGTGCAATTTCTAATTGAGACTCTAAGATGCTGTACACTACTGGCAATCAACAAGAAATACAAAAACAAGTTACATAAGAAGCACAAAACGGTTTCTTATTTTGTGTGTAATTTTATTAGAAACAAGTGTTATGTATGTTCACGATGAGAGTGATGAATGGCATGTACAAATAGAGGTTCAGGAGGGACCATAATGTTGCGTACAATCAACTGAATCAATGTATGGTTACAGATAATATTTGCGTGGGATTGAGTTTTATGACATGTTCGAACCTTTCATTAATTCTCTGTCAAACTTGGCATTGTGTATCATAGTAGGCTATTACATGTATAATGATAGTTTAGAACCCTTCACGAATGTAGTTATATCAAAGTTACAGGCATTATTGAAATGGTCATACTCTTCATGCAGACAACAAACAGGTTTAGCCAGAGTAGTGTCATCATATTTAAGGAACGGTTGCTACACAAAATGCTACCTAAATGATCACTGATAAATACAGTTAACAGTTATTTAATAACAAACTATTGAATTAGTACAAACTTAAAAAATTTACTCTGTTACAGTGGAACCTTCTTAACACAAATGTACTGATAACACGAAGTGTTATTCAGGTCCCAAGCTTATAATGTTATTATAATATGACCGAATGACACAAACTTCTGTTAACACTTATTAAAATGTGAGGCCTGGCAACTTTGTTTGATATGGTTCCACTGTGTTGAATATATTTACATGGTAAGGATCTAGGTTTTTCACGGGTTGGTTCACAGAACCAGTAATAAAGTTATTTAAAGCAATCAAGTCTTGAATAATTTTTTTTTAATTGAGTCGTCACGGATTGGGTTGTAATTCACTTATAAGCTCAGTACTATCCATCATTTGGCCTCTGGACAGTGACGTAACTTAATAGATAGGCCTACAGCTTTTACGACCAGAATATCCTCATCAAACCTGGTGTATACAAGGCAGCATTTAAAGTACGCAATCGCGTGTTATGTGCCGCAATTAGTAGAATATGCAGTATGATACATAAAGGGTTCAACAAAAGAAAGTATACCACTTTGTTTACGTCATTTTGAGTAACAGTCACAATTGTGACTTTCGAAAAAAAGAGACCAATTTTCTTTAAATGGTGCCACTCATGGTTTATCTTTGTTGTTAAGGGGCAAATTTGGTATCAAATTATGCCTAAAAGATTCATCTAAATGCCTATTTAGCCTGTTTAGTCAAAAAAAGTTGAATGTTACTCAAAATGACATAAAGAAAGTGGTATACTTTCTTTTGTTGAACCCTTTATTTAGAAAGTGTTATTTAACTAAATTTCCTGATAGAGTATTTTTAAATAGTTACTTCCAAGGAATATTTAAGTTGCCAACACATCAGAAGTATTAAAGTATCAAAAAGATTAATTATCTTCATTTAAGAAGCTTAAACACCGTATTAATTACTATTCAGGAAGCAGAAACTGGCAGCACAGAAGGTTTTTTCCCATAAGGAGCCCAAATTTTGTCTAGAAAAATAAGTTTTTCCAAACTATCAAACTGTCTGCAGGCGGTTTTCTTTTAAACTGTGTATTTAAGCAGGGAGGTGTCAAATAGAAATATAGGCATCTAACTACTATGTCTCCTAATATAGTTTTAAACCTTCAACATGAAACTCACTCCAAAAATTTAAAAAAACCCCTGTAATATTTCTCTCACTGTGGGCTGGTTTTCATGCAACATGGTACAGTTTTATGATGAGCCCTTCTAATGGAAAATCAATTTGTTGAAGCATGGACTTATCAGACAGCGGTTCTGTTTGAGGGGTAACATACTGAACAGTAAGTAAATGAAAGTTAAAATAATATATCCACAGTATTCCGAGATTTGTGGTAGTTATAACCATGGACATTCTAATAAGTCCATGTTATAACCAAGTATATTGTGATGTTTTATACCAACAAAATACGGCCCCTGATAGCAGCTTCTGTGAATCGTCACCCCTACAACAAATTGGACAGTTCCACTCTCTTCTGGGGAGCGAGCAGTCATTACGTAAAACCAGGGACTTGTAAAACGAACAAACTCCGCGGTAACGACTAACGACCATGGGTTTCAATATATGTTGAGGAGTTCGATTTCTAATAGATGTCGTCAAGTAGTATTCTTTTGTTGACGGTGGATGTTTACAAAGGTCTAACCGTTATATTTATGAGAAATGAAGCCTGCCCAGTCCTGTCTGATAAGTCCACGGTGCAAACAAACCAGCTCCCAGATTAAAGGTAGATGACCCGATCACATTTTCGTAACACAGAATTATTTCAAACATACGGAGATTTTCATATCATATGAAAGCTCGTATTTTTCTCATCATCATACTGAAATTTGACGGCCTAAATCGGTATGATTACGGAGAAATCGATGAAATAACGTCGAATTACCGCGAATGGTGGTAACCACCGATATAGTTTGTGTACTTCTCAATGGGTACAGTTCACAGCATCTTGTGCGTCTAAAATAAGAACCATTAGAGCTATGCAACTCAAACTTTGGAACACGACTTTTTTAAGGATGACCTTTCGTGTAGAATAGAAAACTTCAAGTTGAAAATCGGAATGTGATCGGGTCATCTACCTTTAATTTGAGCTTTTCTAAATAATGCGCACATTTTTATAGCAACACTGTTACTGTGTTTGACAGTGCAAACACGTCAGTGTTTACATGGCGCGCCATAACTTAACTGTGTAGTCAATGAATGACAAATTCTCGACATGGAGGGACTCCCCTTGTAAACAAACACCTCACGTCCAATTAAATCATTATGGTCTAATTCGCCCGGCCCAGGCGCTATCCTCAACACATCTCTCGTCCAATCAAAGCCATCGACACGGGTGAATGGTATACAAAGTTTCACTGTCACACTTCTCGTTCAACCAATATAACCGTATGAGAGTGTCATTTGGCTGGACCCGTTCGATAATTATACCGATTTGGTCACGGTTTCCTGAACCAAGTGACTCGAAGTCATTACGTACTTGGAATATTGATTTTGAATTCAGGCTATAAGAGCTAGCTATCGTGATAGCTAGCACAAAAAGCACCAAATGGGGCCGCCCGTGTTCAAAGGGTTAATGTGCATACTGATCCAAAACTTTTATTTTTTCCTTTTTTAATTTTGTTACAGTCATTTTCAAGGGAAAATAAGGGTGTGTGGGAGGGGGGGGAAGTAACCCGGGAGGGGTACTCACGTATGTAAGGCATACGGGGACGTGCCGCTCCAGTGGGTCGTTTTTTCATGAGACATCCTTAGCCATGGGTAGGCTTTTCAACTGAAAAATCCTTAGACATGGGTCCTGTTTTTCTATTTTCGCGAAAATTTGCCAAAATTAGGTCTATTTTCGCGAAAATTTGGTCTAAAATGAAGCAAAACCCCTAAAAATCACCCTTAGAAATGGGTAGGGGTTTAGAATCTCCAGCGGCACACCCCCGACCAAACCAAATCCGAGTACCCCCCCCCCCCCCCCCCCCCCCCCCCCCCGGGGGAAGAAAAAAGACTGACGACCGACTGACCCAACCTGAGAATTTTAGTTCTAGTTTCTATAGTTCATAATTAAGCCATCTAATGCAAGTTTCTATAGCTCAAAACTAAGCTATCTAATCCAAGTCACCTTCACGAAGATGACCACCCTCAGGAAGTGTTTCACAGAAGAGTCAGGGATTGGAGTGATGAGGGTTATTTTTAACGATGGGAAATCTGCTCAAGACTCCATGTTGGATCTGTAAGGGTTAAAAATCTCCCTCAGGCTGAATGTGACTATAGTCCGACTCATACTGAATAGGCAGAAACAGGTCTGGAAATAGCACCTGCCCATAGCGGACAACTCTGGCGTTGGGGGCGGTGTGAAGATACAAAAGTACCACCCTGCTTGGAGGTAACATTTTGTGTGTAATGTGTAATGTGAATTACACAGGCTGGTAGAATTTCTGTTGGGCAGGTATTTCTATGAGTTACCTGCCCGACTGGCTGGTTAATTTTTTTGGAAGTTCTAACCCTGGGCAGGAATGTATACTTCAAAAGGCTATACATGTATCTAGGCTACACCAAAGACAGCCCACTTGATACAGGGCGAGTCATAAAGAACAGGCACTTTTTTGTGAAAGGCGTTTAGAGAATTCCAAGCCTGTATAATCAAATTCAATAACAGTGTAGTAAAAAGATGATGTATTTCGCTTCGATTCAAAAAAAGAATTTTGTGGCAAAAGTGACTCCACATACGTATGCGTGAGACAGATCCCTTTTTTTTCGTCGCCCTGATTTTATGGTACATGTAGCACAATATGCAGTCAATGTTTTGGTAGCATGAAAATATTGCAAATTTGACAGAAAATGAATTGCATACAAAACTTGTTTTTATGAATCACAGCCAGTGGCAAAATCACTTACAATTCTCGCATATAATTATATGTTGTGCTTTTAAAGCCCCAGTTGAACTCAACAGTGTATGACAAGTTATACAAGATACAAGAATACTGTAAAAACACTACAATTTCGCGGATACTTTATTAGAATTTGAAATTACTGCTATTTTTGCGGGCATTTAATTTCACTAATCTGAAAATGTTACTGTTACTTTTAATGCAAAACTGTAAGTTTCACAGTTATTTAATTTCGTGAATCCACACCCCTGGCGAAATTTGCAAAATTAAATCCCTCGCGAAGTTAAGTGGTTTTACAGTACATTAACAGAAGGCAGTATGCATGGGATACTAGAAAATGTGTCAAACATTATTAATAATTCATTTTTTCCCCCAAGTTATTACATTTCAGGGTCCTACGTATCTATTGAAACAATTTATTTGTTTTATTTTTACTCAGCAATCTCTTCGTGCCCCTTTAATGGCAGATTGAGAAATACCAAAGTCAAACAGAAGCCTCACAAAATCTTACATTGAGGTTGTAAGAATATTTGTGTGCGTACATACCTGATATGGATAGGTATGTCTATTGTATAACCTGTTATCCTTTTTAAGGATCAGATGGAAAATTAAAACATGCACTTATCGTAAGTTATAAAACAATAATGATGCAATGACTGCGGAGAAAAGATCCCATGTTTTAAACGTAAATGTGAACTAATATTCACTGTATACTCTTTCAAAATGACGTCAAATCTGGGCTAAACGTTCAATGTAAGCAATGCCAGGAATGGATCGATGCTAACACAGTCACTTTTATTTGTTTGTGCAAATACCTCCCTGCATACTATATCGCACCGTAATTGAAATCCCCAAAACCATAAGAATTCCTTAACGAGTGCTCAGGCAATTACTTGATTGGATTTTGTGTTGTCGCTGAAACGTTAGCCAATAACGCAGAATGGGTGAATCGGTTTATTGTAAATAAAAGACTCCGCTAATGTAACTCGAGATGTGTTGTGGAATATCAAATATATATTGGGCAGTGACTTTTACGACCATCCCGTTGGTCATTGCGCAGTGGTTTTGATAGACTTGGAGAACTCACCAGGGATGTTAGTACTTAATTTGTATGCTGATTTCCCGCAAGTAATAATTCAAATATTCAAGAAATATTCAAGAACAAATTCTTGATCCTCTGAGGTACACAGTAATAAAATGATGGAGTGATGTTGGCTTCATACTTCTGTAAAAGTGGCAAATTTAGTGAGTGTAATTTTTCTAGCTTTGCACATTTTAAACAATTTGCGTGTTTTTATTTTTGCGATTTTGAGCTTCCTTACATACAAAATGAATTTATTCATGCATTTTTGTCTTTGCGCTTGCTGATTTTAGTGTGAAAAGCGCAAACAATTCCCCTTTTGCAGTATGTCAATGTGCAGCAGTGTGCACCCAAAGGGTACAAAGTATATAACTAATCAATGAAGTACATGAAGTTGCATTTGTCATGCACTGCTGTGTTTGGCACAAGATATGCGATCTCATCTTGGCGGATGGGGCCATGTCTGAGGCTATACTATATTGTAGTAGTTAATAAAATCAGATTATTAATGCAGTATCCTAGAGATGTATGGACATTTTATTTGATTATATAGACTATAACAAAATAGTATACAATTACATGTATGTCTACAAGAAAAGAATACTGTAAGACAACTTAATTTTCGGTAGCAATTTAATTTCACTAATTTCGCTAGGAGATCTAATTCGCCAAATTCAATTGCCGCCATTTATATTATTTATAATGGTTATATTTAGGGAGATGATACAAATAAGTGTAATTAAATTGCCACACAAAGTTGACTAAATGCTAATATGCTAAATTGAGTTGCCGTGAAATTAAGTTGTTTTACAATAAACGCTGCAATGACATAGTATCTCCTAGTGCAAAATAAATAATATTATTGGGTAAGTTAGGAAACGCTGCAATGACTTAGTATCTCCTAGTGCAAAATAAATAATATTATTGGGTAAGTTAGGGTATTGCTTTTGTTCTAAAGTTATGCTCGTTTATTAAGACAAAGAGGTCATAAAATGAGTTGGACCATGGTTTTGTCAGCTATTTTTTGTACTATTTCAAATGATTGGTGTTGTATCATGCAGGTCTTTTGAGAGAGGATGTTCCGTCCCTCTCAAAAGTGACCCCAAGTTTTTTCCAAATCTTGGTTACATCTCCGTCATTCTACCACCGATTTGAACGAAACAAAGTTGATTTTGTATACGTGTGTGTAGCGGAAGGAAATTGTTTTTTTCACTAGTAACGAAAACACAAAAAATAGTCAAATGGAAACAATGTCTGGTAAGGTTTTAATAATTTAATAATTATGTTTTGTTACAGTCTATAGTGGTCAATTGTATCAGATATGTGTGGTTAAAATAAAAACCTATTGGTAAGGCTAAATTAAACAAATCTTTTGTCTCAAAGCTCTTCAGTTTTTCAAAACCTAATGCGGAATGCGGTTTTTTTTAAGGTGTTTATTTTTTAAATATCAAATATCAAAATCCTTGTAAAAGTGACATTTTTGTATTTAAATGATGTGATTTTAATTTTTTTTCAAAAAAAAAAAGAAAAAAAGAAGAAAAAAAGAGAAAGATTTTTTAAGATTTTTGTTTTTCTAATGCGCATCAATAAACTAACGCGCGCGGGAGCTTTGAGACAAATGACTTTTTTTTAAATTTAGCCTAAGCTCTTATTTTCAACATGGATCTTTTGAAATATATTTTTGGATTTGCTAAGTGCTCCAAAGTCAAAAATGTGCCTTTCCCCACAGTGACCATTGCCCATGAAGAAAAAGGAAAAAAATCAATTTCAATGAAAACAACAACAAACTAACAAAATGAAAAAAAACTGGGCCTGAATCAAACCAGTTAAATTTGGATCTTCCAAAAAGCTCGGCATCCATTTCTTCAGCTACAAGCGGTAAGACGACACTGAAGTGATAGATGACATCTATAAATCTTTAAGATTTGATCAATGTTCAGTATACTCCTAGACGATTGCATTAGATCAGTATCAATCAAATACATTCAGGAAAGATAGATTAATATTTTACAGTTTGACAAATACTCTTAAAGGAGGTCCCGCGAGCACAACATTGTGTATTATATGTTGGAAAAATAATTATCAAGCCCAAATCGCGTAGTTATATAGAACAAAACATCAGACTTATAACCAAAACAAATAAAAAAGCCGTCTAGTCTCTCAACATGCATTTTTTTAAAATTTACAGCGATTGAAAGTCTCGGTGCTGATGTTAATATTGTCGCGGACCACTTCTGTGTTTAGACCGCACACTTTACGACCATAACGCTGTATTCATTTTGTATAACTTTTGAACAAAAAATACATCCTTTTTATGGAATTATTTCAAAAACTATGTTGGTGACCCCATTTTTTGTATTTCATTCATTTGTAGTGCCTATTCATGTGCAACTTTTATTAAAATTACAACAAAATTGGCGCACAGTTTTCATTTTAAATCCAAAAATGTTCGGCCTAAAAATTCTACATCCATAGGATTGTGTAATAAATAGGAGTCAAAAATGGCTAAAATATGTGTTTTGAAATGAAGTGAATATAAGGACATTTTATTGACAAATTCTATCATGGTGCATCCTCCTTAAAACAACAGGGATGGCAATTAGTTTCTTCCCTTAAATATATCTTGAGAGCTGTAATACATTACCCCAGATAAACTTGTACTAAAGCACATAATGTTTCATGTTCTACAGGGCACTGTGGAATAGATACAATGTTGACATAATTACACTTTTCCCAGAAGCAAATACTGTGCTCGATCGTCTCAGTCTCGCAATGTCTTTGTAGCTATAACATGCATAATGTCGCTAAATGAAAATCCCTCAACATTACAAGAATTATCTTGTATCAATGACTGTATTCCGTCCTGTTCTTACATCTAGATCAAGTTTCAAATAGATCTAACAAATCTCCATAGCCGAAGCGTAAGTGGCCCAAAGACACATGTAAGACAATGCTTTCGCTCAAGTTGAACATAAATTTGTCTAGCAAATCTGGAATTGGCCTTTCATCAAGAAATATTTTAATTTCTTCAGAAATGTTACCAAGGCATTGGCCAGAGGGCCGTCTGGGCGTCATATATGAACATATATGACGTCTGGGTCTCATATATGACCGCCCGAAAATGGATGTCCTAAAAAATGCTAAAGCCGTTCAATAAACGCCCTAAATTTTTTTTTAAATTAAAGTTGTTGAATATTTGTTCACAATTTGAACCCCAAAAGGTATGCTATTTTATGTCAAAAAACACTGTTTTTTTGCGCAATATTTTTAATTTTGACAAATTTTTATTTATAATAATTCGGAGCTCGCAGCTTCCGATGCGGTCAATTTACACAGGAACGTGGATGCTCCGCTCTCGCTGCTCACTCCACTTTATTTTGGTCCCACTTTGGACACCCAACTTTCAAATCCTGGCTAAGGCCCTGAATGTTACCATTGACAAATTTTCAAATGAATTTACGAAAATCACCATAGCCAAAGCATGAGAGTGGCCCAAACCCCTTCCTCGTAGGGCCACTATTTAAAAAAAAAACTATCCAGGGAAAAATTGAATATAGAAACACTGCGTCGGCCATCTTAGCTTCGCTAAAATATTGCTATGGTAGGACTACCCAAACCCATAGTATAATTTAAAAACATACATTGGTCTGGGAAATCAAACTCTTGACTAAGATTTTCAGATTCATTCTCATCGCTCCAGAAACATACCCCAGGAAAAATAAAATGTGCTTGAAGTGCTTCAATAATAATCATACGACAAGAATTACATTTCTTTACAAAGAAGAATGTCTCTCCCCTTTCTAACATCAATATTAAATTGAGATACATCTAGCAAAGCCACCATGGCTAAAGAATGAAAATGGCCCACAGACTTACGCTTTCCCTCAGGTTGAACATACATTTGTTTGGCAAGCCTGGAGTAAAATTGTCATCAACATACATGTTCATTTCTTCAGAAACATCTTCATCCTCAAGGATAAATATGGTGCCATTCTTACACCCCCAATCTTTTTAAAATCTAGATGACATTTCAAAGAAATCTACTATAATAATCCATAGTCAAAGCATGAAAGTGGCTTTTAAGCCACTTTAAGGACATGCTTTTCCTTGTCTAACAAACATGGAGAAACATTTTCAAGATACACTTCCACATCTTCATCCTCAAGGATATATATACAGGGTGAGTCAAAAAGACTGCAATAATGGAAAGAAGACATTTTGTTTTCAATACCAAAATGAATTTTAAAACTTTTTAAACGTTGCAAGAATGATGTATTTAATCCTAACTTTGTGTGAAAAAATGAAGTCGATCGCATTTTCCGTTTGTCTTTGGTGACCCTCTTTGCTGCACAACCAAATTTACCTGTTTGTCCACGAGCACAGCGATTTTCATTTGAAATGGCGCACATTACGTTTTAATATTTGAATATCCCGCCATCAAAAAAATGGAAAATGTCAGTTTTTTATTAAATTTTAGAACATTATACGCTTTCACAACATGGGTATGATTATAATTGATTATGCTAACTCACGTGTAAACAAGAAGGATGCATCAAATTCAAATAACATCACAAATGAACTCAAGTTTCCAAATTTGAATGGGAGACGGGTTTTGCGATCTGATGCATATTTTGGGTATCTCGTGGACAAACGTGTAAAATGGGTGCACTGGTCAAAAGGTTCACCAAAGGCAAACAGGAAATGATATTGACTTCATTTTTTCACACAAAATTAGGATTAAATACATCATTCTTGCAACGTTTAAAAAGTTTTAAAATTCATTTTGGTTTTGAAAACAAAATGGCTTCTTTCCACTATTGCAGTCTTTTTGACTCACCCTGTACAATGGCGGCAGAAGCAGCAGCATTTTAGGGGCTGGGGAACAATTTAGGGGTGGGGGCATTGACATATTTAATACACATGTTCTATAGAGACTTGGCAAATTTTACCAGGGGAAGCAGTGGTTTGTGAAATTCGAGGGTGACACAACCCCTCCTCCCCACTTCAGCCGTCTATGGATATATACATGGTGCCATTCTTAACATCCCCGCCCACTCTTTTCTTTTCTTACTGTAGATAAAAATGTCAAATAAATCTACTAAAATAATAAGTGGCCCGAAGACAAATCTTTCCGTAAAATTAATCATGGATTTGTCAAGCAAACTGGGAATAAATCATTATATTATTCATATTCATTTCTCAAGAAATGTTGTCATCCCTAAGGAGTAATATCGTGCCTTTCTTCCTTCCTTTTTCATTTTCCAATTCAATCATCTTTTCTTTCTGTGACCTCCTCCCATCCAATTGAAGGTCTATGTTACACCGTCTCTCTCTATCTTCAAGACATGTGATCTGCATGACTTATACCGAAGGCTATATATTCGCAGGTCACTAACTGTAATAGCTGCCTGTCGATGTGTACATCAGTAGTTTAATCAGTCCCAAATTGGCGAGAAATGTTAGGTTTTTATATCTTCGCGCGCAAAAGTAATATTGCGTTATTATGGCCACACGCACACGATTTAGCTGCATGCACGTGTCATGCATCTAATGCACAGTGCACTTTGCCTTCATGCGTGCCCGCAGCCGTCTGTACTCATTCGCTGCAGTAAGGAAGTGTCGCCAATTTGGAACTGATCAAACTATAGTAGCTATATGTATACTCTCAATATAGCCTTAGAATTAGGTCAACAACAAAAAAATGTTGTATTGGCGAAACCAGCCCAACCCTAATTTACCCTCCAACCCTGATTTAGAAGAAAAAAAAGGAAAACGAACATCTTTGGTGCTACTCATCAACCACGAATACAGTACATAACAAATCTGACGATCGCAAATGGCCACATGATATTTTGTGATATATTTGACTCTGTGAGATCAAATTTAGTAATTTATAGTATATTTCATTTATTTTTGAAATCCGCAGCCCTACCCTAATTTTCAACGGCATGGTACGCCAAATACAACAACATTTTCCCTCTTAACTGAGAGCAGCTATTATGGATAAACCTTGACGGGTTGACACTTGAATGTGGCGCCTCCTCCTGGCAATACGGGAGCCAGGGTTAACACTTCATGAACTGATGAGAATGGGGAGGATTGGAATAATAGTGCATGTACATATTGTACAATGTTCAGTAGTCAAGAGTACTATAGTCCATGAATGAAACTTAATATACTTGGGGATCATGGTAGATATTGTCAGATTTATAGTACATGCCGGTATCCAGGCTATGCATGATTGGCTTTTCTTCGGATGCAATATGGAAAATGTGCATAGTGTTAAGTAGGGGAAAAAAAACTAAAATTATTTTGGTGAAATTATTGAAAATATTTGTGAAAATATTAGCCGTGTGATCCAATTCATTGGTAATTCTAAAAGTTACATGTACATGTATATGCACATGGAAATCTCAGACACATTTCTTTCATCCCTAAAGCGACGAAAAAAAGAAACCCTGTTTTACGGGCCAGACCGACCCATTTTAGTAGTGAAAACATTTCACGTGCAAATGAATACTGACCCAATTTTCTTTTTTTTGGGGGGTGGGGTGGTTGTCAAAAAACGGCAAAATGTTTACAGATTTTTAAAAAAATTGTTATGGTAATTTCAAGGGAAAATAAGGGGGGAAAAGGAAAAAAAATCCAGACCGACAGACCCAACCTGAGAGGTCTGTTTGCCCGTGTAACGGGAGTTTTTTTCGTCTAAAGGAATAATAATATTTATTTGGCCTTATTGGAAATATTTAAACTAATCTATGTGATCCTATGCAATGGTACCGTAATTCTATAAGCTATGCACATGGAAATCTCAGACAAATTTCTTTCATCCCTAAAGGAATAAAAATTCTCTTTGCATCCGCGTTGGGTACTGTTTCAGCGCGATGCACTTTAAACCGTCTGCTATAATGTTCCAAAACTAATGGAACGCCAGCGTAATTCAAGGAGGGTAAAAAATCAATTACTCTTCGATAATCACTGACCGCAAGACCAATGCAGCTTGTCTACTGCTATCAGTGTTAAGCATACGATACTTTTTTCCTAATCACGTTGTAACAGAATAATACAAAAATTGTACAAGATTTTCCATTGCTAATGGCATGTTGCCCAGTGCAAGGCAGTAAAATGGCGGCAATGTCTTGTTCAATGCTCCGGATTATGGAATAAGGCCAAACAAAGAAGATACCGTAGTCTGTCTTAGAAGCCCGCCTGCATTGGTATGTGGAATGAGCTACAGCGCGTAGGTCTATGCGCTGAGGCCTAAAAAAAATCTTTGGGGGGATTTTTGGAATATTTGGGGGATTTTTTGTTTTGTTTTGATTTTGATCTTTAGAAAAAAAGTGTTAAAAAAGTTTTCTGAAGCTTGGATTAGCAAAACAAAAACAAAACAAAAATTGCATACCTCATAGCCTATTTTCTAAAAAATCTTTTTTACAAAAATCGCACAGCACTAAGCTTATTTGCAAAATGTTTCTGAGACAGACTATCTTCTTTGTTTGGCCTAAGCCATGCAGTATATCCTGTTTAATGATGACACAGGTTATGAGACGTTGCAAAAGGGCACCTGTCTGCACAATCTAATCACCATCACACCCCCCCAACCCCCCTCCTACAATAATTTTTCCCCTACCCCTTTAAAAAGTATGCATATATAGTATTGTTTGATCAGTTCCAGATTGGTGAGGCCTCATTTCAGCAGTGATTTAATACAGAAGGACGCAACGCAACCCGGCCCCCCCCCCCCCAACTCATCACATAAGTTGGTAAACCATGACTGTTCTAAAAATTGCAGAAAAGGGGTATATTTTCGATTGTCAGTGCTGACACTTCATGAATTCTAAAAAAGGGGTATTTTACGAAGAGGAAAAAATAAAAACAACACAGTATGGATGGATTTAATCATTTGATTAGAACATGACCATAAACGCCTGTAACTGTTGGGAGCAACATGTTTTAGGGGGGTATTTTTCACCCCAATTTTGTCCTCGTTTTTGCCAAAAAAGGGGGAGGGGGGTAAAATTGTTGAAAAATCCTTGCAAAGGGGTACTTTGAAAAAATGAAGAACAGTCATGGTTACCAACTTTTGTGTTGAGATGGGGGCCGGGCAGAGCAACAAACGCACTGTGCATCATATGTGTGGTGGTATGGGAAAACCCGTCGGAAGTCGCTAGTGTTAATATTGAGATATCTGGGTCATACCAAAATATTTCTAACAAATGAGTTCCAAGTCAATTTTCCAACTTTGGTCCCAAGATAGAGATTATACCTTGAACTTTAGTCTCAAGGAGTTTTTTATGCAAAATTCCAGATGTTAAGTTTATTTTAGTACTTTTCTGAACCTTGTTTATCAAATTTTATGTGTAAAATGCTATGTTTACGTAAAATGACATTGTTACCATGGTAACCACTTGTGAATTCCGACAATGCATTGTAAAGATTTTGAAAGTGAAGAACTTATACAATTGTTAATAATATCGCAAAAATCTAGGTTCATATCAAAAGTCCTTTTCATATGACAAGCTATTCTGCGTGATATAACAATGTAGTTTTATTATTATTAGAGCATTTAAAATGTTTTGTGTACACCTTTGAATTGTCAATTTCAATTTTTAGTGTTGCGTTTAAACTTGCCGACTTTAAAATACTATAACTGTAGTTCTAGATGGAATTTCTGAAAAATTTAAACAGTCCTATACTCAGTAGAGTATGAAGCTCTCTGGCAAAGAAAAAAACCAAGTTGCTAGAAAATGACCATGTGAAGGGTTTTCCCATGCCACCACACATATGTGTGTGTGACCATAACCTCGTGCCACACCTTTTTATTTTATTTGAATTTATGTATGCACAAATAGAGTGCAGTAAATATACTCTGCATATTTTAGTTTCCTGGTTAATAAATACTACATGAAAGAGTGTATGAATAAACTTCATTACGTCGTGAATTTGTTTAAACTAGCATCGTTTTTCATGAATGTTGGATTCAAAAGTTGCCCCAACATTTTGCAAGACCATTGGCTACAAACAAGCACATGCCCATATTGAGATACCTTTCTTGGTTTCACTGCCCTTGCTTTGTTCAAATGCAATTATATATAGGCTCACCTATTTGGTTCGGAACACACTATACATAATCCCTGAATATTGTGGCTTAGTCTCAATTTGTTACATTCTCACAGTAGTTCCAGATTGGAAGCATCACAAAAACAAAATGTTCAAACATCAATTATCTATATTTGCCGCAATAATAATATCCATGCTACTACAGTATAATCTGGAAGAGTAAAATAAGACGGTGTCTGAGTTGAAGTAGTTTTTATTCGGTTGGCTAGGGTATGTAATTACAAACCAATTTCTAGTCTTAGCTCATATAGTCTATCTAACTCTCTCATGCATTATGCATCAATGCAGAAATAGAATTAATAAATATTTAAAACGATTGGTAATCCCAATTATATCAATTGATTAGAAAAAACATTGCGCTTGAATAGTAATTGTTGTTTTTTAAGTACAAAAACTACCCGGGGGGGGGGGCTCTCATGTATAAAAATTGTAATCATCTGTGTGAATGCACTCTCAAAACTACCCTTTATGCGGATTCTTAATTAAAGAAGGGAAAAGTGACCCTTAACAAGGATGTAGCTCGACGAATCTTACTTCTAGCAAAGGATATAGGCCCTCAAGACAGAGTTTAGACTGAAATGAACCTATGGTTCGAGTAGGAAAATAATTGTAGATAAGGCAAAAAAAAAAAGCTGTGTTGCCCTCAAGTGCCAAAAATTTTAAATTGGGTCGGTCGGTCGAAAAAAGAAGAAAAAAATCTTCTTTTTTTTAATTTTTTTTTTTTAATTTATTGTATTTATTTATTTTTTTTGCTGAAAAATATATGCTTTATGTCAAGACAAAATTGGTATAGGCCCATATGTCAATTTGACTAATGTTTCTAGTATGACAATAGTCTAAAAAACATTTAGTTAAGATTACTTATTCATTTTAAGCAAGAAATCCATGTAGTAATATTTAGACATTTTTAATCAAATTTAAAATAAAAAAAATAAAAAAAATAAAAAAATGATTTAAGGGGCAGTCGCTGAGGGCAACACAACTTTCTTTTTTGTTGGCCTAAGCTAATAAGTAGTATTTTTTGAACAACATTGACTATCCAAAGTTCCCTGCGCATCACTTGCAAAGTTTTAAAAAAAATATTAAAATTATAAAAAATAGATCCTTTAGGCGAGGAAAAAACAAACATGTTTACGGGCCCGACCGACCCACTTTTTGCTTTTTTCAAGATTTTTTTAATATATTTATTTTTAGATACTTTTTTTCTCAAATCATGTAAAATCAGCCGTTTTTTGGGCAAAAATATTTGTTTTTGTACGCAAATTTCAAACAAAAATTCCTGATTTTTGTCGATTTTGGCGATATTTTGGTAATTTTTTTTTTTTAAATTGCCCAACTAACCGACTCTACTTGACACGTACATCCGCCCGTAAAACAGGGTTGTTGTTGTTTTTTCGTCGCCTTAGGCAACAGGCCCAACTAATCAGATTTTATTAGAAATTAGTAAAAAAATGTTCACACACAAATGGATACCAACCCAACAAAATGTATGGCTTGTCAAAATATTGCTAAATTTGATACATTTTTTTTGGTCATCTTGAAGGGACAAAAAGGGAAAAGTCTGACCGACCGACTCAACCCGTGATGTCGATTATCCCGTAGAACAGGGCTTTTTTGGCATTGCCTTATCAAAAATTACCGACAAAGCAAGTTTTGAATCCAATCAATCCTGCCAAGTTTCTCATCACACACACCCACCCCCACACTATACATAGACAGAACCGTAAAATAAGACAAGAATTGGACATTCTGGTCTTCTACGTCTTTTGATAAATATCGTGACTGATGCCTGAAGCAATGATAGGATATTGGCTGGCATAGTGCATGGCTTGTGCCAATGGACAGGAAAATATACTGTACAAAAAGATATTTTTGTGCTTTTTATTTTTCACGGACTTAGAATGTTTGAAAATCTCTCTTTTGTTATTATAGTTGAGATCTTGCATTCCTTACAAAGACTTATTGGGACATTTCTGTGGATTATTATTTTTGAGTTTTGCATAATCATTATATGGTCAGCAAAGAGCGCAAAAAATAAATGCACCACAAAAATGTCCACTTTTACGGGGAGAACTGCTAAATGTACAAGACGACGTCGCACCGCTTCAGGAAATACAAGAGGCCCCCAATCAGAAGACAAACGGAAGTGTGCGTTGAGAACGGAAAAAGGAAACGGTTCCAAATTGAAAAGAAAAAATCCTACATCTAGTTCGGTTGGTCTCAACTTTTACTTTTAAATCATTTTGAAATATACGTTGATGAATATTGGTTTTTGATATTCATTGTGGATTAATACTTCTGATAGAATCCTAAACAAAATTGCAATAATAATTTTGAGTTGGTAAGTTGCTCTCCAGTATTTATGGTAAATGCCATTTTGATAGCCTGAATTCAAGGTTGAATGGTATCTTGTAAAAGTTGATCGTTGTCAAATATGAAAGCACATCTTGTTCATATTTTGAAGAAAAAAGACAACTCTTTCGGTCTTTTATTTTCCCCTACACTGGCATTCTCTTGATTACTCAGGCGCAATTACAATCACTTCATCGTGCATGATCCCGGTGTGGGGGGGGGGAGGAACTCGGATTTGGTTTGGTCGGGGTGTGCCGCTGGAGATTCAAAACCCATACCCATTTTTAAGGGTGATTTTGGAAAAATCGGTACCCATTTTTAGAGGTTTTGCTTCATTTTAGACCAAATTTTCGCAAATATCGGGAAAAATAAACCTAATTTTTGCAAATTTTTGCGAAAATAGCTAGACACAAATTGTGCGAAAATAGACCCATTTGTAAAAAGTGACCCCATTATTAGGGATTTCCAGCACAAAATCATACCCCATGTTTAGGGATTTTGTACCCAAAAAGCTACCCATAAGAGCGGCACACCCCCGTATACCGTCTTGTTGGGTGAGTACCCCCCTCCCCCCCCCCCCCCCCCCCCCCCCCCGGGTGCATGATTGAAAATTCACAGAAATCCTGTAACCAATCAGGGCCCATTTAACAATCTCGAATCATTCACAATCATCACTTAGGCACAATATCAGGCTACTAATCTCCCCCACCCCCCACCCACCCCGAAGCCTGACCCAAATTCCCTCACTTTGTGCGTCTGATTTGTTTATTTGGATGTCTGAGTTCATGTACTATGTGACACTGTATATTAAAACCAGGCGGAATTGAGCTCAGTTATGAATGTAGAATTTTTTTGAGTTTTTCATAAATTTATGATGCTAGTTATGTCAAAAAAAAAGCTGCACAAATTACAAACTTCAAATTCCATCGGCAAATAACATAAATTTTTCAATGATTTACATTATCCCTTTCTTTATTATTTACTTTATTTTATGCACATTTTAAAGGGTTTTTTTCTCATTTTCAATATTTCTGATAGTCCAAATTCAGAATTCAACAACTTCAGTTTGGAATGACCGATTTCAATGAAACAAGTGGTGTCGCAAAGCTTTACATTTTTGTGATACATCAATAACTCAAATTTTACATCCTGCCCAATTCAGCCTGGATTTGGCATACGGCGTCGCATATATCCTGATGTTACATTACAAGCATGGTATGCCGATGCAGGTGGGTTAACAAAAATGTGGCTCCCTTGGAATAAATAAAAAGAATATTCACCAGCCAATGAGGCAAGTGAGATTATGGTACCAGCACACCCTACATGAAACAACATGAAAAGTGCCATCAATGAAATGACTGTGTGGGCACATAATGTCCATCCACTCATCATATACCATGCAGCCCACTTTGACCTATACATAGTGGTTGATATTTGTCTTTTCCATCGTCTTTCCCGGTGCCCTCATCATTGCAATCTATCTATTACAACCCAATTCCCTACGGCTAATGTGTGGGATGGTGCACATGCACAGTGTTGCCAGAAAACTGGCACAAATTCTGGGGGAAAGTAGACACATTTTATTCTTAACAATTGGTTTCAAAATGGAACAATATGCATTTGTAAATGGTAGCCCATACTCAAAAATAGCACCAACATTATTATGTTTGAACATTTTAACCTACATTGATATACGTATATATGTATATTGAGTCCTGTATTTGGCATTTTACTACTAAACCTCCAACTCCATGAGACCATTGATTAATGTTGGGAAGTTAAAAGAGACTCGATGTGCGGGAGGAGAGGCGAACCCACCACATCAAAAATTACATGGACGAGTCTGACCCAAACGCCAATGAAAAAGAGAAGGGCAATCCGTGTGCAAGCTTTAATAAGTTTGACACAACTCTTTACTTTATTTTTACCATGAGACATTAGAGCAGTGAACACAGATAAATCATCAACTTGTAATATGTGGCGGGACCTACACATCACACAGCACTATCGGAGTTCCTTTAGTATACCCTACCACTGTATGTCTTCAATTGGGACTTTTAAAGAACGACCAATACACTTACACAGTGAGGAATACAAATGGTAGGGTATTCCAAAGCTTACCCGCACTATCCTCTAGTCTATGCTATGGCAAAGAGTACATATGGCTTTGCAATCAGGCATGTACAAGTACAAACAACATGTTATTCGCACGACTACTGCAACAGTACATAGTGTTTCACCAAACGACAGTAACAGCACATTACCATTCATCACTTGATGGATAAAAGTGACAACGAATGAATTTGATATATTTTAAACAATTCCAATTGGGCTAATACACTACAGACCTGGCAACACTGCACGGACTATGTCTTATGATTGACTATACTTAACACTGATGAGAAATGCCCCGATCAATTAAACTCATCTATGTTTTGCCTTCACAGTGAAAAACATGTTTGTATTACAATATCCACCCAGGGGAAAGGTATGGTGCAGAATGCAAATGTAGAAAGTGCATCTTTTGCCATCAAATCAATTTCAAGACGTAAATCCCATCAATTTGAACTCTGATTAGGATGCGTGATGTTGTACGTGTGCACGGGTATTCATTTTAGAATCGGTTAAATTGATAGATTAGGATTTCCATCTTGTTTGATTTGTGCTTGAAACTTGATTGATGTAAAAAGAATAGATCAAGTCTGAGGCAGTACAGGGATGGAATAAAGGTGGGTCCTTATATAATGCTACTTCATTTTTTTTCTCATTTCCATTCTGGCTCATAAAATTAGCTTAAAATCCAAATTATTCATTCTTTTTTCCCCAACTTGCCAGGTTATTTTTCTGCGATTTGCATCTTTTGCAAAGGTACGATAATTGTCGTAAACTATTATGTTAACGTTTTAGGGAAACACAATCCGATATTCGTATGACTATATGTACGCTTCCAAAATGTTCTTTAACAAATACTTGCATCACCTTTAAGATGTTCCAGCAGAGTATAGTATATCAATGAACTCGCAATATTGCACACAAAGTATATACCTGTACTACATGATACATGTGTAATGATACCGGCAGATGTTATCTACCTTGATTCGTTATGGTAAGAATCACAATGAATAATACATTTATCAATTTCAAAACCTCTGCTGGCAGGCAAGTCAGTGGTGGAAGTGCATAGGTGTGTATTTGTAGGTGTCTTCACTCAACACTGCACACGGTTTATCAGGCAATAAATAGCCGAATAAGCCGTATTTAAGGTTAGAGGCCCGGCTTAAACCATAAAATCTTTAGAACCAAATAATGGCTATTTAACTGTTTTAACAAATTGCTGATCCAAATGTGGTAACAAATACATTTATGGACTTATTCATCACATGGTCTCAAAAATTTCCAGGGGTTCGAATTATCAAAAAAATATCGGACAAAACCTGATGAAAAAATATACCCTGCCTTGGATCTTAGCGAGGATTTTGGTATTCCCTATTATATCTGTCTTCAAAGAAAGCTGCCCATGTAAAATTTGTCTGATCTGAAAACTAACCATAATGCATGTCACAAAGCCTCCTGTCATAACTGAAATTGCATGAGGGCTGAGTTATCTTGCACATTGGATAGTAGCCATGGGTTTGTCAGTGTCAATCACTTATACAGTTTCCATCCAGGCCTAGCAAATCACTTTCCATAGGCCTCTCAGTGGCACAAGTACCATCCCGTAGCAATTAAAGACATTACAAATATTGTAATGATGTCAACCGTGTTTTGTTAAACACGTTGTTTAAAAGATAAACTTGTATTTAAATTAGACACACGTTTAGTTAGACACGGTTTTAAGCTAAAACCATGTTTAGTACGAGAATACGGCCCAGAATGTTTCCGAATTCCAAAGTGTATCGCATTTACGAAATAGGTCTAACCTTAGGAGATAGTTTTAAATTATTAATACATCTTAATGATTAAATTTCCAATGAATATCAATTTATTCTATACTTATATTTATATCAAATATTTCTCAGGAACGACGTCATCATTCGTTGAAATTACGCTATAAAAAAACCTGTTTTATTCACTTAAATGCTTATGCATTTATTTTCAATAAATTAAAAATAAACCTTTAAAAAAAAGATTTAATTTTTTTTTAAAAATGATGTCAACGAACACATTTGTCGAAGCATACTTTGTCATCCCGCCATAGCTTCTTTTGTCAGGCTTTTTTACATCACATGTGAACCTCGGTGGGAATATCCATCATAACAGTCAAACATATTACAGATACACGTTCATAATGCGCTCAATACTGGTGAAGAACCAATGCATCATACATGTGGCAGTATTGATCACTTGCATGTTATAATGTTTTATATCATATTATAATATAATAAAAAGCAGTTTACCAACCCACTTGCATGTTAACAAATTCACATTGTATATATATGAGATCTGTCATCACGAAATGAGAGTTAAGTCAGAAAATTTAATTTTGAGGTTTCTCCAGATTCAGAATACTCAGGAAACAAGCTTCAAAATGATATGCAACATGTCACAATTGCTCAAATTTTGTCCTGTCAAAATTCCAATTGAAGTTGCAAAATGTCTTTGTTTTCTATTGATTTTTGGCATGTTCATTGGACTATATCTCCTAATGCATACTGGCGACTTAATGCTCATTTTGTGGTGACAGGTCTCATATACACAGTTTACCAACACACTTGCATGTTAACAAATTCACATTGTATATACACAATTTTTGCAATGCACTGTTCTTCATGCGAGGGCAATGTCTTTCTTCATGTGGGTTGGTGGGATACACACATCAAAAATGTATATGGTGTAGAATTAGCCCCCCCCCTCCCCCCCCCCCCCCCCCCTCTCCAAAAAAAAGAAAGGTCTGTCTCACGTACATTTTGGGAAATTGCTATGCGATATGCGTTTTTAAAAAACAACAACATAAAAATGGTAATTCTAATTTTATTGTGTTTTTGGCCCACCTTTCGGAGTTATGCAGCACATACTTATGCACACAGGGTATGTGAGACAGATCCTTTTCTCTTCTTGGCCTTAGCTCCTGCCAACATATGAAGACAAATATTGCGCTCTGACAGTTTTAACTCATCATCAGTCACTCAATGTACATTTGATAATGTCCAGGCAATCGATACAGCAGCATAATGTAGAAAAATCTTTTGCTCCTCTCATCTGGTACCTCGTTTCAACTCCTCCTTACTACATCCGCATAATTAATAACAGTAGCAGTGGGAAATCTGCGCACCCCGTCTAATTACTAATCATATGCACTCTCATGGGCCCCCTCAGTGGGGTTTGACTAGGAATTTACTTTCTGCTGCATCTCAACAAAAAAACTCAAAAAAACATTGTATGTGCTTTCGAAAGATGACAGGACAGTCTGTATAGGAACAGAGCCCATGCCAACTCCATGCATTGTATACAATACACATGCTGTCTACTGAAGATATTATGGTCCTAAAAGGAAAAGACCAAACCGATGCTTATGGATACACATATGTGACCAGTCGCGTCAAAAAGGACATGTTGTCGGCAAACACTGTTCTGAGATAGAGGCCAATATATTTGGTGAAATATAAAGAAAATAATAGAAATAAATATGCTTCTTCAACTCATATCTTGTGATTTAAAAGTCCGATCACCTTCAACATGGTATCATTTTCAAGCTTAAAATGTGTTCTTTCAATGGATGACAATAACTCAGAATTGACTCATGCCACCAACATGTCCATTTTGATGTGACGGGTCACATTATGCTATCTACTGAAGATACCATGGTCCAAAAAGGAAAAGAGACCGAACCAATTTTTATTCAATACAATACACATGCTATCTACTGAAGATAGCACAGTCCTATAAATGGGTTAGAATCCAAACCCATTTGATGCATAAAATGTGATAAGATTGTATTGTCATCCAAATCAACTTCATGAACCGTGAGCCGGAAGAAAGTTACATTGTTAATGAGCGACTATAACAATCAGCTTATAATGATAATAATAATTATAAGCAGCTTATAATGAATGACATGCTACAAAAACATTATGACGTAAAACTGGAAGCTTGCAGCCAGCATCACAATAGCAGCACTAAAGAGAGATTTGATTTCTTTTCATATGTTGTAAACCTTCAGATCATTTAGCATTTAAAATATAAGTCCTTGAACATAATGAGCTATTGTATTTGTGCTGCCAATCACAAAACATCATCTCATTATTTTGTTCTGTGTTAACTTCAGTAATGTACTTACTATATTACTTTACAATGGTTTTAAATCAACTTAATTTCTCCTTTTATTATAATTAGTATAAGGTTTGCATCTGGTATCTTCAGTAGATAGCATGTATAGTGTGTGTATACTGTATGACCATTTTAAAAATAAAAATAATTCAATTTTTTTTTTTTTTTTTTTAAATTGAAAGAAGCACACAACAATAAAGTAAGATGATGAAAGGTGATTTTGAGTAGTATCTGCTTTTTAAAAAATCTTTAAAACATGTTTTTGTGTAGTATCTCCCTGTAAATTTAAAAAAAAAATTAAAATAAAAAAAAATCCGACCGTCCGACCCAGACTCTGGCCCTGAAAGGGCAAGTCAACTTTTTTGTTGTTGGCCCAATTGCCAAAACGTGGCACCCATTTATTTGGTCGGGACACACAGGTCAACAGTACCCTGGTTTCACTGTTGGCAACAGAACACGAATGAAAGTGTTTATGGGCTCTTTTTTCTCTTCTTAATCTGTATTTTCTTCAGTAGGAAGCACATGTATTTGTATTCATGAAAATGGGATTGGTTTCTATCTCCATTTTAGGAATGCGATATCTCCAGTAGATAGCATGTGTATTGTATGAATACAAATTGGCATGATCTCTTTTCTCAATAAGAACTGTGTTATCTTCAGTGGAAAGCATGTGCTTATGGGCTTGGTGTTTTACCCTTTAGCACAGTGCTATCTATCTTAGACAGCATGTGTATTTTATGCATACATTTTAGCTTGGTCTCTTTTCCCTTTACAGTGTAGGACTGTTATCTTCAGTAGACAGCGAACGGAGAAAGTGTAGCGAACGAAGTGCAGTGGATCATGGCATGGGATCCAGAGGCCTTCTTAATGTTTTTTAGGCTTTTTTAATGCACTTTGAGGGTTCCTGCCACATAATTTCTTGTTTTATGAGGCAGTTTATAATGATTTTATCCACAAATTGTTGAAAAATCAACCAAAAAACAAAATAGAGTGCCTGCTGAGATTGTGAGTGCTGGGCGGGTCCGGCGTAGCTAGAAGACAGCATGTGTATTGTATGCATACAAATGACCTGGTCTCTATTCCCTTTATGGCTGTGCTATCTTCATCTTCAGTAGATTACATGTGTATTGTAGTGAATACAAATTAGCTTGGTCTCATTCCCTTTTAGGACTGTGCTATCTTCAGTAGACGGTATGTGTGTATCCATAAACATTACCTTTGTCACTTCTTTGTTTTAGGACAGTACTATCTTCAAATAGCATGTGTACTGTATTCATACAAATTGGCTCGGTCTCTTTAGCCTTTAAAAACCATATCTTCAGTAGACAGCTTGTGTATTGTATGGATTAATTTGGCATGGGCTCTGTTTCTCTTTGAGACTGTGTTGGCTTGGTCTCTTTTCCCTTTTATGAATAGTGCTATCTTCAGTAGATAGCATGTGTATTGTATTCATGACTTTGGCATGGGCTCTGTTCCTATACAGACTGTGCTGTCATCTTTTGAACGCACATACAATGTTTATTGAGGTGATTTTTTGAGATGCAACCGAAATAAATTTCAAATCAAACCCCACAATTCTCAACCTAGTACATGCGGCGCGGACTAACAACCACAATTTACAAGAAGCCCCCTGACCACTTTAATGAATCCATAATCTTATTCTGATATTACAGTGATTAAACCACTAAGCTGAGAATCCTCAACCAATATCGGGTTTAATCCAATCTGTCCCACACATCTGAAGACTGTGAATATATAACCTGCGGGCTATGATGAAATAGAGCAATTAATTGAGTTGCTTATATGCTTGGTCAGATCTAAATGAGACATTAAAGAAGGCTTCTGGAATATGATTTACTACAATTGCAGGAAGATTTGACATTCCCCTTTCGCCGCATCTCGTCGGCTGAATGCAAAATGGTCGTAAGTGACATTTTGGGTAAAATTGAGTTTTCTATTTTTATTAATATTGAACATACAGGTAAATACACAAATTTTAAGTAAATGGTATAGGTCTGAAATCGGAGTAGATACATTTTTATAAAAGAAATATGACATAAAAAAACAACGAAATACAAAAGACATTTCTCCTGAAAAATGGTCAAAATGTCACTTACGACCCTCTTGCATCCAGCCGACGATCTGATTTGAAGCATGTTGTAACCTGCTTCAAGACCAAACAGAGGACAATCAACATTTAACAAAATGCTCCGGTTTTATTTGCGTTGAATCAATTGGATTCTTAGACGTCTAACTATGGCTTCATGGATCACAACCCTTGGAGCGGGACATTATTTGGAAACACATCTATCTGATTGACATGCCAAAATAAAGAAACATTTGAATCTATGAATTAATGAATGGAACTATGAATGATACTAAACAAGCATTTATCTTTTAATTCATATTTTATACTGAAGCTGCAATTGTGCTCTAGTATTTATGACACATTTATTCACTGTTTTTGTTTAGGTAGATGGATTGCTTAATAAAGACCCATTGCCTCACTCTGTGATATATTTTCAGCGCCAATACAGTGTTTTAATTAACTAGAATTCAAATATAAGAAAAAATATGATCAAAATGAATAAAATAATCTTGGCATAGAGAATATAAAAATATAAAACAACTTGGAAGTTGCAAAAAACATAGGTCATGACTTTCATTTTAAGGGTAATAAAAATGGTTTCATGTAATACCAACAAAATAAAATACAATACCAACATTTGTGACGCCAATACAATACCAACATTTGTGAAGCCAATTCCGAGTAAGATCAACCATCATCTTAGGAAGCCCTAACTCTCGTTAAATATCTCTATACAGGCACCAATTTTCTAAAATCATGACTCTTGTAGCTGTATTTTCCGCCCACATATTAGTGAGTACTCAGGTATAATGTTGCAAATAATGTCCACGTATTGCAGGTTTCTAAGGGCTGTGGGATGGATCTAACTGACTCATCTAAATTTGACACAGCAATTTCGTGCATGTATATATATTGCTCATAAATACTGACTAGTGAGTGCATCATCGGTTGCATACAGGTCATCAACGTCATCATTTATTCATAATTTCACCGTTTGCAATTACCTCTTAAAAGCATAACGAAACATAATCTTGAATCTTAATTTTATGTATCAGCATCGTAACCAGGGTCTTCAATTTGGGTTCATGAGGGGGTGGGGGGGGGGGGGGGGGGGGGGGAGCAGACCTGTGATCAATGGGGTATAACTGACTATTTTTGTATGTTTATATACATAGAGTTTGTAATTTCATTTGGGGCATCAGGAGGAAAGCCTTCTGGCAGGGGAATTCCCCCTCTAGTTATGCTCCTATTCTGTATTCAAAGTAATAGAGAACTTAGGGGGTCACCCATCAGTTTTGCCATTTTAAGTTACGTATAAACCATCCTCAATTTCCAATATTCCTTTTAAGAGTATTCTTACATATTATGATATATCTGTACATACCCAACAGATAGTTCTTGATTTACTGCATACATAACTTGGGGAGGGAGGGTGTCAAAAGTTACGTAGGTTTTGTACGCAAGTGAAATTGACGATAATATAGGACGCTTTTTAAATTATTTGGTTTGCTGTATGTATATCCAATGCCCTATAACTGAATGATGAAATAAAATTTAAGATGAACGAACAATTAAGACATATCTATCTTTTCAAAGGTTCATTTTCATTATTATGTTAACTAACACCATGATGACCCCGAGAACTGATAAACCCTTCTAACAATGAACATTTCACCATCACTCAAGGAGAGGACAATATATACATTCAATATAAAAATAAACAGAACTCTCATGAATTATTAGCATTATCAGGATTTAATACTTGTAGTGGTAGTGATATTCACGAGTAACTAAAACATACATGATTCTTAGTGTAGAAGAAAAACAAGCAAGTTTCTCTACCAGGTAAGCTGATTTTAAAGGTGTGAGTCAAAATGATCTTCAAACCTCTATCATGTATGAGGAGGCTGAGCTGCCAACACAGAGTACTGTTCAAGGCAATTTATGGAATGCTCAGATGTTCTCAGATGTTCAGATCTAAACACAACACCAAAAGTAAGTCCCCCCCTAAACAATTCGTCATAACATCGTGAGATAAAACATTTTATTAATAAAACTTAATCAGAAATAATTCTATGACTGTTTCCTAAGTGATGTTTGAAAATGAAAGATTTCCATTACTTCATGGCTGAATGAGCTCAAATGGAAGACAAAAACTGCCCTTCTCAAAAGTCACAAAAGTTTATGAATTGCTTCTCACTAATGGAAAAGTACCCGTGGCTGAGCAAAATTTACTGTAATGTGTAGTCAATTCATGATCATTCAGCCATGTAAATCCCATTCTTGGCTCAGATATTAGCATAGTGAGTTGTGACTTTTGAAAAGGGCAGTTTTTGTCTTATTTTTGAGCTTATTCAGCCAAGAAGTCATGGACATCTTTCATTTTCAAACACCACTTAGGAAACAGTCATAGGATTATTTCTAACTAAGTTTTATTGGTATAATGTTTTATCTTACGATGTTATGACGAATTGTTTAGGGGGGGACTTACTTTTGGTGTTGTGTTATTATATCGCAAAAAAATATCCATATTCGTGACATTTTCAGGAATAAAAAACTGATCACAAATAAACCTTTTCACCAGTTCTCATTGGTTTACTTCCGTTAAATTGAATCCTTCACACACAAGAAGAACCTTGCCCACTTATCAACCGATAGCAAATGGTTCCCGACATCTCGACAGCTCCACATGGGACCATCAGTAAGGACTAATCATCGCAGAGAGAAACCAACACCTTAAGGGAAATTAGAATAGTCCTTAGGGACCCGCTGAGAAAATAAGTCTAACCAACCTATAACACTTTCCACACAGCTATTAGTTTTACCATTATATTCAAAACAGATTTTTCAGAGACCTTTCTCAACTTTCAAAGTCTTATCATAAGAATTACTGAACCAATACTAGGCATATTTGTACTTATTTGAATGCATTTCTCATAGTGATTCCAAATATGGTGATGAAATTCAATAATTTTGACATTTTTGAAACATTTTGTGAAATTTTGGAACTGTAGTCTGCAGACAACTGCCGCGTGGAAAGTGTTAAGATGGGCCACGTTTAGATGGTTGTGTGCATGTATGTACGCTGCTGGCTCAATAATATTTGTAATTTGTGGAGTTGATGCGGAGATGGGGAAATGGGACAGATTAACAAACATATTTATATACTTAATATTTAATAAGTATTTATTGAAAGTGTATTTGGTATGCACTTCAATATTTGTAAATGTGTAGTTTACCAGTCTTTCTTCTCATCACCTTTAATAATTTATCACCTTTCTTAGGTTGCTTTTTAAGTTGATTTGTAAATTACTTAGGGAATTTACATATCAATTGTTTTGCTGCAAATATAATTGGGTAGATTGGATTTCAACAATCTATTAATTAAAATTAATAATCAGCTACTTTTTTGACAGGATAATGTTTCAGAATTAATTATGATCTGCTTCAAACTGCCATATAATTTTTCATTCAATATTTCCATTTACAAAATAGTAATCCAACTATGATTTTACATGTGGTACAGCAATGCAAAAAAAATGCTGGGAAAAGTTAAGCAAATTGCGGGTCATAAAGCCTTAGTGGAAACACTGACCATGATGCTTCCCCCAAGGCTCTGTCAGTTCAATATAATCACTTCTGTTATTATTCCAAGTTCCAAGCCTTGAAATAAGAAATGAAAAGGGCAGGCAATTTAAGGCAATTTGAAAGGGGCACCAACTTTATCCTAGGCCATTATGCACTTTTGAGTGGAGTAATAACAGCCAGAAAGTGAGGGCATCAAGGCTACTACAATCTTGGAAAAAAGTCCTTGGAACGCGAACGCTGAGCTGAGCACACGTGCTGGGTATTGTGTGCATGTATTGATACTTAGTGTCTTCTGTAATAAACGGAAATTGTTCAAATGAGATTTTTACTTCCCCACCCCCCATCGATCAATGTTGGGACACTCTGGCAAGCTGCAGGAGCCATTGGCCTTGGTCAACATTGTACGGGGGAGTGGGGGTGACACTTTTCCGTTAATCACACGCAAGTGTTCCAAGACTTTTTTCCAGGATTGTATAAGAGGAATGCAAAATATTTGATCTAAATTTGGTTTTTCTGTCATAAATCAAAAACCGAATGTCGTATGAATCTCATATTACACACGATTTGAGTAAACAATAGGGGCATCACAAATATAATACAAATGATGACATGGAATTAATTTTATTTAGGGAGTGGTCACTGAAAACAATTATGTATGTCATATTTAACTACAATTTGACCCGTTTCTTGATCCCGCGCGTAATAATCTGATGTTTATAAATCAATCAATCAAAAGTATAAAGTTCTTGCTGAGAAATTAACATGTTTATACTTTTAATAATGTTATCACATTGCCTATTTGTTTGTTATTTGAAATATGAAACTATACATTTACACTTTCCACGCGACAGGTGTCTGCAGACGACAATCCAAAATTGCACAAAATGTTTCAAAAACGTCAAAATTATTTAATGTCATTTTACCAATATTTGGAATCACTTATGAAATGCATTCAAATAAGTACAAACGTGCTTATTATTAGTTCAGTTATCCTTGAGATAGACATAAAAGTTAGACAAATCTGTTTTGTACCGTGGTTAAACCAATAGCCGCGTTGAAAGTGTTAACATTTGCCGAGCAGTAAACGTTTATTTGCAATACTATTCCTATCTATTGAAGATAGCTCATAACAGAAAAAAGGAAAAAAAGCCTCGCCATGAATGCGACTCGAACCAACGCCAAGCAGGCTATGAACAGATAAAGGGTGCCAACGAGCGCTCCTATCCACTCGGCCAAGCGGTCAGTGCTTACACAAGCGTGGATTTGTTTTATTATACATGTTATAGTAATGCATTATTGCAAAGTGTCACACACTTTACAACAGTTTACCATCAGTTTACCATTGGGACATTTTGCTTAAAATAGGCAATTAAACGTTTTTTTCTTACTGCCTTTGAGTTATCAAGATATGCATATGTGTTAGCTATACCAATCATGCATGTTGTAACTCCGAAATATAAGCCGCATTGGTCACATCTACGCATTTTGATAACAGTTTACCATTTAAAATGAAAACAAAATATGTATAATAATATTATACTATAGAAACGACGGTAAAGTGTTCAATGAACACGCGTTTCAAGGCAACACTTTACCATGCACTTTACCATACACTTTACCATTACGGTCCCAACTCGTCTGATGATTTCTTTGTGAATAAAGCTAAATTCATTTATCGCAGCGCTATTTTAATCAATAAATACAATAAAATATACTACTTAAATGGTTTATTTATGTATTCACGTATATTATATATTACTTAAATGGTTTATGTATTCACTTATTTAGTTGTTTGGGTTGTTTTTGAGGATGAGATTGAACTGAAGGCCTATAGATAATATTATCGTCGTGCTTACTCATCTGACTCATTAGCCCAGTTGACTAGAGCGCTGGTCTATAACCATCCAGAGGTCCCAGGTTCAAATCCTGGATGTGCAATTTCTTTTACTGACTATCATTTATAATTTGTGGAGTAAGAAGAAACATTTACTCATCATCCAACCATGTCCAACTATTGTTTTTCCAATTATTTTCAAATATTTCCAAAAAATAAATGCCGACAGTTTTGAAAAATAATGTGTAAGAAAAAAAAGTAATATTTGAAAAATCCATAAAATAAGGGTTTGTGAATAACGTGTCGGGAAAAAATACCAGCAATTTCAAAATGTTCAAAATAAATTCCAAAAACTGTAGGCAAAAACACCCTTTGACAATTTGAGCCAAAAAATGTTGGTTAATATTAATATGTGGACATGTAGAACTAAATCCAAATGTAGTTTTTCAAAAATTCTTTTGAATAAAAACAGCCCAAAAAGTGTACGTATAGGCCTATGAACATTCGAGCAGAAAAAAAAGTGTTTTGAAAAAAGGTGTTTTTCTTGCATTTTTTCTTGGTGATTATTGGGCCGGGGGATTCATCGTCCCTTTGCAACACAAGTGATGCAAAACAACGACCGCAAATAAAAAAATACATAATAACAGATGGGCATAATGAATAATGAGCATCTATTATTATATTACAACCCGTTAATGCAATACGAAAGATAGCTGTCGAATCTGTCAAACAGAAGTTACTGCTATCTACTGAAGATAGTTATTTACAAGTAGGCCTAAGTTGTTTTACAATTATTTGTGTTACTTTCAACCCTATATATAGATTCCGTTACTTTTAGATACTCTTTTGCATATCTAACAATACATGAATAACTCTCGTAGGAGTATCTGAAAACGCCACATTATGCATTGCAATAATGGCCAATTATTATACATCTTCGAAATGCATTAGTTAGTATAGGCAATTGGTTTCACTGAACGTTCTCGTATTAAATGAATGTCTTTATTAAAAAAAAATACTGGGGATGCCAAGCCTATGGTCCCCTGCCAAATACTGTGCAATTTGAGATACATGTGACATTTAGTTTTTGAGATGTGATAGAAAAACCAAATTTAGATGATTTTTTTTGCAATCTGCGTATACAATCTTGGAAAAAAGTCCTTGGAACGCGAACGCTGAGCTGAGCACACGTGCTGGGTATTGTGTGCATGTATTGATACTTAGTGTCTTCTGTAATAAACGGAAATTGTTCAAATGAGATTTTTACTTCCCCACCCCCCATCGATCAATGTTGGGACACTCTGGCAAGCTGCAGGAGCCATTGGCCTTGGTCAACATTGTACGGGGGAGTGGGGGTGACACTTTTCCGTTAATCACACGCAAGTGTTCCAAGACTTTTTTCCAGGATTGTAGTTGGGGCATTGAAGGCAATTGCCTTCGATGCCTTTGATTAATTCAAGCCCTGCCAAGTTCTGTTCAAGTAGCCACCTCACTTATAGTACCAAATAGTCAACTTAATTCAGAGACATTCAATATAAATGCAATTTTATATCTTGATAGCCATACATAAATGCAATATTATGTATGACTATCAAAATATATGGATACTTGTCATAACACTAAACATATTTATATTGGGTGAAAGACAAATATAATCCGTATGCACCTCATATTAAGCCGAACACTTCAAACCCATATTGACCTCCTCTTTGCACTTGGTTATGAACAGGAGATAGGTTTTGATAATTTGTAGTTTTAATACATTTCTGTTTACTAGAATTAGGGGTGGCATTTATCTAAGCTTGTGAGTGGGTGGTGGTGTTTCTATGAGAGTAAAGTCAATTTACAAGATTAGTGTCCATTTAGCACTCACTTCCATCATAATACTGAGTCGAAATATAGATGGCTGTTCATTTCTGCTATCTACTGAAGATAGCGCAATGGGCTGGCAGTTTAGTTGCGACTGGGTTAGGAACCACTCTACACTACTCAGGAATTTGTTCTATGTGGGGACACGACCAGAATGTACAGAAGAACATGATACCTTGTATGACTAGGGACCTACGAGCAAATAAGTACTGTGTCAGTACACTCGGAAAGATCAATGTTTAACACTTTCAACGTGGCTATTAGTTTTACCATAATATCCAAAAGATTTTTCAGAAACTTTTCCCAAATTTCAAAAGTCTATCTCAAGGATTACTGAACCAATACTAGGCATGTTTGCACTTATTTTAATGTAGTTCTCATGGTGATTCCAAATATGGCGATGAAATTCAATAATTCTGATATTTTCAAAACATCTTGTGACATTTTGGAACTGTCGTCTGCAGACGACTACAATGTGATATGACCTTAACTAACGAATCGATAGTAAGACTGATGAACATCACATTTAGCTTCTCTGACGAGAGAAATTGGATACACTTGAGGTTGAGCAAACAAGTTTCAATATGATAACTGGTAAGGCAAACACCAGCGAGTGTTAATCAAACATCAGGTAAAAAAATGTGGGGGTTGATGAATTTGTGATATTCAACTTAATGGGTGATATTAGGTCTCTATGGCAATCCATTGTAAACTGTTCAAAAAAAGTTTGGAATAATTTTCTAGCACAAGATTTTCAAATACCCCGGGATATGTTCATTTAAGTGCTATATATCTCATGTAAAGCTGATGTGTTCATCTTTACAATGATACCACATTTGAAGCAATCCCTTGCTCCAGCGCCAGTGTGCCAAAATCAACACTATTTCGTGCTCAAAAGAACATCTTTGTTGTCGGTTCAAATTTCTTGATCCATTATTTGTGACAATTCATTTTGTAGCAATTAATAATAAATTATGCTCATGCTTCGCTGACGATTATTACACACACTTTAATTGATTTATAGTTAATGTAAGCTGAGATCGATTGTTGCATTGACAATGAAACTATACAGATATGTCAGTATCATATATCTACATCATGCTATCTACTGAAGATAGTAATATTCACAGACCTCTGGCTACTACTGTCATGTCTTTTAAGGTATCATTTCTCTTCATACAAACTCTCATTCTAAATATGAACTGCCACCATACTAATTCACTGCATCCATGGTAGTATCAGTGGCTTAACTATTATAGTTTGATCAGTTCCAAATTGGCGAAGCCGCCTTACAGCAGTGAATGAATACAGAAGGACATAGGTGTGCATGAGCACAACAAGTGTACTATGCATCATAATGCGTGACGCATGCTTGCTGCGAAAATCGTGTGCGTATGGCTATAACCGTGCATGTACAGGGTGGTCCAAAAAAAACTATACCCAACTTTGGAGGCCATTTTCTCCTAGATGATAAAATATTTCAGTAATTTGGTTTGCATATTATTAAAGCATATATCGTTGCGCATTATTGGTGAAAATAGGGAAGATATTACATTATTATTTTTTGAGATATTGCTATTTTTAGCGAGTATGTGTAAAAATGGCTTTTCCACGGGAGCTGTCAATGCATCAACATGTTTGAATATGATATGACAATGACACACCTTTGTATTCATTGCACAGTTGACAATGACAAGCACACCTTATCAAAATTCTTAACTGCTATAATGGGTCTTGGGTCATTACATTATTGTGTCATATCATATTGTCATAAAAGTGCATATCATGTTGATGCATTGACAGCTTCCGTGGAAAAGCCATTTTTACACATACTCGCTAAAAATAGCAATATCTCAAAAAATATTAATGTAATATCTTCCTATATGCTTTAATAATATGCAAACCAAATTACTAAAATATTTTATCATCTAGAAGAAAATGGCCTCCAAAGTTGGGTATAGTTTTTTTTGGACCACCCTGTATGCTTGGATTACTTTTGCGCATGGAGAGATAAAAACTTAACATTTCTCGCCAAATTGGAACTGATTAAACTATAGAAAGGAAAGTGTTCCACAATCAAGATTATTCAGCCTATGGAAACTAGTTGTAGCGGAATAATTTTGCAGATTATTTCATTGGTTGATGCAATTGGTTCCAAGACTAAATCTTCCCTCCCCTGCCCCGCCCCCTCCGTTGAAAAAATCCTAGCTTTGCCACTAAATGCCACTGAAACTGGAACTTTTTCTGATTTCTGATTTCTTCCATTCAATTTCTATTGTTTTTTGATCATATTTGTATTAACTTATGATGACTGATGGTGAGGGTAAGATAATATGAATGAATTTAATTCAAATGGTTCTATTTACTTGATTTACATGTACAAGCAATATCACAGAGTTAAAAGTTTTCCAGAGAGCTATATAAAATGTCAACTTATTCAACAGTATATGGAGAGTTCAAAACTCGCCAAACCGCTAGGAATGTTCTTAACCTTTTCATACTAATAAAACGTTCAAGTTTATATGAGAAACTGTAAACCCTTATAACGAACAGATTTCAATAAAATGGCATGGCAAAGTGACATGCCAATATCATTGTCATTTATTTGATGAACGCACTCAACTTTCGAATGCTTACACATATTTTTTTCTCTCTCTTATTATCAAGTTTATTATCAGAAAAGACTTTCCTGGACTTATGAATCTACTTTGACTGTATTTTCCTTTGAAAACCCATCACAGAACTTTACTAAATCATCGGAAATCTGCTTCCAATTTAAGAAATTGTTCAACATATTTGTTTCGATTTTCATCAAACAGCATTCCGTAGGGGTCTTCACTTGTGTACAGTTGCGGTCGTAACCCGAAACACGGTGTCAAACCATGAAATTCTATTTATGAATGAAAAAAACACTCAGAAAAAATTTAAAATATGCGAATTTGGAAATTTCACAGATTTTCACTCACTGGCGCTAATTATGGTAAATCTTTGTTGTTTTGTGGCAAATTTGGTACCAAATTGTGCCAAAAATATTCACATAAATGACTATTTAGCCTGTTTGGTCAAAAAATAATTGGAAGTCACTCTATAGGACACAAACAAAGTGTATGACTTTCTTGAGCACTTTTTGATGTTGATGATTTTTCTTCTTTAATTTCTTACCTTTTATTATTTTATATATTTTATTTATACATTATCAAACAAACTACAAAGAAGATGACATTGTCTGATCATCTTAACACTTTCCATGCGGCTATTAGTTTTACCATATAAAAACAGATTTGTCAGAAACCTTTCCCAACTTTCAAAGTCTTATCACAAGGATTACTGAACCAATATTAGGCATGTGTGTACTTAATATAGTAATGCAATTCTCATGGTAATTCCAAATATGGTGGTGAAATTCAATAATTTTGACATTTTTGAATCATTTTGTGAGATTTTGGAACTGCTGTCTGCAGAGGACTGCCGCATGGAAAGTGTTAAAAAAAGAAGTAAAATGGAAACTGCAATATACTTTAAATCATATTCCTCAAAATTTCAAAATTTCAATCTTACGGCTTATGTCTTTGTTTTTATAGAACTACATCAATTTGGAATCTTTAGTGCATTTACTTTTAAAACTAAAATCTTTATAAGCCCGTGGGCGAATGGCTTACTTTTAAATATTACATTTGTCTTATCAAAATACACTTTGATTCACAATGCAAACACGACATACTGAAAAAGTGGTAATTTTGTGCGCGATTAATTTTTCGCGCTTTGCAGATTTGCAACTGCTTTGCGTATTTTTAAATTCGCGATTTGTATTTTCATCACATAGACCGATACAGAAAAGAAATATATTTGTGTGCTATTATTTTCGCGGTAGCTGGTTTGAGCGCATAAGGCGCGAAAATAGATGTAGCGCGAACATTCGTACTTTTACAGTAAGCCGTGTATTGCTAACCAGTTAATGGGGCTGAAAGGGATGTTATAGATGTTGACTTTAAAAATCATTATTATGAGATGACTAGAAGTCAGTCGAATACTGTATTCGTCGGCATGATTCTGATCGGCTCATTTTTGGTGCGTTTTGTCCGTATGTGTTGTGTAATCACGGTACAGTTACTGCGTTATAGCGTGGTTAGTTTGTGAAAATAAAATTTAAAAAAGTAAGGGTGTGGGTTGGAAGAAACTTTAATATGTTGTATATTATATTCATACCTACTGCATGAAAATAATTTTGAGGTCCAAAATAATTTAGAAAAAGGCGTATCTAAGGTGTTTTGGTCGGTAACCAAGGCACGTAATAAGGCCAGAATCAACGAGATAGATAGATAGATATACGTCGAGCGATGACTGTAGCTAGGGTCATTGCCAGCCCATTTACAATGCAATCTTTCAAAACATAGTGAATTCAATCAGTTATACATTAGAAATGTAGAAAGAGTCATCAGCTTTTGTTTTGGATATCTTAATTACTTAGTTTAAGCTACATAAGATATCAGTGTTAAACAAAAGACAGCAATATAATTCTCTGAAATCAGTAATATTATTTCAGGGCCCGTTGCCGCAATTGGTCGCGTGAAGCCAGTTTGCGACCAATTGCAGCAACGGTTCATGAATGAATCGACTAAATTTAGAGGATTTAGTGGATTTGCAAATAGAACGGCAACTTAAATACAATTTTGCGAGCAGACGGCACTCAAAATACTCAAATAACTCGAAATAAACCCTTTTCGGTCAATCGTGATACGAGATTCTCGGCCAAAATATGTGCATGGAAGATGCATCTACCTACTTATGTGATTGATTTTGCAAAACGATGAAGTTTAATAAAATTATTTGTGGGGTTTTGTTGACTTCATTTTCTAGACAAGCAGGGCGCTCTACCTATATTTATCTCGTTGGTGTAATTAGGATGTACAGTGATGCGCCCCATCGATAGTTTCTACGCATAAGAAGTAGACCTCGAATTACATGGAATTAACATGTGGTTTGTGTTTCATCAATCATTTTCCTCGCATTCTTTTCACTGGCATAATATGTGGGTGTTTGTTGTCATTTATACGCTATTTTGTGTGTGTTTGGAGTCATTTCTACGCTTTATTTAATAACTTGCTTTAGTTGAATATCGCGGAGGAGTACACAGTCAAGTTATAGTTTAAGCAAATCGGCTAGCGTCTATATTTTCATTTTATTTTTGTGTCAATGTGCCGGGCAATGTGCGGCCTGGCGGCCTGGTACTGAGAAGCGTTGTCATAGAGAGTTAAGAATTTCCAGAGCTAAATAGCTGTATGCCGGGAGCTGTACGTGTAGATTAGACTAGAGCAAAATATAGAAATAAGAAATGTTTAAGATCCTCTCACCTCTGTCTCTTTATATAACCATACAATAATCGGGATTTAGCCGACAAGGTGTTTTTATTTTAAGTAAGCTTATTTAGTCATTATATTTTTATAATTTGATAAATGAAATTATGGATAATTTCAGAATGAAATGTTTATAGACATTTCGGGAATCTCGGGTCCCACCTGAAAAAAACGTGTCCCGGGATTACGACAATAATTGCCAGCATTTTAGCCTAAAAAATGACGGACACCATAAAATGTGTCTGATTTGATTTTTTGGATATTATTTCACATATTGAGTTACGTATCAAATCTGTGCAGCTAACCGTTCAAACCGCAACACATTTGACGGAGAAAATAATTAACAGCAATTTAGCCTAAAAAACGAGGGATACCATAAAATGTGCCGATTTGATTTTTTGGATATGATTTAAATTTTTGAAGTACGCATGAAGTTTGTGTATCTAACCGGTCAAATTGTGACCCCGACTGTGACACATTGACAGAGAAACAAAATTACAGGCAATTTAGTCTGAAAAATGACAGACACCATTAAATATGTCCCAATTTGATTTTTTGGATATGATTTCACAATTTGAGCTACATATTAAGTTTGCGTAGCTAACCGGTCAAACCGCAACACATTTGATGGAGAAAATAATTGCTGGCAATTTAGCCTAAAAAATGACGGACACCCTAAAATGTGACCGATTTGATTTTTTTGATATTATTTCACATTTTTAGTTAAGTATAAAATCTGCGTAGCTAACCGTTCAAACCGCAACACATTTGACAGAGAAAATAATTGCCGGCAATTTAGCCTAAAAAATGACGGACACCCTCAAATGTGTCCGATTTGATTTTTTTGATATTATTTCACATTTTGAGTTACGTATAAAATCTGTGTAGCTAACCGTTCAAACCGCAACACATTTGACAGAGAAAATAATTGCCGGCAATTTAGCCTAAAAAATGATGGACACCATAAAATGTGTCCGACTTGATTTTGTTGATATTATTTCACATTTTGAGTTACGTATAAAATCTGTGTAGCTATTAACCATTCAAACCGCAATACATTTGACGGAGAAAATAATTGACGGCAATTTAGCCTAAAAAATGACGGACACCATAAAATGTGTCCGACTTGATTTTTTTGATATTATTTCACAATTTGAGTTATGTATAAAATCTGTGTAGCTAACCGTTCAAACCGCAATACATTTGACGGAGAAAATAATTGCCGGCAATTTAGCGTAAAAAATGACGGACACCATAAAATGTGTCCGACTTGATTTTTTTGATATTATTTCACATTTTGAGTTACGTATAAAATCTGTGTAGCTAACCGATCAAACAGCAATACATTTGACGGAGAAAATAATTGCCGGCAATTTAGCGTAAAAATTGACGGACACCATAAAATGTGTCCGATTTGATTTTTTTGATATTATTTCACATTTTGAGTTACGTATAAAAACTGTGTAGCTAACCGTTCAAACCGCAATACATTTGACGGAGAAAACAATTGCCGGCAATTTAGCCTACAAAATGACGGACACCATCAAATGTGTCCCGATTTAATTTTGTTGATATTATTTCACATTTTGAGTTTCATATAAAATCTGTGTAGCTATAACCGTTCAAACCGCAACACATTTGACAGAGAAAATAATTGCCCGCAATTTAGCCTAAAAAATGACGGACACCATAAAATGTGTCCGACTTTATTTTTTTGATATTATTTCACATTTTGAGTTACGTATAAAATCTGTGTAGCTAACTGTTCAAATCGCCGGCAATTTAGCCTAAAAAATGACGGACACCATAAAATGTGTCCGACTTGATTTTTTTGATATAATTTCACATTTTTAGTTACGTATAAAATCTGTGTAGCTAACCGTTCAAACCGCAATACATTTGATGGAGAAAATAATTGCCGGCAATTTAGCGTAAAAAATGACTGACACCATAAAATGTGTCCGATTTGATTTTTTTGATATTATTTCACATTTTGAGTTACGTATAAAATCTGTGTAGCTAACCGTTCAAACCGCAATACATTTGACGGAGAAAATAATTGCCAGCAATTTAGCCTAAAAAATGACGGACACCCTAAAATGTGACCGATTTGATTTTTTTGATATTATTTCACATTTTGAGTTACATATAAAATCTGTGTAGCTAACCGTTCAAACCGCAACACATTTGACAGAGAAAATAATTGCCGGCAATTGCCATCAATTTAGCCTAAAAAATGACGGACACCATGAAATGTGCCGATTTGATTTTTTTTGATATGATTTAAATTTTTGAAGTACGTATGAAGTTTGTGTATCTAACCGGTAAAATTGTGACCCCGACTGTGACACATTGACAGAGCAACAAAATTACAGGCAATTTAGTCTGAAAAATGACAGACACCATGAAATATGTCCCGATCTGATTTTTTGGATATGATTTCACATTTTGAGCTACATATTAACTTTGCGTAGCTAACCGGTCAAACCGCAACACATTTGACGGAGAAAAAAATTGCCAGCAATTAAGCCTTAAAAATAACTGACACAATAAATTGATATTTTTTGGATATGATTTCACATTTTGCGCTACGTATGAAGTCTGTGTTGCTAATCGGTCAAACCGCAACACATTTGACGGAGAGAAAAAAAGTTGGCGGGAAATTGACCCTAAAAATGCCTGACACCATAGAATGTGTTCCGATTTGTTTTTTTGGATATTATTTAACATTTTGAGTTACATATGAAATCTGTGTAGCTAACCGTTCAAACCGCAACACATTTGACGGAGAAAATAATTGCCGGCAATTTAGCCTAAAAAATGACGGACACTATAGAATGTGTCCGATTTGATTTTTTGGATATTATTTCACATTTTGAGTTACATATAAAATCTGTGTAACTGACCGTTCAAACCGCATCACATTTGACGGAGAAAAAAATTGCCAGCAATTAAGCCTTAAAAATAGCTGACACAATAAATTGATATTTTTTGGATACGATTTAACATTTTGAGCTACGTATGAAGTTTGTGTTGCTAACCGGTCAAACTGTGACACATTGACAGAGAAACAAAATTGCTGGCAATTTAGAGTTACTAGCCGGTCAAACCGCAACACATTTGACGGAGAAAAGATTGCCAGGAATTTAGCCTAAAAACAACAGACACCATAAAATGTGTCCCGATTTGATTTTTTGGATATTATTTCATATTTTGAGTTACGTCTGTGTAGCTAACCGGTCAAACCGCAACACATTTGGCGAAGAAAAAAAATTGCCATCAATTTAGATTAAAAAATGACGGACGCCATCAAATGTGTCCTGATTTGAATTTTTGATATGATTTAACATTTTGAGCTACGTATTAAATCTGAGTAGCTAACCGGTCAAACCGCAACACATTTGACGGAGAAAAAAATTGCCAGCAATTAAGCCTTAAAAATAACTGACACAATAAATTGATTTTTTTTTTATATGATTTCACATTTTGCGCTACGTATGAAATCTGTGTCGCTAATCGGTCAAACCGCAACACATTTGACTGAGAGAAAAAAAGTTGGCGGGAAATTTACCCTAAAAAATGCCTGACACCATAGAATGTGTTCCGATTTGTTTTTTTGGATATTATTTAACATTTTGAGTTACATATAAAATCTGTGTAGCTAACCGTTCAAACCGCAACACATTTGACGGAGAAAATAATTGCCGGCAATTTAGCCTAAAAAATGACGGACACCATAAAATGTGTCCGATTTGATTTTTTGGATATTATTTCACATTTTGAGTTACATATAAAATCTGTGTAGCTGACCGTTCAAACCGCATCACATTTGACGGAGAAAAAAATTGCCAGCAATTAAGCCTTAAAAATAGCTGACACAATAGATTGATATTTTTTGGATACGATTTAACATTTTGAGCTACGTATGAAGTTTGTGTTGCTAACCGGTCAAACTGTGACACATTGACAGAGAAACAAAATTGCTGGCAATATAGAGTAGGGCGGGGCGTAAATAGGGAAGGTATTTTGTTCAAATCGGCCATGGTCAAAATGTATTCCACTTGACCCCACATGATTAAATATGCACTTTAAAAAAAAATCGGAGGGGGTCTTCAGACCCCACCACTACCCTTAATCCCCCTATAGGGGAATACATGGTAAAATTGCCAAATTGGTGTAGCAAAATTATGTTTCGACCTAAAACAAATTGAAACATACTTTTTTCAGCACAATGCATTTCTATGAGGTCCGCATAATGACATCTTAAAAGTCCGAAAATATCAGAGTGGTAGATATATGCCTAATTTGCATCAACTTAAAATGGCCGCTAATTTGAGAATTTTGGCGGCCATTTTTTATCTATGCGATTTAAGATACACATATTAGGGCAGATATGTCTCTGTATGTCCTTTGAGACTAATACATTCCTAAAATATATGCTGAAGCTATTTAAAGAGCTATAACAACTATCTAAGATAAGAAATAAGTCCAAAACAATGAAAATGCTCAAATTAGCGGCCATTTTAAGTTCATGCAAATTATCATATTTCTAACAATCTGATATTTTCAGACTTTTAGTATGTCATTATGGGTACCTTATAGAAATGCATTACGGTGAAAAAAATATGTATCAATTTGTTCTAGGTCGAAACCTAATTTTGCTTCACCAATTTGGCAACTTTACCATGTATTCCCCTATAGGGAGATAAAGGGTAGTGGTTGGGTCTGAAGATCCCCTCCGAAAAAATTTAAAGTGCATATTTGATCATGTGGGGTCAAGTGGAATACATTTTGACCATGGCCGATTTGAACAAAATACCTTACCTATTTACGCCCCGCCCTAATATAGAGTTACTAGCTGGTCAAACCGCAACACATTTGACGGAGAAAAGATTGCCAGGAATTTAGCCTAAAAACAACAGACACCATAAAATGTGTCCCGATTTGATTTTTTGGATATTATTTCATATTTTGAGTTACGTCTGTGTAGCTAACCGGTCAAACCGCAACACATTTGGCGAAGAAAAAAATTGCCATCAATTTAGATTAAAAAATGACGGACGCCATAAAATGTGTCCTGATTTGAATTGTTGATATGATTTAACATTTTGAGCTACGAATTAAATCTGAGTAGCTAACCGGTCAAACCGCAACACATTTGAGGGAGAAAAAAATGTCCGACAATTTAGCCTAAAAATGACGAACACCAATCAAATGTGTTCCAATTTTTTTTTTTGGATATGATTTCTCATTTTGAGCTACTTATAAAGTCTGTGTAGCTAACCGGTCAAACTGCAACACATTTGACGCAGAAAAAAAAATCGGGCAATTTAGCCTTAAAATAACGGACACCATAAAATGTGTCCCGATTTGATTTTTTGGATATGATTTCACATTTTGAGCTTCGTATAAAATCTGTGTAGCTAACCGGTCAAACTGCAACATATTTGATGGAGAAAAAAAAATCCGGGAATTTAGCCTAGGGTACCAAGTTACGACCTGTCCGTATGTGAAAAAGGCAATAATTTTTGACGACCCCTTACTGATAACATTTCTGTACACCAGTTTTATTGATTATTTTAAAAATTGCTGTGAAAAATATTATAGTGACCCTACTAAACTATACATTTGTATTCATCAGCCACAGGATTAACCAAGATGATTGACCCAATCATATATAAACAAAGAACATGTGACCTTGCATTTGTCCTGTTTATGCGCGTAAAACCTCCGATTACTAGTGCCATCCTTTTTTACTCTTTTAACTACAACATCTAAATACTATTTGTGGCCTGTCTGTCCGTCCAATGCCTTCGGGTGCAGATCCCTGCCCGTATGCCCATGTAATCGCTGTGCACAGGGATCTTCACCCCACGTAGACAACAAACTGTTGCTACGCGAGCGCGTATAAACAAAACAAAACATGGCGCACGCAAGTGCCGGCGCACGCGTTATGGCGCAGACCGTAAGGTGCGTACGCGTTCGTGGCGCAAACTGCATTTTCATGGGGCGGGTAAAAGGAAGCCGTATACAGATAATATTCAACTAAAACAATATTAGCTGCCTGCTACTTAGCCTTGATCAGGCTTTCTAAAATGTGTATCGGGTTGTAGTATTCCGGGCTAATATATACCAAACTCCTTGTGCATACTGATATTTATAAATAATAACAAGTCCTACAAGCTTATTTATTTAGTGCGATAAACTTAGCATCCAAACTGCCGCCCCCTTTACTGGCCCACCAATTACTCACTGAACACGCTGGGCGAAGCCCGGTGTAAACTGTGCAGTGATCGCCTTTGAGATACCATCGCGAGAGAACGAAGTTCGACTGAGGCCGCTTGCTCGTGTTCAGCACAGCTCTCAGGTCGTAAATCCTATGTCACTTGTCTTAGCACGCTATAATCAGCTTAATAGAGAAGGGTGGGATTTCCGTGTTATGGTGTTAGCAACGTCAGATATGGTTACGGACAATATGAGACTGCGTTATTTTAAATGATTATAGAAGCCTGGTCAAGGCTACCTGCTACTGCACCAATTAAATTTGTCACCACAACAATAAAAACATCTTTTTAGTAAACATGTGTACAAACTATCAAACTATCTATTATAAAAACACATCGCTAACAATGTAACAGTCATCGAATCTGGTTCCCCTGGGATCCTAAAGTACCAACCACAAACCATGTCTACTGAAACCGCTCAACCAAAAACCATGCAACCCGATAACCGCGAAACCCGAGAACCGCAAAACCCGAGAACCGCTCTAGTTTAATAAAGTGTTAGTGCCACAAAGTTGTATCTGCAACAGCTGCCATTTGTTAAATGATCTGTTTACAAGGGTATGTATCAGAGCAACTGCAATGATAACTACAAGGCAGCTCTTGTAGTTACGTCCTTTTGACAAAAGCAATTTTATAATGCATTTGATATTTGCCTGTCAAAAATGAATTCTGGGCATAAATTACAGACATACAAGAATTCACATTCTCAAACTTGTCTTCGATTTTTCTAGGACATGACCTACTTGTTAATTGACAACTACAAGAATCGCTATATAGTGCACTGTTAAATAATTAAAAATCCATCAATAAAAGCAGTATAATATAGCCATGTTCCTGTCAGAATTTGTGTGTCATCACATGGTCATTTCCTCAATATGATAAAAGACGATGTATAATGTCACTTACAACTAACAGCTAACCACTACAAAGAAAAAAGGTGTTCACTAAACAAACAAAAAGGCATCCACTTTTTGTAAGAGTCAAATATTAAAACACTGCTTGGAGACAGTGGGAAATGGCTTCAACATATTACAATATACAAAACCTTGAATAACAGGTTATACTGGCCTGGTTTTGGAAATAAAATGTGAATGTTTGATTCCTCAATTCAAAGAAAACCTGTGTCTGAATATAAGTGTCACACATTTTTTCAGGGGTGCCTCATTATTGAGTGATGCATTGCATGTATAGTAGGTGGGTAGTATTGATTTCCAGTCTCTTCATAGGAATATATGACCTGTCACGTCAAAATGGACATGTTAGAGGCCCGAGTCAAATCTGTGTTATTGGTATGAGTTGAAAGAGCAATTTTAAGCTTAATATTTCACAAAATATATTGGCATCGATCTCAAAAACTGTATTTGCGGACAACATGTCCTTTTTGATGTGACTGGTCACATATGCAGGTTGGTAGTATTGATTTGTAGGAAGCGTAAATGTGGTGATGATAATGTGCCATTGGAGGGTGGCCATATACAGGGGGTCCCAGAATGATTTATACCGGGAAAGGTGTATTAATTTCGCTACGAAAAATACAAACAGACCCACTTTTAAAAAAATGTAAAAAAATTGTTTAGATAAATATTTCTCAAATCATGTAAAATCAGCCGTTTTTTGGCCGAAAATCTATCATTTTTTTTTATACACATTTTTAAAACAAATTTCCCGATTTTTGCAGATTTTGGTGACAATTTTAGGCAAAATGCCATTGTTATGCTGATGAAAGAAAAAAGCGCTTAAGTGATCGGAACGTCCACCTTTAACTCCATTCACCATACCATACAATAAATTGACATTTTATTTACGGTATTATGTGACCATCCTCTTACAGCTATATTTAACTGAAACACTTTATTTTTAATTCGTCTCCATTATAAGGGCCTCTGTAATTGCTTTTAACTAGTCAGGCTTGTTCACTGTATGATATAAGCTGACAAACATGTACACAAATCCATCCATCACATACCATCACTAAGAAACCACTATGTAGAGAGAGAGTGATATTGCCATACATGAGATGACTAACACACACTGGTCAAGTGTATGAAGATACCGGGGCATTGTAAGGGGGAGTTACTATATCATATTGTAAATGTGGAAATGTTCGCGCTACATGTATTTTCGCGCTTTTCGTGATCGAATGAGCTACCGCAAAAATAATAACGCGCGAATATATTTCTTTTGCATATAGGTCCATGTGATGAAACTACAAATTTGAAACATGCAAAACGGTTCCAAATCGGCAAAGCGCGAAAAATTAATCGTTTGAAAAATACCACTTTTACAGTATATAGGGGCCTCACACTGAAAAGGTACATTGTAGCCACTTGAAAGGAATATGTTTTATTTACTATACTATTTCAATTAGATTTTAGACTTGATTTTTGTCACATAAGTTATTCAAACAAAAGCTATCTTCAGTAGACAGCACTTCAAAAATGCACATTGTTTTATACAAATTCCACAACACAATTTGAACAGAATCATGATTGATCAAGGCTTTATATATTATTTAGCACAATTAAATCATTTGTTATGCATTCATTACTTCATGAATAATCCAGATAGCTGCGTACCAAGTGCGTTCCAATCAAATTAATCGTTAGATGATAACGCCCACGACGAGCGCAGGTTACTAATAATTGCCCGAAAGTACTGTGCCAAAGTGTTAGATTGTTTTGTTCATTGACCGATCAATCAAATTAAAGCCTCATGCCCCTTAACTGAATATTCAATGAGTTATGAGGAAACATGATTAAAGATTATTTCTGATTGGTTGAATGATACAAATGTTAATGAGGGGATTACCCGACTTGGACTGTTTCAATAACTTAGAAGGGCTGGACAAAATGAACAGAAATCTAACTAATTATGAGCCCAATTATATTGGTACAAATCAACGAGTTGGATATGTATCATTTTCAGTAATGAATGAGAATAATGACAGCTTAACAACTGTTTTCGTGAATTTGTTTTGAAATCCTTGGTTTTTGTTCTGGTCATTCAGAATTGTCCTGAAGGGGCGCATTCCTCAGACCAGAACAAAAACTTCTGATTTCAAAACAAATTCATGAAACAGTTGTTACGCAGTCATTATTCTCTTAATAAATGTCTTATCACATAAAATGCTACCCATAATAAGTTGTTTACATTTTGATGATTTTAACTGTTTTACTAATTTTGGAATTCTAAATTTGAAAGTTCAATACATAGATAATATACAAAACAGAAAAACACTCATGTGTTTAAAAGCACAAAAAGCCTACAAATTAAAACTTTCCACGCAGCTATTAGTTTTACAATATACAAAATCGATTTGTCAGAAACCTTTCCCAACTTTCAAAGTCTATCTCAAGGATTACTGAACCAATACTAGTCATGTTTGTACTTATTGCATTTCTGATGGTGATTCCAAACATGGGGTTGAAATTCAATATTTGAAATGATCATTTTGGAACTGTCATCTGCAGACTACTGCCGCATGGTAAGTATTAAATTCAATTGGTTTGAATAATATACACGCACAAAATCAGCCAAGAAAATAGCTAAAATAATTGCTATCTTCAGTAGACAGCAGATTTGTACACTTTTGTTATACATTCTTATCATAGTGGGTGTGGTGTCAACAGGCAATTTGATTGTTTTTTGACTGATTTTCAGGTTACCCATCTTCTTTTCTTTAATAATATACGTCTCTTTGATATCTGATATTTTGATTAGGACTGACAATTCTGTTCGCACTTTGCTGTCATGTCGATGAATAATTTATTCCTTTGCTGCAAGCTTGTTTCCTGTAAATAGCATCAGTGCATCGGTAACTAACTTCATGTATAGCAAAGGGCTACCTGTCACTGAATTCAATTATTTTTTGGGGAAATTCACTTACAGGGTGTGTCAAAAAGTGTCCCATGATGGACAAAAATAATTACAAATACATCCCATGTTTTTTTGTTTTTCAAAGAAATACACTGTTGGTAAGCCCTAGTCAGAGGCATCCCCATACCCTTTTCATTGGGGGTGGGGGGCACGACATAGTTGTACCGACGAAAGGCATGATGTACCGACAATTTTTTTTACAGACTCCAAAAAAAATCACAAATTTTGCAGCTGAAATCTTGATAAGTGGGGGTTGGGTAGCAATGCCATCCCCCCTTCTGGGGAAGCCCTTGGCCCTAGTTATCCTCTACCATGCACTCCATCCCATTAAATATCACCCCATAACTCCTGGCATGTAATCAATTCAGAAACGAGAGTGTGATTCCTACTTTGGCCACATTTGAACAAGGTACTTTTGGATAGCCCCTTCATTCGTCCACTATAAAACTAGGTTAATAAATAAACAAATAAGGTTAACCCTGTGAGCATTATCTAACCTGGTGTCTGATTGGTTAATCACTAGGTATACATATTTGAATAGCCAATCAAATTGTAGCTTGTAAAATATTTTATTCCAATCTTTATCGGGGATACAATACTTTGTAACAGTGTCTCTGATTGGTGCAATAAATGATGTATCTAACTTTCTGCCCAATCAGCAGGTAGTTCTCAGGGGGTTAATAGCCACAGAAGTAGAGCATTTGAGAACCTCTCCAAAGTGCTATTTTATTGAGTTACAAATAGAGTAATTGTCCATTACATGTGGTACCTGCACAACAAAGTGTCAATTAGTGAAGACTTTATAGGGTCCCATTTTGTAATGATAACGCTTCTCTAGTCAAGGTTTAACCCCTGGGGTCTACCTGTCTATCTTACAGTGGTTCTGATTGGTTTATTACAAGATGTACTCATATGAATAGCCAATTCAAATGCAGCTTGTAAAATGTTTCACTCCCATCTTTATCAGGGATACAATCAGGCCCGTAACTAGGGGGGGGGGGGGGGGGTAATGCCCCCCCCCCAAATCTGAAAAAAATCCCTTTTTTTTGTATCAATGTACCTTTTTTGGTACCAATGTACCTTTTTCTGTTACAAATGTAATTTTTTTGTGTGAAAACGCCCCCACCCACCCCAATTTTCCGAAAAACGGCCCATTTCCCATTGTGTAAAGCGTTTTTTGGGCCGTTTTGGACTAAAACATGTCCTAACCCCCCCAACCCCCCAACCCCCCCCCCCCCCCGCTCTCAAAATTGTCTGAGACGACTAAAAAAAATTTAAAAAAATTCCCTTGAAAATGACCGTTAAAATCAAATTAAAAATATATTTTTCAGCATAATTATGTCCTGTTGTAGTTTTTAAGATTTGCTGTCGTTTTTAAGATCTTTCTGTGCAACGCCTTGAGGCTGTTTACATCTTAAGGCGCTTAATAAGTCCCATGTATTATTTATTATTTTTATTAAAAATGTTGCTGTTTTGGGGTTTGGTATTCATTTGCACATGATATTTAAATGGGTCGGTTGGGCCCGTACAACATTCGTTTTTCATCGTCTAACCACAGGGTTTTATGATAGCTACATCACAGACGTCAATGTATTACATAATGAGAAACGGATGTGCTATATATATGACACGGTTATATACAGATTGATAACGGATAGAGTCAGGATTTAAAGGGGATAAAAGGTAGTGAGAAGTCAGAGAACATGACTTACATTTGAGGCCAAGAATAGAACAGTTCAATTACACTTTGTTAATTAAGTGACACACAAAAAATAACCTAAAAGAAATGGTAGCAGGATTGTTTGTGATTTTTCTTGTTTTTCGTGTAGTTTATTGTTTATTTTGTTTTGTTTATTATGGTTGGGTTTTTTGTTTTGTTTGGGTTCTTGTGTTTAGTTTGTTTGTTGCTGTTGGGTGTTTTTTTGTTTTGTTGTTGTTTATTTGGGTTTTTTTGTTTTTAAGGTTGTTTGTTTTGGTTTGTTTTGGGTTGTTGTTGTTGTTGGGGGGGGGGGGTGGAGAGTGGGGTTAATATTAATGTTTTGTTAATTCTCCATGAAATATTCAATCCTAAAATCTTCAACTTAGGTACTGAGCTTTGCACATATGACATGGAAGATGAATTGGCTACAATTTGGCAGGCAATGTTTCAAATTTAGGATGAGTTTCATATATCATTATACCTGCACAACAAGATAACAATTTGCCATTAATTGTCGTATTTTTGTTTATGCTTCAAATTAAAAAAGAAGAGGATTTCTACTTGTCCACCCACTCACAGCCTAATCATATTTAAGTGAACGGATGTCAAACTTGATTTAACAAAGGTGTTTAAAATAGAATGGTACGTCAAATATAACGATTGCAGATTCACACTGAAGACTGAACTGTGTAATCTTTGTAAATCTTTCATTCAAATATGTTTCGTTACCATCTCCCCCCCCCCCCCCCCCCCACCATAACTCCTTGGGTTAGAGATAAGAGGCTAAGGGGGAAAACCCTGTTGTACAGGCCACCTGACCCATTTTTTGAGAAATTTGTGGAAATAAATTCACTTATAAAATGAATACTGACCCAATTTTCTTTTTTTGCTCGTCAAAAACTGTGAAATGTTTACAGGATTGTTTGATTTTTTATGGTCATTTTCTTGCGAAAATAAGAAAAAGAAAGAAAGGAAAAATCCAGAAACAATGATTAGAAATTCTACCTGTGATCCCCATACTTACAAGTTTAGCCTCCTCTCCCTTTAATAATGGTATACTTTAAAACATTAAATATCTCAAACATTTACCCAACTCCAGGATAATGTAGATAATGAAGCTATAATCCAATAGACAGTGTACAATATAGGCATTCTGTTTGTAAGTGTTCCCAAGCAAATGTGCTTTTAGCATGTGGCGTTGCTTGTAAGCATAACTCCAGACTTCCTAATGGGACTATCGAATGGTAATACACAGAGGAAAAAACCCAAGTCTAATCAAGAAATGTTTTTGCTCAAAATAACACAATTTATAAACACCTAAAGGAATGGCAAAACAACTCTGCCAAGAAGACACCGCATCAACAATTTGACGACACTAGTTAATTAGATATATTGCCTCTCTGCAGACTTAGTTACAAAATTGCAATTGAGCTATGGCACATTCGGAGCATCATGTTTTTAGCTATAACCGAATGAAATGTGTGACAATTTGAGGCTTAGATTACCCTCAAACCTTATAAGGATACAGCACACTACAGATTGAGTCATTGCTCTTATATATGCTTCTCACAGGTCAAGATGATTTCAAGTGAAATTTGTTGAATCTTACTACAAAAAGAGATTATTACTTTGTGTTTTTGCTAATGAACAATTTTGTATATTGGTGAGGTTGTTTTGGAGACTTTGTGTACAAACGTGTAAACAATGTTTTATATTATCATTCTATACAATAATATGTTTGGTAAAACAAGTACCATTTAATGGAATATCATTTTATTTTCTTATCTTATTTGTTGGAATACAGTTAAGGGGACAATAATACTAAGCCAAACACAATTACATAGCAATAAATATATTGCTACTTTTAGTTTTAAGTGAATGTATGTATACATTGGGTAAGGAGGTTTCTTTCAATCACAGTAGTTGGTACATATACATTGTGGATCCATCCATTATAGCATTCAGGTCAATTTTGTGATAGCCATAATTACAACTATGATGTAAGTAGATTTCAAAACTGCAAGCTTTTAAGCAATCTGCTACACTATTAAAATAGTGTAGCAGATTGCTATCACCAGTAGATAGCAGCATACAGTATTATGGGTTACAAGTATTGCTATCAGCAGTAGATAGCAGCATACAGTACACAGTATTATGGGTTACAAGTATATTGCTATCAGCAGTAGATAGCAGCACACATCACGGTATTATGGATTACAAGTATATTGCTATCAGCAGTAGATAGCAGCACACATCACGGTATTATGGGTTACAAGTATATTGCTATCAGCAGTAGATAGCAGCACACATCACGGTATTATGGGTTACAAGTATGCTATCAGCAGTAGATAGCAGCACACATCTTGGTATTATGGGTTACAAGTATATTGCTATCAGCAGTAGATAGCAGCACACATCACGGTATTATGGGTTACAAGTATGCTATCAGCAGTAGATAGCAGCACACATCTTGGTATTATGGGTTACAAGTATATTGCTATCAGCAGTAGATAGCAGCATACAGTACACAGTATTATGGGTTACAAGTATATTGCTATCAGCAGTAGATAGCAGCATACAGTACACAGTATTATGGGCTACAAGTATATTGCTATCAGCAGTAGATAGTAGCATATATTACACAGTATCATGGGTTACAAGTATATTGTTCAGCAGTAGATAGCAGCATACAGTACACCGTTTTATGGGTTACAAGTATATTGCTATCAGCAGTAGATAGCAGCATACAGTACACAGTATTATGGGTTACAAGTATATTGCTATCAGCAGTAGATAGCAGCATACAGTACACAGTATTATGGGCTACAAGTATATTGCTATCAGCAGTAGATAGCAGCATACAGTACACAGTTTTATGGGTTAGAAGTATATTGCTATCAGCAGTAGATAGCAGCATACAGTACACAGTATTATGGGTTACAAGTATATTGCTATCAGCAGTAGATAGCAGCATACAGTACACAGTATTATGGGCTACAGGTATATTGCTATCAGCAGTAGATAGTAGCATACATTACACAGTATCATGGGTTACAAGTATATTGTTCAGCAGTAGATAGCAGCATACAGTACACCGTTTTATGGGTTACAAGTATATTGCTATCAGCAGTAGATAGCAGCATACAGTACACAATATTATGGGTTACAAGTATATTGCTATCAGCAGTAGATAGCAGCATACAGTACACAGTATTATGGGCTACAAGTATATTGCTATCAGCAGTAGATAGCAGCATACAGTACACAGTTTTATGGGTTAGAAGTATATTGCTATCAGCAGTAGATAGCAGCATACAGTACACAGTATTATGGGTTACAAGTATATTGCTATCAGCAGTAGATAGCAGCATACAGTACACAGTATTATGGGTTACAAGTATATTGCTATTAGCAGTAGATAGCAGCATACAGTACACGGTATTATGGGTTACAAGTATATTGCTCAGCAGTAGATAGCAGCATACATTACACGGTATCATGGGTTACAAGTGTATTGCTATCAGCAGTAGATAGCAGCATACAGTACACAGTATTATGGGTTACAAGTATATTGCTATCAGCAGTAGATAGCAGCATACAGTACACAGTATTATGGGTTACAAGTATATTGCTCAGCAGTAGATAGCAGCATACATTACACGGTATCATGGGTTACAAGTGTATTGCTATTAGCAGTAGATAGCAGCATACAGTACACAGTATTATGGGTTACAAGTATATTTCTATCAGCAGTAGATAGCAGCATACAGTACACAGTATTATGGGTTACAAGTATATTTCTATCATATCGACTCATACATTTATCAGTACGTTAACTCGAGGTACAAGAAATACAAAGCTAAATATATAATACATAAGCCATATCTTCAGGACATTCACCTGCTATTCAATGTTTCTATTCCATTATTCTTTTAAACATATCTAATAAATTGTCAATGATTATGTTAAAGTCTCTTATAATACAGATATTATAACAGATAATATTATAATAAAAAGCAACTGCTTAATATAATTCTTGCACATGCCCTATTCTGAGATCTTAATATTATTTGTCACTTTTAAAAGGTTTTAATTAAGTAATAACTCATAATTCATAAATTGCAGCAAATATCAAAATAAAACCAAGAAGGAGTATTATAGAGTCCTGACATTTGCTCAATTTCCAACTGATAAAAACCTACTATTTTTTTAAAGTTCATCAAATTAATCTATTCAAGGTATTTTGGTGGATAGCATGCAATCAGCTTTTAACATTTGGTCAAAAATGCTCATGATTACAAATTGCGAAGCTTATCTGCTGTAACTGTTATTTGTAATGCTTTGTTTTTAACACTGTCCACGCGGCTATTAAATGTACCACAATACAAAACAGATCTTTCAGAAGCCTTTCCCAATTTTCTCTCAAGAATTATTGAACCAATACTGGGCAGGTTTGTACTTATTATAATGCATTTCTCATAATGATTCCAAATATGGTGATAAAATTCAATAATTTTAACATTTTTGAAACATTTTGTGAAATGTGGGAACCAATACTGGACAAGTTTGTACTTATTTTAATGCATTTCTCATGGTGATTCCAATTATGGTGATGAAATTCAAAAATGTTAACATTTTTGAAACATTTTTAGAAATCTGGAAACTGTCGTCTACAGACGACTGCCGCTTGGAAAGTGTTAAGGGCACATAACAAAAACACTTGGTAGCTTTTGTAGATTACTAATACTCTTAGGTCAAGGGGGAAGATGTTCTACAGGCCTGACTGAATGGTTTTTTTTAAAAAAATTATAGTTTTTGGTGGGTTTTTTCAATTCTTTGAAATAAGGGGGCAATTTCAAAATTTTGTTTCCAATTTTTAAATTTTTGCATTAAGAAATTTAAACAATTTATAGAGTAGTCGAACACGTTGAGAAATTAATTTGCCATTAATTGTCATATTTTTGTTTATACTTCAAATTAAAAAAGAGGATTTCTACTTGTCCATCCACTCACAGCATAATCATATTTAAGTGATTGGATGTCAAACTTGATTTAACAAATGAGGTATTTAAAATAGAATGGTACTTCTAATTTTGTTTCCAATTTTTAAATTTTTGCATTAAGAAATTTAAACAATTTATAGAGTAGTCGAACATGCTGAGAAATTACCAAGGTTTTCAGGAAAAAACACCACAAATGCTTGAGCAACCCCGTTCCTGACAGGTCAGAAAATCTGTAGGACAGATTTTTTGGTTGAGTTTTCTTCTTCTTTTTCATTTTGTCACTTTTTCGTTTTGCAAAAAGGTCATATCCTTAGTTCAGACTTCCATGAATATTGAATATAACGGCAGATAGAACCTTTTGGCACTGAAGTGTCAAAGCGATACACCTGTGCAATAACACATTAGTCATGACTATTTTAATTTCAAGTAAAAGGTCAGAAACTATTTTAAGCTTATTTATGTATGTAGCGTACGATATTGATTTACTCTCTCCTCCAACTTCTCCGAATGCATCCGCACAGTTGACAGTCTCGTGATAAAATGAATTGCTGGAATGATAACCACTTTTTGATTTTGACATGGCAGACTGTTCTAGATTGTCTGAGTCTACATAACATTACTGCTAGAGGGGGGATCAAAAAGGGGTATAATATTGCTACATATAATGTCACAGATGTGTTTTAAACCCATGTGGCCAGGGTTCTAGCTACGCCGCGCGGTCCCGCCCAGCACTAACAATCTCCGCCCAGCACTCTTAATAGAAAAGGTAAAAAAAAAAATTACAAAAATTGTTGGTTGATTTTTTAACAATTTGTGGATAAAATCATTAAACTGCCTCATAAAACAAGAAATTATGTGGCAGGAACTCTCAAAGTGCATTAAAAAAAACATAAAAAACATTAAGAAGGCCTCTGGGTCCCATCCCATAATGATCCACTGCACTTTGTTCACTACACTTTTTCTGTTCGCTGTCAGTAAATTTACCTGGCACTAAAATGGTCTTGGCTAGAACCCTGCATGTGGCCATACTACTGAAAATGTTTGCAAGAATCCATTTAGAATATCACATTTTTAGTTAGACAAATGTGTGTGAAAAAGGGTATTTGAATTCCCAAAATTCTAAGCCATAATTTTAAAACCACTTGAAAGCATACCCATATAAAGTGTTACAGAATGACCAAATGTGCCCATGATATAAAATCCCTTGAAATTGTCAATATCTAATATTACGATCAAAACAATATCAATATTTAAATTATTCTTACTATTTAGTTGAGAAATAATTTGTCTAAAATTGGTTCTTGAAATGTTAGCTGTAATTCTAGGCCTCCATAATTTATCCTCTTGTTTTGATAGCATCCAGTTGAATTGAGAATGATCAAGCATGTGCCTAGGATACAATAATGCACAATTATGAATATATAATTGATCATCAAAGCATATCAATAACTAAAATATCTGATCTGATTTCCTAATAAGGTAGATTAGCCTACTGTAAAAGTGGAATTCTTCACGCTACATATATTTTCACGCTTTTCTTCCTCAAATAAGCTACCGCTCAAAGAATAGCACGAGAATGTATTTCTTTTGCGTCAAGGTATATATGATGAAGCTACAAATTGCAAATTTAAAATCATGCAAAATAGTTTAAAATCTTCAAAGCGCGAAAAATTAACCGCACAAAAATCACCACTTTTACAGTTAATTAGTATTATGTGTGTAACTTTGACCAATGAATAATTGATCGCTCAATATCAAGTAAGGGAGATTCATACCGTGTCTAATCACAGAATTACCCCATTAGTAGAATATTCACGTACCTACAGACATTTACCGGGCTTGCATTTTATGAATTTCTAAACATGTTCCATAAATGAAAATGTCAAGCGCATAGTATCTTTACCCATTAACTCGCATCCTGCCAATTTAAAATCAAGGATCTATTTTTACAAGACAGTGTTATTGAACATGGACATCAATTCATGGAAGACAGCCCCAACCTTTTCATTAACACTTTCCATACAGCTATTAGATTTACCATATATACAATTTTTTTTATTTTTTAGAAACCTTTCCCAACTTTTAAAAACTATCTCAAGGATTACTGATCCAAAATAGTATGCATATTTGCACTTATTTTGATGGATTTCTCATGGTGTTTCAAAATACAGTGATAAAATTCAATAAATTTGACATTTTTATAACATCTTGTGAAATTTTGGAAGCATCATCTGCAGGCGACTGCCGCGTGGGAAGTAATAAAGTTCTGTGTCTCTATTCTTGAAACCCCCGTATTCCCCCTATACCCACATCTATTCTTTTCAACCCTTTCAGGCCAAATCCCCCCTCCCCAAGTCTCATGTGACCAGCGTTCGAAATACTGTAAAACCACTTAATTTCACAATGGATGTGGATTCGCGAAATTAAATACCCGCGAAAGTGATAATTTTGCTTTAAAAGTTGGAATTTTGTCGAGCCCATCCTTTGTAAAAATTAAATGCCCGCTTAAATAGCAGAAATTATAGATTCGCAAAATAAAATATGCGCAAAATGTTAATGTTTTACAGTAGTGGTAATCTATGCACCGAAAATGACCAGTTATCCTGGCGGATAACCATTTTTTCATGCTGATTATCTGACCGATAACCAAGATTTTGGCACCAAAACAATTGAAACAATTGCGGATAACAATAAATTGGGGGGGGGGGGCGGATAAACAAAATTTTCTGCTGCGTTACCCGCTGGATAACCAGTTTATTTTTCTTATTCCTAACGTTGCATATGACGCATTGACACCTATAATGATGAATGCATCCACACGCGAACAATTAATTTTTGTTTCGCCGCTTTAACGAGGTACCATATCACAACCCACCTGCTACTGACAATAACAGTGCTACAGCATCTTACCTTTTCATAACAGCTCGATATAATCCAAAAATTAATCCAAATGCGGTCTTATTATCCAAAAATTAATCCAAATGCAGTTTATCACGCTCGGTACATTCCAAAACGATCCAGCTATTATAGGTCCTCTTACAGTGCCAATGTCCTAATACTCGATGATGACAAACACGCACTCCACACCAAATTCCTCCACTTGTCTTCGTTAGTGGTTCATATTAAACATAAAAAGCGCAATTGTATCTCTTTACTGCATGCATGCGGATACACGTACCCCACACATAACACTCAATTTAACCAAACCAATATAGGAGTAACCTGCCAACAATATCATAGCCGCAGACACACACACGTACACAGTCGGTACACACCACACATGACGAGTCGACAGAGCATGTCTTACTATGATGACAACAAGAAATTGATGCACATGTAGAACACCCACCCTATTTGTTGGCCGAGCCAGTCAATATTCGCATATTTTATATACGGAGGCACCCACACATACACACAAGCAAGCAATCTAAATAGCTTCAGGTTCATTATGTGCAAATTTAATTAGTCTACATTGTGCCCATAGTACTTGATTAGTATTATTGCATGGTAAAGCAAGGAATCCAATTATTCACAATACGTGGAGCGATCATAGATGATATATATTATTACGTTTCAAATATAAAATGTTCAATAAAATGGTGGGTGTTCAATAAATTGATAAGTGTTCCGAGAGTAGTAAAGAAAATCCCTTTCTGTTGAGGATCAGTAGCTAACAACTGAGTCCCAAGCCCAGGACCACCTTTACCTTGTACAACATTGTTGAAAATTGTGCAAAATTAACAGTTTTTACCCGGTTTCAATAGTGACAGGAAAAATAGACAAACTGGGATTTTGCACCTTCAGATAACTGACCCCCGTTTCAGCTTAGAACAAATCTTAAAGGAAAAAATGTATCATCTTAAAGGAAATTATTTCTTGCAAAGCCAAAATGTCATACATGTTCAATTATTCTGTTGATTTTCATGGACGAGTTAAGGTGATATTTAATTGTTAGTCTAATTTTGATATTACATAAAATGTGATGCACTTAATTAGATGTAGGTTTTCCTAGTGCTCAATTTCATCATGGAGTGTATAAAATAATTATTTTCGGTAAACAAGTCATATTTTGGTTATCATAATCCAAAATAACTTATCCTATTTTAATCTATTTTCTAATCTGAATATCAAGATGTTCATTATAACGCAAAGAAATTACACCCTTGTTGCACTCTTCAGAAAATAAATCTACACAAAAATCAGAAGTCTTGTTAAAATATTTGCAAGATATTAAATATGTCTGCAGGTGTTCAAACGCAGGTGCCTAGATTTAAAAGTGTTGCCAACTAAACCGTAAGTAGTAAATCCGGATCATTTTGAGTACTGTATAAAAAAAGCTCTCAAGAAATGTAGTTTTTTAATATCGGGCTCCATTTTGTCACTCAATGTCCCATTGAAACTAAGGGTTATTGTCACTTATTGCCTTTAAAGGGGATGTTCAAACTACTTAAGTTTTTTTTCTGTCCATCAACATATTTTGATATCAGAAGAAACCCCATATTTTTGTAAAATGTTTTAGATATATTCCATTTATGTATACGTTATAGGCCAAAAATGCAGTGAATTACTGCCAAAGGTGGTTAACCACCCTGCCAGTTTGTGTACTACTATACTCAATGGGCAAATTTCATGTCACCTTAGTGCTTCTAAAATAAGAACCATTGGAGTTATGCCACTCAAACTTTGGAATACGACTATTTTAAGGATGTAGAATAGAAAATATCAAGTTGAAAATCCGGCCAGCAATCTGAACAGCTACCTTTAATGTCTCACTTAATTAACTTCTAATATCACCTTCAATTGAAACTACTGTTTTAGATCAAATTTGGGCTGCTTGTTCAACATGAATTGGGCAATTGTTAGGCATTACTGAGTCTGCATTACGACGGCTGCGATGTGACGTGGGCTAATGATGCTCCAGGGGATGAAGACAAACACAATTTTAGCCTGAGGGCGCTTCTGTGTACGCTTGTCATAATCCATACTATCATACTGGAACAAAATTACAGTTACTCTTGCTGGTGTTACTAAAGCTAGTTCTTTGCAGTAGATTAGATCGGACTTTAAAGGTAATTTAACTAAACATGTTAGTATGTTAGTTAATGATTGATTAATTTACCAATCAATTCATTGATCAGTTGATTGATTAATTGGATTAGATTGGATTGGATTGATTGCATTGGATTGATTAGGTTGATTGAATTAATTGAAATAATTGAATTGATTTATCACTCAAAGTATTTTTTAAAGAAATTGATCACACCACTAAAATGCCTATGAATGCTATCTTCAGTAGATAGCATTTTTTTTCTCAGAAAACATCACAGATCGAAGGATGAGATTTGCTGGGCATTTCATGAGGTGAGAAAATGAGATAGTGTCTGACCTTCTGCTATGGAGACTCAAACACGGACATATATCTGTCGGCCGCCCAGCCTTAACATACTTGGACATCTTGGCGAAAGACACAGGACTGAATGATGAGGAGATGAAAGCATGCATGAGGGACAGATTAATATAGCGAGCCATAAGTAGTAGTAGCATATTTTGGCTTAGTTTTTCCAATCATTATCATAAGGTGATTGATATGTAATTTGATTCAGAAGGGGCTGGAGATAGAAATTCCTGCAGCCAACATAATTTTAAATGTAAATGCATGTAAAATCATTTCTTTTAACTGTAAAATTGTGCTCGAAAAAAGTAAACACAATTTTCAAAATGTGTGAATACTTTTGCGAAGTAGCTGAACGGCCATCCTATCCTCAGCGATACGTTTGCCTGCAGTACAGGTTTGTTGGCTTTAATATATTTAAATGTCTATGGATGAAATGCAAACTTCACAGTCATGCTTTCAAGGAAATGGACTAAAAGGGAATGAAATTTGCAATTCAGCACCAACTTGCCGTACTACATACACAGGTCTCCAAATACTGCAAATGTCTTTATTATGCAAGAGGTCTTTTAATTTGCCAATTTACCATGAGGGTTCTAATTTGCAAGATAAGATCCCAATCAATATAAATATTGTTGTAAATTTAAATTTTTATGCTATAACTAAGTGCATACAAATCTGCCGAATTAAAAACCATTTTAAAAGGTGAGTATTTACTTTGCAAAATTATAGGAACCTACAAAATACAATTTGCTCTCAAATTTTCAGAACTGCATGAACCAATTTTTTAAAATTTATATAGATATTTTTGTGAGTTCAAGTATCACTAGCAATTTCAGGTGGTTATTCATAATTGTTGACATGTTTATACTAAATAATAGAAATGTGTTTACTTCAACGTTTATGCAGTTTATTATATTCGTAGGTTCGCATTGTAAATGCGCAAAAATAGAACCACTGCAAAAATTAAAACTTGTGCAGAAGTCGTTGCGAGAAATCCGTTATCATATAGATTTACAGCTAATGGCTCTGCTCTTCAAGTTTGTAATGTAAGTATAATGTATGGCATGTACTGCACTACGAGTTCTTAGATTATTTGAGCAATTAATTCAATATACAATTACGGTAGTGCAAATTTGTAAGATTTTTTCGTACGCAAAGAAGAAAACATGAGTTGTAGCATATAGCTTAGAGCAATATTATGTGATCATGATCATTTTCAATTTTTTTACACTTATTATTTTTTTTCTCTCTTATAATGTTGTTTGACTTATCAGGAAAGACTTTCCTGGAGCTATTTTCCTAAATGTATGTGAGACAAGACCACCTTTTTGCCTTATCTCAGAGAACAACCCATCACCTATAGTCAGCATCATAATGCTATGGACATAAATCCACCAATGCGTGCGTATGTGCATAAACCCGGAACTGCATACCGAACGCTCTCAAAAATGACCGCGCGTTCTGATCGGTCAATCGTGAAATCGACATGTGCATGCATGCATAATTGTTTGCGCATTTCATGCATCTAGCACCAGGTCTGCGAACAACAACAAAATATGCTCGCTCGAATAGCTTAAATTTTGTCGATGTACCATTGTTGCAAGACACTAATATTACATAATAAGGACGCACACGCAATAGAGATCTTGTGGAGCGTTAATCCGCCGCATACCTGAAATGCGTTTATTTGTTTATTTTTGAGGACCTTCTGGTATGATTGCGCAAAACGATATGACCCACGAAAGGAGAACAAGGAGGGAGGGCTGTAATTGAGCTGAAGCACACGGCTGAACAACAAAGCAAAATTTCGCGGGCTGGTAAATCCCAACGCAGGATTGGTTAATAAACAAATCCTAACAAATCCCAATCTGTAAAGCCCGAAAAAAGGCACTGGCAATCCTAGAGCATGAGCAACTCAGACTTCTATGTTGGACAAGCCAAATAATTATTTTATTATGAGAGTGACACCATCTTTTATCAAAATGGTGTCATGCATGTTTCAATTTAGGGAGCATAAGAGTAACAAAAAACGCATGAATTTGTCAGAATAAACTCATTTCAAGTGAATCTCCTCTTTCAATTTACATATATAAAGTAAGAGTGATTTAGCAGAAGAGTTGGGCATTTATCGGTAAGCTTATTGTTATTTTGTCGATAAGGTTTTTTTTAAGGAATCAGGATTTGGGAAGGTGATTTCTGTTCCCGGGACTCAAAATTCTCAGGCGGAATTCGATATCCAGGGACTCGCTCCAACCTCTATTCCCTAATAGGTCTACTGTAAAAGTGGTAATTTTCGCACTATTAAATTTTCGCATTAAACTTTTGGTAATTTCGCTTGTTTTTAAATTCACGATGACTTATTCACAAAACAAATATGTTTGTGTGTTTTTATTTTTGCAGTAGCTGCTTGGAGCGCGAAAAGCGCGAAAAATAATGTAGCGAGAAAATGTCTACGTTAACAGTATTTCTGAAGGAACACAAGATCGCTGATTTATTCTCACCATGAATATTTGCTGACATTGGGACAGAATGCGAAAATAATGCCCCACAAAAATAATCCCTTCTGGAGTACATTGCCTTAACAAAGACACACCTTAGGATCTATACGCTAGTCATCCATCTCATTTAGTACAGTGCAGAGTTTAACAATGTAGTATAAGACACACACTCACCTCTCTGGAGGGTACTACACCTCACTACAATTTCCTCAAGACAAAATAACCAAGCAATTCTAATAATATCCACTTCTAGCTCATCAAATCGCTCTCATCCATCGTGCATGATGTAAATTCCATATTAGACAAGCCAAGAGACACAGCACGACCTATATCCATGCCGGTGATGAACCGCAAAGGGAGACGGTTTGTGTCTTCTCCTGATAGAATGACCTAATCAGAGAATAAGTCTCCTTGAAAAGCTCCTTGTGAAAGAACCACACACACACACAGGAGTAGTGGTGAAGAAGCTGCTATAGACGGTACGATAGGATGTGGAGTCGGGTGTGTGCATATATGTATATGTATGCTTACATATGCGCTGATTTGCTAAGCCAGTGTTGGCGCTCTAATACGGTTATAGCTGTGTGTTATCGTAGGTGATCACCGCCAGGCGATACAATCCCATGGGTGATAGCGCGGAGAAGCCTTACATTAAATGTCAGCTACTTATATGATGCACAGAATGTTTTTCTTTTGAGAAATTCAAGATCAATTTTGATCGTCTGTGGTCGGGGGATTATTACGGGGTGTGTAGCCTATATGTGTACATGTGTGGATTTGATAGGTTGGGTATAGTATGAGGTCAAGTATGGCACCTGCAGACAACGCTGCCATGTCAAGAAGACATCCGAGATGAAGGCGTTGCTTATTTAAAAAATATAAGATTCGCTGGGAGATTTGTTAAGTTGTCTATATGGAGCACTTGCTTTCAAATAATAATAAATAACGCTCATTGATTTTATCACATGCATGTTTGTACATGATTTAATAAAATCATGGACAACTATTTTACATCCATGAGTGTGGATTGATTGATTGAATGATTAGATTTGATGCTGTTGGGTTGGGTTTTTTTTTATGGTTCTTTGGTATGTTTTTTATTTTTCTGTTTTTGTTATTGTTTGTCTTTGTTTTGTTTCCAAATAAAAAAATATATAATTCTGATTTTTTTCTTCTAAATTTAGGAACAGTTTTTAAGTTTAAAAAAAAGGAAAGGTCCCACCACCCATTTTATTTAATTCAAAACGGTTATGTTTTATTAACAGAGCATCCTTTTAAAATAAGAAAAAAATCACATTAAACAATGTCCCTTTTTCTGTAAAATATTTAGCCACCCGGCCAGTTTGTGTACTACTCAATGGGCAAATCTCATGTCACCTTGTGCTTCTAAAATAAGAACCATTGGAGTTAATATGCAACTCAAACTATTTTAAAGGCATTCGGTAAGATCGAATTAAAAAATATGAATTTTGTAATTGTGTCCGACTACTGGTGGACGCCATTTTGTTTTTACAGTATACCAGTGTCCCGGATGTACAATGTTAAAAGTATAGGGCGATTATAGATTTTTAAAGTTTTTTGGTTAAGGAAAATTTTTTATCAGTTAAGTGAATTATAAAACTTGTAAATCCGGTATTTAAAAAATAAATATATTTACTAGATTCTCACGGACGGAAATAAAAATCTATTGACGGCAAAAGGAGAAAAAAATGAGTTTAAATCGCAAAAATGGGCCGAATTTGTTCATCTTGGCGTGGTTTTGTCACTACAAAATTACGCCATGTGTGTTTGGGTCAATTGACCCTAAAATAAAGCATCTGGAATCGAGATTAAGCCAAATTATGATTATTCAAACATGAACTGGACACGTCATTCAAGTAAAAGGTAAAAAATTGGAGTGCAGCTATAATTACGTAATGATAAAAATGGCGGCCTCCATGACGGCGCTGCACAAATTTAAAAAAATCATATTTTTTTATTCGATCTCTTACTGACTATTAAGCAATACTATCTCAAGAAAGTTGATCAATATGTTAACTTATTTCAATTCAAAATAAAAAATCAATTAATATTTTTTTATTACCCCATTGGCCCCTTAAAGATGGCCGATTAATTACCCTATATGTGACACCTCACATCAAGCAGTGCTTCTTGTCATCAAGGCTCATTTTGAGATAAAGATCAAAAAATGTTTGCCAAAATTTAGTATACAAATCAATACAATGTACACTCTCTTTTGATTGATTTATATTTTTATGACATTTATAAATTAGGTATCATTAAAAAGTGTGTTTAAGATTCTGTCAGAAATTCTTCAAAGCTCATATCCATCAAAAGTAAACAATGTACCTTTGACCTCATGTATATCAAATGCAAAAAAAAGCAAGGCAATGCTATCTTCTGAAGATAGCAAGTTTTCAAATCTCGATGAACTTAAATTGAAGGCAATGAATAGCAATGCTATCTTCTGAAGACAGTAAATTAGTATTAACTGGATGGAGATAGCTGATTACTAATTTTATTTCAATAAAAAGAAAAGGCAATGCTACCTTCTGAAGATAGCAAGTTTAAAATCTTTATGAACTTTATAAATTGAAGGCAATTAATAGCAATGCTATCTTCTGAAGACAGTAAATTAGTATTAACTGGATGGAGATAGCTGATTACTAATTTTATTTCAATAAAAAGAAAAGGCAATGCTACCTTCTGAAGATAGCAAGTTTAAAATCTTTATGAACTTTATAAATTGAAGGCAATTAATAGCAATGCTATCTTCTGAAGACAAAAAATTACTATTAACTGCATGGAGATAGGTAGATAGCTGATTACTAATTTTATTTCAATAAAAAAAGGCAATGCTATCTTCTGAAGCAAAGCAAGTTTAAATGTCGATGAACTTAAATTGAAGGCAATGAATAGCAATACTATCTTCCGAAGCAAAGCAAATTACTATTAACTGGAGATAGGTAGATAGCTGATTACTAATTTTATTTCAATTAAAGGAAAAGGCGAAGCTATCTTCTGAAGATAGCAAGTTTTCAAGCTTCACTTGTGTAACACACATGAAGTTTCTACAACGTCCAAAAGAATTGTTATTTTGACTATGTGATACAGCACATCATAAGTGGGGACTTGCCGTCGAAGTCAATTTTGAGTTATGTGTGCTCTCAGAGCAATTTCTAAGCTTTAGCATGACACTAAATTTATCAAGACATTTAGATTTTACGAGTGAAAATGACTCCTAAATTCTTATAATTTTCTTTATTTTTTCTGTCCGTTTTCATAAATACCTTGAAAAAACACACAGCTACAAAGTTCCCACTGTTGATGTGCTGCATCAGATACAATAAGCAAATATTTTACTGGCTCTAACAACAACAAAACCAACACAGAGGGATTTTTTGTAGAATTGTAAGTTTTTGTAATATAAAATGCTAACAGGCTAAGCTTTAAAAAAATTACATGTTACGATTTATCTAGTTTTTGTCCATCAAAAAACAATATTTCTGTGAGGTTTCTATATAGCGTTTAATTTAATCAGCCTATATATTGTCACGGCTGTTTTGACTGTCCGCTTTATAATTAAAATTATGGGATAAAAAAGATTATAATAGTGGCCCTTTTATGGTTTGACCTGATTTAGGTTGTGCTAATGAATAAGAGTATACGGTGAAAATTTCAAGAAAATTGTTCGAGCCCTTTTTAAATTATTGGCATTTTCTACTTGATACATATTTTTCATGTAACTCTATGGGAAATATGGCCGATGAGGGTCCTATTATAGAAAATAATAATATTCAAAGCTCTATTTCTCAGAACTGGCACCAACAAATGTTCTGAAATGTCTATAAAAGATGGCCAGTATATTTAGGTATTTGAATCAGTTAAAAACAGAACTGGGCCAGCAAGTTACGGTGTTCTCAGAATAAAACGGACACATTATGTGGGATCAAACAGCCGTGTTGTAATGACAAAACAAGACTTTTTTCTATGCAATATTAGAAACCCATGTATCACCCATGTGAAATTATAACGTACAAGTATCTTGCGCAGTAAATATCTAAGTACTTGTGTGGGTGTATTGTCTAGTGCAATTGACCACTCATTTACTGAGCTGATCTTGACCACTCATTCACTGAGCTGATCATTTTGACGACCGGTTAATTAAATTCATGATTTTTGCAAGCACACATTTTCTTGCTCAGCCAAATTTACACCATGCAAATTGATGAATCTGCGATACATGTTCTTGTATTTGGAATTATTAACTTGAGAAACATGTTTGTGTGTGTGGTTTTTTTAAAATTAAAAGCCTGTTTTGAGTATATATTAGATGTGTACACAGCAAAAATAAACGTGGAGCTAACATTTCCACTTTTGCAGTGGTAATTTGATCTACACTTCAATAATTAAGCTTGGTTATCTTGAATTTAAATGCAATATAATCAATATGTATGTCCACTATGCATGCATAATAATGATACTTGCTTCATTGGAAAGAAAGCAAGTGAAATTAAATTAAAATTTAAAATCAATATAGTGTGTGACCTGTCAAGTGTAGGTACATGCTGAGGCCAGTGACCAAAATATAATAAAACACTAGATGGGAAATAAGCATTTTGAAATTAAGCATCGATAATGACGTCTTTTTCCTGTTTGTGCCTTTCTGTTATAGGGCCAAATAAAAATATATAGTAGTTTCTCGTCCTCGCGGGCATCTGTTTTGGCTGCCGCATCAAGAAAGGGTTTTTTGTGGGTTTTTTAAAAAAAAAAAAAAAAAATTTAAATTCTATTTTTTCATTGTCTTTTTCAAGAAATTTTCGAAAATCCAAGTCATTTTCACAATCTGCACTTATTCTCAATTGTGAAAATATTCTCTTTTGCAGTCTATGCACAGGTGGAATAAACACTACCTATGACGCTATTATAAATTCTGTGATAAGTCTATCCAAATCCTCCGCCTTGGATCGGCAATTTTTGAAGTGCCTGCATCCTCCGTTTTTCAAAAGTTCGGATGAGAAACTAGGTGTTTTTTTTACTTAGCCTAATGTCTGTGGATGTTAACACTTTCCACGCGACTATATTAGTGTTACCATATACAAGCATATTTCAGAAACCTTTCCCAATTTTTAAAAGTCTTTCTCAAGAATTACTGAACTAATACTAGGCATGTTGGTACTTATTTCAATGCATTTGTCATGGTGATTCCAAATATGTAGATGAAATTCGATAATGTTGAAATTTTTTAAACATTTTGTGAAATTCTGGAACTGTCGTCTGCAGACGACTGCCTCATGGAAAGTGTTAAGATGGCAATGTAATTGAAATATCAATGCCTGGGACAATTATAACAGATAAGATTTGTGATAAGATTATTACTGATACCTTTTCGATTCATGTTGAAAACAGCGGAAGAATTTGCAAGTTGTATTAACCTTGACATGATCTATTTTCATAACATCATTTTCCACTTGGGATAAAGCTGTGCGCTGTGTATACGATGGATTGAACATTGGGGCGCTATATTGTAGATTTTCCACAATCTTTGTTTATAGCATGGCACCTACTTAGGCCAAGAAAAAACAATCTGTCTCACATACCCCGTGCGCTTAAGTATGTGGAGTCACCTCTGCTGCATAACCCTACGAAATGAGACCAATTTTGGGCTTCTTTTTGTTGTTAGTTGTCCACAATAAAAACTGAAAGGGAAAAAAAAGTGGGCCAAAAATGCAATAAAAAAAGAATTTCCACATTTAGCAAAGATCATGTTTTTTCTTAAAAAAAAAAAAATTGCAGCTAAGTGCAAACATGACGCAAAATATCCTCAAAAATATAATACTGTAAAACAATATAATTTTGCGGACACTTTATTTCAAATTATTTTTATTTCAAATTACTGTTTTTTTTAGCAGGCATTTAATTTCGTGAATCTGAAACAACAACAAGAAAAACATGAATGAGCAAATACTAATTCCAAGCAGAAATACAGTATATGGGCCATTCCACAAAAATGGGACCACTTGGGTTTTTATCATTCTTTGATCCGGGAATTCTTACTGCAAGTATATATCACAAATGTTTATTAATATTATGGTAAAACTCGATGAGTTCTACTCAGAACACCATGGTTTGCCATACTTTAAATGACATTATCAGGTTCATATTTGTACTGAAAGGCCCTCAAAACCACCAAAACACTGTTTCCACAGCTCGATGTCTCAATTTTATGCTGCTGAATTTAATTCTCAATTCAAGTTTTTGTAACATTTTGGTACGAGTAAATGTAGCAAATGTATCAAACCAAAATATAAAGGCATTTAGTTCTGCCTACATTAATCTTAACGTGCACTTTTAATATCAAATGAACTTTCCACGAAATGTGTGTAATTTCCGATATCCGCACAGCTAGCGTTCCAACATAAACTGAATGTACTAAATTTGCAATCGTTTATGAACGATCCCCTAGCAAACCCACCACGCTATTCAAATTATATCACCTCGAAAGTCTCTGGCGCATCATTTGGGCTATAAAACATGTTGAAGTTCAGTATTTCAAACGACTGTTTTACGCTTGTGAACTCCTTGATCGATATTTCTCGGTAAAGTAGGTATTCTGTTACCGTATAAAAGGTAATATATTATAGGTCCAATGTTTTTCTCACCATTTGTGTCGAAAAAAATAGAAATGCAACCATATGGCTTGCAGAAGGTCCGAAAAGGGATGAAAACGTAAAAGGCGTTATCGTGAACGACGTTATCCTGTAAAGTGTTATCACCCTCATTTGAAGAAAATATTGCAAGAGCACAATCTTTCTTCTTTGGAAAATCTTTGAGAAGTCTAGATACAGCAGCAAAACATTGAAAACAGTGAGTTTGCTTCTTCTTTTGTGTTCTATATAACGCATTTCACTTTGTGAACCAAACGGTTTCTTCTAGAATATGCTGTAAGTGTAAATATATGGCTCATAGTCCACATATATGAGTGTTTACTACCGCGCTACACATAGCCAAATCGCTCTATTGAGCAAGTATTGAGCATGTGTTTTCGTCAGGCTTATTTCGCGTGTGTATGTCAGGATAACCATGGATAACGCTGTTCACAGGGATAATGGAATTTACCCTAAAATATCCATATCAATCAAAAAAAGAGAACAACTTCACAATATGCGATACAGTGTGCATGTAATTTAATACAATAGTTAATGTAATGGTACATACCCCTTTTAAACGAAAATGCAAGCTATATAAAACATTTAAAGTGAAAATTAAATATTTGACCACTGTTTGACGGTCAATATTGGGAAATTCAACCCAAATGTATGGTTTAAATCATTTTTTCGTATTAAAATTGATAAAACAAATAAAGTTTCTGCAACAGCTACATGATTTATGTCAGTTTCAATTGTTTTATCTTTGTTTCAATCCCATAACTGGCATACACGTGAACGGCGTTATCCAAGAATAAATTGAAAATAGCATATAAAGTTATCTTTATATAATGACATGCAATTTCAATGTTGGGCTTAAAGAAAAGTTGACAATTGATACATTACAGAAGGGAATATTCTTCTACTAGAGTAAAATTGACAAAACAAGTTTTGGAAATGTACAAAATTGAAAGCACATAGTTGTCAAAAGCGTTGATTCATAGCAAGAGATTTGTTGAGGCTAACAAATGAAATTCATTCTTCTGTCGCATAGCTTGTCAAATATTGTTATGGGGAGACCTCTCAACGACAAAAAAAACAATAATTTGAATATCATATTCGGACTTAGTTAGGGATGCAATGACTGCCAATGCAATATGACACTAGATAACGCCGTTCACCGAGTGAAAAAAAACATATAAAACACCTGAATTACATGGTTTCGTGCGTAAAAATGTGAGCAGTGGTGTTCGCAAACATTATTGTTCTAGTAACTTTAGCATATTGGGTCATCAAAACAATTAAAGTAAGCAGATTTGAAACAATTTATTTTCATAATTTTCCAAAGCTGAAGTGGTCCCATTTTTGTGGAATGGCCCATATAAATGACATGATACAAGTAGAGATATTATGTTCATGTACAACTGCAATCCTATTGGAGCAATACAACATGACCTTTATCTGTAGTTTTATCAGTACCAAGCAGGATACGTCTTCGATTGTGCGCTATAGTAATAACCAAATCTCTACAATAAAATTACTTGGCCCGTGAGCTACATGAATGAACCAAGAGTATAAGCATCAATGCATGGCTCAAGAATATGTTCTCTTCCATGCCATCAGCCAATAAAATGCAATTGTACACTATACACAAGATTTAATATCATAATGGGGGTACCTATCATTCAGAGTTTTGCGGATTTCTGCTCCCAAAATGGGGTGGTTGGACAATTTGGGGGCACAAATTGAAATTATGTGGATGGTGCAATGACTGTGCTTTTTTTTATAGAGAATTGGCTATGAGGTATCCAATTTTTTTTAAATTTATCTGCCATGTATATTTTGACCGGTTTCCAAATTATGCATCATTTTCGTGTTGATTCAAGCTTACGGAGACAAACCCTTTTTTGTTGGCCTTATTACGCATCACTACGTAATGCTAATCAATACACAAATTTCTGACAGTGCATTTCACATGAAGTACACCATGATTACACCAAGAAGTAGATCCAAGTAATGATTGGTTACGTGGGTAGCATGGTGTAGCAGTTATTCCGGGCAAAATGACCTTATATAATCAATTACTGTATTTGTGTACGATGGCCATCTTTTTCGATGTCGTAATTAAGTTGCTCATGATTCCTGACAAAACGTGGGTGTGTGGGTGGGTGAGTCAATATTGCGTTCTCATAATTCGATGGCTATCTTTAATATGAAATGATATGATTTGTGATTATTTCTATTATCGTAGTTATTGATTTGATAGAGGGATAGCAGCTGCCTTGGCTTTATACAAAGCAACATTTGAACCAAATTGTGGTTATGACTCACTACATGAATCACATGTACTTGAAGTATAACCCACCTACAAACCTTGGCACTGTTTTTAAATTATTGATCTTTAGCTTTGCTTCATGGTATTGGTAATTAAAGCAAGTGGTGATTTATTACTTGTATGTCTTACGTTTGAGCAACTGACTATCTAGTAAAGTGGTGTTGAAACCCTGATATTCTTAGTTTTGTATTATTAGGGGTCAAGTGTCCGCAGTGAAATATATTGATAGATAGCTTTCACTTAGCAGACAGATACTCATTAATCTTAGGTTATAATGGATCCATTAAAATGTGCTGATATGTGATAGGGTTGGAACTTCAAATTGTTTTCAACCAGTCAGTCAGTCGGGCAGGTATCTCACAAAAATACCTTCCAGATAGAAATTCTACCAGCCAGTGTAACTCACTTACACTGTGGGTTTTAAACATTTTTTCTCGTATAAAAATACTCTATACATATTCTACAACATCCTATGGGTCTGATTTAGAGTGTAATTGGTAAAGGTTCACCTCTGGAGTCTTCCTCTGGATATTTCATGTCAATAACAGTAGAATTTGATCTGCAGGAAATGATTCTACGAGCCTTTTCAAAGCTCCTCTTCATCGTTCAGGACTGGTATTTAACGCAGGAAATTGGAATGTGGAGAAAAAAAGAGATAGGGCAATCAATGAACTCTTCTTGGTCTTCACAAATAAATCATAAAGTTTCCTCGCTAAGAGCACAACTTATTAATCAAAAGATCCTCTCTCTCTCCTATATACTGTTTTTTTACTAATGCATAGAGAGTGGTTTTTAATTATCAATGCACAAAATAATATTGCTTGATTTCTAAAAATGTATACGCTTGTGTAGGCGGAAATTGCCGGCAGATGAACATTTTCATCTACCGCTGATTGAAAACTTACCTAACTGAATAATGTTTACACACAGAATAAGCAGGCAAGGGATTTCCCCTAAAATTGGTTATTAGATCCACTGGCCTCATGATATGATGTGGTGCGGAATTACACGTTTGTAAAATGAGAATGGTTGCTGGCAGGGGTAGCATTAAATAATGATGATAATAATAAAACCATACTTAGGCCAACAACAAAAAATTGTTATGTTGTCCTCCACAGCTTTCAGAGAGGAGGGGCGGGCGGGCGGATTTTTTTTAAATTTTTTTTTTTTATAATAATTTTCTTTTACCAGCGGAAGCTCAAAGTTCAGCCAACAAGAAGTTGAAATCACTCTGAGAGTCGCACATATATGTTATAAACACTTAATTTAATATTCAATGCCATTTAAACTGTTTTAAAAAAAATCTGAAAAAAAAATCTGAAAAAAATCTGGGAAAAAAAGAAGAAGAAAAAAATCTGATTTTTAAAAAAAAAATTGAAAAAAAAAGAAAAAATTGGAGCGGCCCTAAATCCGGAGCGGGCGGTCGAGGACAACATAACATTTTTTTTGTTGCCTTATTGAGCGCATAACACAATTAAGTCCCTATGCGCTATAACAAATAAAACAGTAACAGTAGTAACAAAAGACAAAAAAAAAAAAAAATTAAGCATAGGTTTTTTTAACATTAAATAGGTAAGTTTTTAGCAATGAGTTGAACTGTTCAAAAGTTTTGGCTGATTTTGGTCTATCGCATCTCAGCATCACAAGCCTACTTCACAGGCGACAGGTAGCAGCAGCCACGGTCTTGTACAAAATGCACACCAACCCCTGCCCACAAGATTTAGCAGCATTGCTCCCCACACCATATGTTCATTGTCGTGCTGTGTTGCAATGCCAGATCATGCCCTTTCACTGCCGCCTGCCAGAACTTGCTGCTTAGACAGAAGTTTCATCCATACAGCTGTTCCACTATGGAACAGTCTTTAACTTAAGTCAATGATGTTGGCAACATCCAAGCGGAAGGATTACAATCTTTTAAACCATACCATATTTTACCATATATCCAAATCATATTTTTCAGAAACCGTTCCCAAATTTCGAAGTATATCTTAAGGATTACTGAACCAATATACTAGGCATTTTGTACTATTTTAATGTATTTCCTGTGGTGATTCCAAATATGGGGATGCAATTCAATAATTGTGACATTTAATTTTTGGAACTATCGTCTGCAGACGTGTGCCTCGTGGAAGGTGTTAAAATTTCATGAAAAAAATACATGCCTTTTTAGCCAAATGATACTTGAATAGAGTTTATTTCCCCCAAAAATGGCCACAAATCCAAAATGTGGATTGAATTCGCTGTCATTTCCCTTGGAATTCTTTTTTGGGGAGGGGGGGTTTTAGGGAAAATCTGGTCAGAACACAACATGGTTGGGGAATGGGCCATCACTTATTTATTGTTGCGTACAGAATAAAACCATGTATTTGAAGAGCTTTGTTGCAAAAGGGCCACCAGACCACCCCGACATGTTACTCATTTTGCATTAGTGAATTTGTATTGACAAGTCCATGGAATTAATCAAATTATTGTATGACTGTTCATTACTGTTTCTATGACTTGGATTAGTTCATCCATGCATGCCAATTGAGGTACCAACAATACAAGCCACATTCCACATTCACATTCAATAATGCAAAATGAGTAAAAAGGCAGAAGTGGATGTAGGCCCTTTTGCAAATACACCTCTTCATTTATACAACACATTTCACTAGTTATGATGAGCATGCACACATCAGTTACGGGATGATAAACAAGATATGCTGAAGGAATAATTCAGCATTTTAACCCTAACCCCCCTGAGTGCTAAAAAATGCCAATCCTAAGTCCATCTCCAAGCGCCTGTGCCGCTGGTTTTCGATGACTTAGCCAGCCGAGCCTATATAGTGAGCGCAGTATACTGCGCGAACGAGTAGCTGAGGGCTGTGGCTTAGTGGGTGGGACAAAGGGCTGGAGGTCCGGATGGTCCCCGGATCGAATCCCGGCAATTTAGTTGGTGTTATTTCTTCGAATATTGTGATCCCCTAAACCGGAATTAGGGTTAAGAAGAATAGACAAAATCTACTTGTTTGTATGTCGTTTTACAATTTCATAAGGATGAACATACAAAACAGATGAGCAAAGACTAATAAATAAATGGGTTAACATAACTTAAAATTCCATGCATTAATAGATTCTCAAAATATTGATGAGAAGCGTGTCTTTATGATTAATTTTTGGATTATCATCAACATTTTAATCCTAGAATTTTCTTTACAAATTGTTATAACATATATTATAGATTGTACATTCATAGTACAAAACTTAATCTTTCATACAGACAGGTGATACTCTTTTGAAAAAAAAAGAGAATGAATTAATTCTCCTGAGAAAAAAAAGTGTTTCACTCACAGTCGCTGATCCATCAATTCCAAGTTGGATGTATACACAAACACACGGCCGTATATCACTATCAGCGCGTGTGTACTCAGCAGTGTCGGCTTCCCTGATTTGTAAATAACATCGAGTGCATGAATTTCTTTCTCCGTTTTATAACCTCGTGGAATACCGGGTTGCTGTATGTCATCGAAACGAGAGGCTTAAATTGAGGATGTATGCATTGACCTACTGTATCGGTCAGTGGAAAATTAATTATCGGAATTTTTACTTGAATTGTGGATTTACAAATGGATTGGTACTGCCATTCAAAGACCATCTGTGCAATGTTAAGAAATACCATCAACATGGGAACGCAAGTGACGTTTTTCAGCCAAATTGAGTTATTAGTTATTTATGAAAATATAGGCAAATCCACCCATTCTAAGCTATTTTTAATAGCATTCTTGAAATTGCAATTAATGAAATTTTTAATCAACTAATTAAGCTTGTTAAAATTGTATTTAAGTTAACAAAATTGAACAAAAAAATGCTTGCAAGGCTCAAGATAAGCGGGCGCTGGGCGATGTTTCCTTCTGCCATAGCGCCCGGTAATGCTGAAAAATAAACAACCGATCGCTGATATTTTGTCCAAACCAGCGCCTGTTGACGATCGAGTAGCTTTCCCAAGACATCGAATTTCGAGTTGACAATGCTGCCACGCTGGATTTAATAAAAAGTTAGCTCCCGGTAGACCAAAAGTAGCTCCCGGTTCTCAATAAATCCCATGATCCGGGCGCTACTTTTGAAAAAAAGTAGCTCCCGGTAAAAAACCTGTTATCTTGAGCCTTGAATGCTTGTCCTGCAAAATGACCAAAATGTCACTTACAAAACTAAATGACTTCAGCAGTTTGTTGAAATATCCCAACATTGTTAAATGCGAAGGGGAAGAATAGAACATGTTTTACATGTAATTATGAGATGACTACAAGTCTCAAATACTGTGTTTGGTAGCATGATTCTGATCATCTCCATTTGTAGCCATTTTTTAGGGGGTTTTGTCCGTATGTGTTGTGTTATCACGGACCAGTTACTGCCTTTTATCGTGGCTTTTTATCGTATTTTTTGTGGCACAAGAATCTTGAAAAGTAAGGACGTTGGTTGAAGGAAATTTTGATAAGTTGTGTATTATATTGATACCTACTGCATGAGCATATTTTTGTGGTCCAGAATTAGGCGTTACTAAGATGTTTTTGGGCCGTAACCAAGGCACGTTCTCTGTTTCACATTTAGGTATATGTGTTAGGATGTACAGTGATGCGCCCCTACGATAGTTTCTACGCATAAAGAAGTAGACCCCGAATTACATGGAATTAAAATGTGGTTTGTGTTTGTATTTATTGTATTTCATCAATCATTTTCCTCTCATTCTTCTCACTGGCATAATATGTTGGTGTTTGTTGTCATTTATACGCTATTTATAAGGTTATTTGCCTACGTTAATGAATGCGGATAGTTATAGTCAATTATAATTCAAGCAAATCGGCTGGCGTGAGTTCATTGATACCATGAGCTCACGTAGTCCTTTTCAGTACTTCTTCAGGCAAATGAATAAGGGGGAACCATACCAAAAAGACAAGGCTATCATGTGACTAATTTTAACATAATAATTAATGTCTAAATTCGGTTTTTCACGGACATATCGGACAGGTTTAACTTTAAAAATGAGTGCTCACCTGTTTCTTGACCCATATGCATCTATTATTCGGATGAAATTCAATCCGGTAGCCTTACATGCTTACACAGAAAAACAAAATTACCAATGTGATTATTGTTTTTTAAGATGGCCGACGAAGATTTTGTCTGAGACTAGTTATTACGTATATACCACTCTCAGGATTTTGTATTAATACCACAGTTGTTTACTTGCTAGTCATAAATAAAAAGATCCAATGCGACTTTTCTGAACCACCTTTGCTAGCTCTTAGTTTCATAGCAATGTCATGAATTCCAAAGAGAACATAAAAGGACAAGTTTGAGTCTCCAAAAATGTGAGTGTGAGTCCATGGACGGTGGGACCAAGTGGGCCATAAAAATGATTCCCTTCCAACATTGTACTTTTACCCGATACCCAAATTATAGATTTGGTACCAATCTATCGAAACTAGAGCTTACATCAGTTACGAAGATGAAAATACCCGGCGAAGAATCACATTTTAGCGAAAGAGTAAAAATAATGCACAGATTAAATACAAAATAAATCAATTTCAAATGAATCTCCACATTAAATGTGCATTAAATAATCGTGATTTAGCCGACAATTTTTTTTAAAATAAGCTTATTATTATTTTTTATTATTTTTATTTTGATGAATGAAATGATGGATAATTCCAGAATCAAATGTTTAGAGACATTTTGGGAATCTCGGGTCCCAAAATAGGCCCCGGGATATCGACTTAGTCTAAAAAATGATGGATACCATGATAAAATGTGTCCCGATGTGATTTTTTGGATGATTCCACATTTTGAGCTACTTATAAAGTCTGTGTACTGTATTCCCTTTACGAAAATGCAATCACCAAAATGTGATTGCAGCAAGGTGGTACCAGGTTGCACAAGGTTGTCGCACGGTTGCGTAAGGTTGCACAAGTTTGTCACAGGTTGTCGCACGGTTGCGTAAGGTTGCACAAGTTTGTCGCAAGGTTGCACAAAGGTTGTGGATGATTGCTTCAAGGTTGCGCAACCTTCTCAGAACAACCAAACTGGTTGCGCAAGGTTGTATTTTTCCAAATTTAACCTTGCGCAAGGTTGCAGAATTGATTGCGATTTTCATAAGGGACGGGTCAAACTGCAACACATTTGACGCAGAAAAAAAATGTCCAGCAATTTAGCCTAAAGAAATGAATGGACACCATAAAATGTGTACCGATTTGAATTTTTGGGATTTTTTTCACATTTTGAGCTACGTATGAAGTCTGTGTAGCTAACCGGTCAAACCGCAACATATTTGACGGAGAAGAAAAAAATCTGACAATTTAGCCTAAAAAATGACAGACACCATAAAATGTGTCCTGATTTGATTTTTTGGATATGATTTCACATTTTGAGCTATGTATAAAGTCTGTGTAGCTAGCCGGTCATACTGCAACACATTTGACGGAGAAAAAAAAATCATACAATTTAGCCTAAAAAATAGGTCGTCCGTTTATATGGGTAGATTAAAAACAAGGTGGATCTCAAACCACAGGCATCTAGAAAGAAAGAGGCTAGCGGATCCAGGATATAAAAAATAAAATAAACATCCTGGAGTTTGGTTGCAATTGTACTTCACCTGTTTAAATGTAATTAATTTTACATATGCAGCTAATTTTACATCTTGACCTCATATGACCTTTGACCTTGGTATGTGACCTTTGACCTAATTAACATATGAATGTTTCCATGTTGCATCCGTGACCCAAGTTTGGTTGCAATTGGTCATTGTATGGAAAAATGAACAAGAGACAAAAAAAAATGAACAAGAGACAAAATTGGTCATTGTATGGAAAAGAAATGGAAAAATGTAATCAATTTTACATATGCAGCCATTTCTACATTTACATCTTGACCTCAGATGACCTTTGACCTTGGTATGTGACCTTTGACCTCATTAACATATGAAGGTTTCCATGTTGTATCTATGACCAAAGTTAGGTTACAATTGGTCATTGTATGGAAAAGAAATGGACAAATGTAATCAATTTTACATATGCAGCTTGACCTCGGATGACCTTTGACCTTGGTATGTGACCTTTGACCTCATTAACATATGATGGTTCCCATGTTGCATCTATGACCGAAGTTTGATTGCAATTGGACATTGTATGGAAAAGAAATGGAAAAATGTAATAAATTTTACATATGCAGCCATTTCTACATTTACATCTTGACCTCAGATGACCTTTGACCTTGGTATGTAACCTTTGACCTCATTAACATATGAAGGTTTCCATGTTGTATCTATGACCAAAGTTTGGTTACAATTGGTCATTGTATGGAAAAGAAATGGACAAATGTAATCAATTTTACATATGCAGCCACTTTTACATATACATCTTGACCTTGGATGACCTTTGACCTTGGTATGTGACCTTTGACCTCATTAACATATGAAGGTTCCCATGTTGCATCTATGACCGAAGTTTGATTGCAATTGGACATTGTATGGAAAAGAAATGGACAAAACAAAAAGTGTATACCAAATTGTTGAAAAAAGTGTATACCAAATTGTTGACACACACTACACACACACACAGACTACACACACACACAGACTACACACGAAGGATGCTGCCATAAGGTCTCTTCCTACGGACGACCTAAAAATGACAGACACCATAAAATGTATCCTGATTTGATTTTTTGGACATGATTTCACATTTTGAGCTGCGCATCAAGTCTGTGTAGCTAACGGGTCAAACCGCAACACATTTGACAGAGAAAAAACATTCCGGCAATTTAGCCTAAAAAATGGCGGACACCATGAAATGTGTCCCGATTTGATTTTTTGGATATGATTTCACATTTTGAGTTACGTATAAAGTCTGTGTAGCTAGCCGGTCATACTGCAACACATTTGACGGAGAAAAAAAAATCAGACAATTTAGCCTAAAAAATGACAGACACCATAAAATGTGTCCTGATTTGATTTTTTGGACATGATTTCACATTTTGAGCTGCGTATAAAGTCTGTGTAGCTAACGGGTCAAACCGCAACACATTTGACGGAGAAAAAAACATTCCGGCAATTTAGCCTAAAAAATGGCGGACACCTTGAAATGTGTCCCAATTTGATTTTTTGGATATGATTTCACATTTTGAGCAACGTATGAAGTCTGTGTAGCTAGCCGGTCATACTGCAACACATTTGACGGAGAGAAAAAAAATCCGACAATTTAGCCTTAAAAATGACAAACACCATAAAATGTGTCCTGATTTGATTTTTTGGACATGATTTCACATTTTGAGCTACGTATGAAGTCTGTGTAGCTAGCCGGTCATACTGCAACACATTTGACGGAGAGAAAAAAAATCCGACAATTTAGCCTAAAAAATGACAAACACCATAAAATGTGTCCTGATTTGATTTTTTGGACATGATTTCACATTTTGAGCTGCGTATCAAGTCTGTGTAGCTAACGGGTCAAACCGCAACACATTTGACGGAGAAAAAAACATTCCGGCAATTTAGCCTAAAAAATGGCGGACACCATGAAATGTGTCCCGATTTGATTTTTTGGATATGATTTCACATTTTGAGCTACGTATAAAGTCTGTGTAGCTAGCCGGTCATACTGCAACACATTTGACGGAGAAAAAAAAATCTGGCAATTTAGCCTAAAAAATGACGGACACCATAAAAAGTGTCCCGATTTGATTTTTTGGATATGATTTCACTTTTTGAGCTACATATAAAGTCTGTGTAGCTAACGGGTCAAACCGCAACACATTTGACTGGGAGAAAAAGAAATCTGGCAATTTAGCCTAAAAAATGACGGACACCATAATAATGTGTCCCGATTTGATTTTTTGGATTTGATTTCACATTTTGAGTTACGTATAAAGTCTGTGTAGCTAACGGGTCAAACTGCAACACATTTGACGGAGAAAAAATAATTCCGGCAATTTAGCCTAAAAAATGACAGACCCCATAAAATGTGTCCCGATTTGATTGTTTGGATATGATTTCATTTTTTGAGCTGCGTATGTAGCTAACGGGTCAAACCGCAACACATTTGACAGAGAAAAAACATTCCGGCAATTTAGCCTAAAAAATGGTGGACACCATGAAATGTGTCCCGATTTCATATTTTGGATATGATTTCACATTTTGAGCTACATATAAAGTCTGTGTAGCTAGCCGGTCATACTGCAACACATTTGACGGAGAAAACAAATCCGACAATTTAGCCTAAAAAATGACAGACACCATAAAATGTGTCCTGATTTGACTTTTTGGACATGATTTCACATTTTGAGCTACGTATAAAGTCTGTGTAGCTAACCGGTCAAACCGCAACATATTTGACGGAGAAAACAAATCCGGCAATTTAGCCTAAAAAATGAGTGACACCATAAAATGTCTCCCGATTTGATTTTTTAGATATGATTTCACTTTATGAGCTACGTATAAAGTCTGTGTAGCTAACTGGTCAAACCGCAACAAATTTGATGGAGAAAAAAATTCCGGCAATTTAGCCTAAAAAATGACGGACACCATAAAATGTGTCTCGATTTGATTTTTTTGATATGATTTCACTTTTTGAGCTACGTGTAAAGTATGTGTATAATGAACTGATCAAACCGCAACACATTTGACGTATCAAATGATGTTCGCATTTCAAATTTTATCTCCAATATAAGTTTACATTAAATAATCGTGATTTAGCCGAAAAGGTGTTTTTAAGTAAGCTTATTTTTATTATTTTTGTTTATTATTTTGATGAATGAAATGATGGATAATTTTCGAATCAAATGTTTAGAGACATTTCGAGAATCAAACTATCCATTATAACAACACATCGCTAACAATGTGAGTGTGACAGTCATCGAATCTGGTTCCGCTGGGATCCTAAAGTACCAACCACATTAAACATGTCTACCGAAACCGCTCAACCAAAAACCATGCAACCCGATAACCGCAAAACCCGCGAACCCCGAGAACCGCTCTAGTTGTGTATGTTTCCGGCTCTGTGTGCAAATCTGTTAAGTGAATAAAAATATCTCTAATGGTTCAACACAAAAAAATCTTTAATTATTTCTAACACAATAAGCGTCTCTTCAGATCATGTAGGGGAAAAATCCACAGAATATTGAAAAAGTGTGACAATTTATCCAGGATTTTTTTTCTTCTTTTTCTAAAGTAATAGATAAAATATACCTATCAGCTTAAGTAGGGAACTAAAACAGTACACTCATTCACTCTCTATCTCTTATACCTGTGGGAAATAATCCACACTTATGAATGCACTCGGTAAGCCAGACTGTTGATGACCATCAACTATTAATGGTCATTGGAGATATCAAGTGTGAGAAATATAAAGAGGGGCCAATTTTTCATAATGGGTTCAGTATGAGCGCGTCCAAAATACTAATGCATTTTTATCCTTCTCAATATATAGGCTAAGGCCTAAAAAAAGAAGTTTGATTTGCGTAACATAGAAGAAAAAAATAGTGTAGGTAGGTCGGATTTTTTTATTTTTTTTATTTTTTTTAAAACGTCTATGAAATTTTATATACCAGCACACATATACCATACAGACATAAACAAATGGCACAAATACACATTGTCACTGTGGTTTTAATTCCTTTTTCTCACACACAAAAAAAATAAAATAAAATAAAGAAATTAAAAAAAGTTTAAAAAAATGTTTAGGGTCGGCGGTAAAAATAGGATCGGTCGGGTTACACCAATCAAACTCTTTTTTTTTAGGCCTAAGCCTAATTCTTAGTATTTTCCTTTCACTTCAGTCTGCTGGTCCATCAGGAACAAAGCACATGTGTACTACGCGTGGATCGTGGGGAATTGTCAAGAGTCTGCTATCTTCAGAAGATAGAAATAACAAAATAAGTAGCTATGTAATTGCTAATAGGCTGTTAGAGGGGGTAGCATGGTCAAGTAAGCTATACAAGTATATTCATATATGTTGCTAATTGTTGTTAAGATGCTATCTTCGGAAGATAACATATTCAAGTATGAACTATATGATATAGAAGCTTCATGAGTTGTTGAAGATTCCACACCAATTATTAATATCAGTCCTTGCAGAAGTCAATCAAACTTTTTTATGAGCTGGGCATCCTGTGGCCCAATTATTATAGAATTAATAAGAAATGGTACTTATTGCTCCCAAATTATTAAAGTTGTAGTTTAATCCTGATTTAAGGACTATTACCTAATACCACAGTGCAAAAAGAAATATTTTTAATGCATTTTGTAGGTTTTTTGGATGCATTTTGATTGTACATGCTCTGGTAACATTTTTCAACTTTTTCTGATAAATGAGGGCGCTACACCAGTTGTCAAACTCTGGGGACAAATTTCTCGGAACTTTCGGGGATAGCATGTATAATTGTTTGGATTAAATGATTAGAGATATCATGAAATTTAAGGGAAATGTCAAATTGAAAAATCCAGTCGCTTTTTAAGCGAGAAAATGGGCTTTTTGTAACAACCCTTTTACATGTAAACGTATAGGGAAACCATTTAGTGGTGTGAATTCTGAAAGGCTGCTATTTTCCATCCATCGCAATTACATAGCTTTAGACATTGCTATATAAGAGGCTACTTTCTATCTACTGTGAAGATAGCGTGTTGAAGTAAAATAAGTAGCTTCATGCATTGCTTATAGACTGCTATCTTCTGAAGATAGCACAGACATTCTGTAGTAAGTAGCATCATACATTGCTAATTAAAAGGCTTCTTCTCAAGAAAGCATGTTCAAATATTGAAAAATAAGTAGCTTTATGTATTGCAAATACATTGTAGGCTATAAAACTGAACATGTTCAAGTACACTATAAACTAATACAAGTACAGTCCAACCTCAACTTAAGATGCTGAAAAAATAGGCTTACGATGCCACATCAAGTCACACTGTTGGGCAGTGTTGGCCCAAAAACTTATTTAACGCAAGTATGGTGAAAATATTTATATTTGCACACACTACTGTACGTAAGCATGAACATTTCGCATGCATTTTAATTTCGTCATGAGAGCGAAAATTTGTTCCACGACTGCCAGCCAGTAAAAAACTTTGCAATCGCGAAATTATTGGTAATTCGCGATATTTTAATGGCGCGAAATGTTCTTGCTTTACAGTATATTTCGCATTTTGCCAAATTCTCACTACAGTACATACAGCTACCGGCTGTACTTATGACATTCAATATATCTCTTGCCTACGACAGACAACAGCCATCTAGTCCATATTAAGCCTATATAATCTATTATAGGCAATCCTACCATTCAGTCAGCATTGCCAGAACCACTGTTTATTTACCTGTGTAATTGGGCTACTTACAAATTTTGAAAGCTGTAAAAAAAAGGTACAACATTTTGCCAGCAGTTGGGCTTCGCTGGCCTAGTGCATCTTAGAATATAATGTTGCCATGAACCACTGATCGCATTGATTGATTACAACACAAAGCAGTATCATAATTTGGAACAGATGAATGGGCCTAGGCTTGAACCAGTAACTATATGAGTTACTTACGTCCACTTCATCAACTAAGTATACTTTCAAATAATTCAAAATATACTTTCTATGAGTTCTATGAAAATTGGGCTACTTTTAGGTTTTGGTTTTGTTGCACCGTTGCGTATAGATAGTACTCACACACCGCCATGTCTTGGTGACATATAATTGGGCAACACTGCATCCAGGTAAACACCTGGACTTTATGAATAAATGCCAGAGGCAGATCATTGAAGATAATAAAGGGACAATACAAATCTGGTCTTAAAATGTCGTCTGCACAAAATCACGGCAGTGCAATAAATCCCAAAGAGATCCACTTGTATGCATGCAACATGGGGATATGTGATGAATTGTGATACATCCTTTTTTCATAACAGTGAAGGGCAGGGCTTATTTCACGGACATGGCATTTCTGAATTGGAGACGGTTCATAACGTTTGATTTGCAAAATAGGTTCATAAATCAACAGATGGTCGATGAAATATAAGAAGGGTTTTTCCCAATCATTTCTGACTGTACAGTCTTACTGAAACTTCTCTTACCTGAATTTATACAGTCCTGCTGGTGAATTTATTTTAGACTCAACAAAAGTACATAAGCAACGCACAAAAACTTAAATAAACACGGACAACTGTTTGCTTCGGTTGTTCACCCATCTTTTGATTTGCTCCCTGAATTGTCTTATTAAAGCTGTTTGCATTAATTAAATCATCATATAATTTTAAAACTGAAACTTGAATCTGTAAGAGTGTTAAATCTCTACAGGAGTGCAGATTTAAAATCTCACCTATTCTACGATAGACAAATAAAGTATTTGCCTGGTATACTTCATTCATAACTCTGTACAGTAACATC